>JAUTXW010003882.1:277500-648377 GCA_030620095.1 Kuschelorhynchus macadamiae | reverse complement strand
CAAGGTAATACACAGGTAGAATTCAAAACAACCCTGTTTTTCTCGTATGTGAAGGTGGTGGCCGAAAACCTGCCCATTCGAAGTGGTTGGTGATAAAACGAGATAGAAGTCCCAGCTTTTGCCCAGTAAGAATTTATAAAGAATTACAAGAGCAAAGGAAAAGTATTCTCCACACTCGGGATTATTTTTGGATGCCAAACCCCATGGGAAAATGGTTCGGCAAACAGTCTAGTAGGAGAAAAAAAAACGAGATTTCCCCAACTTGGACAAAAAAACAAGCACAGAAATCAGACCTCAATACTACAAAAAAATTTACCAACCATTTCCTCAGAGCTACTGCCGTGTCCTGTTAATAAAAGTGATGTCGGAGCAAACTTGATAAAAATTACAGGTCATCTGAATGCGGAAATCCCCTACTGTTATTTGCAATGATCGATCACCACAAAAAAATTATTGAAAAAATGAGGAACCTGAAAAGAACCACCTCAACAGCACGTGCATCCAGCCCCTGTAGCAGCATCACCCAGCACAAGTAGATGTAGTGGTCTGACGGCATCTTTTACGTCGTCGCAAAACAACAATGTGGTTAATATAATCCAATTATCTGCCAGAATATGCTTTTTAATAAGATACTAAACGTACCTAAGTTTCAAAGCGATATCTGGAAAGGTAAAAAAGTAGAGCGTGTACTTTATGTTCTGTGTCACCCGGTATAGTAGATAGTAAAAAATAATATTTTATTTCACCTTGAATATTTTACTCCGTGAAGTCGACGCTAAACTTATAATTAGTTATTTAATCACAAAAGAACTATTGATAAGGTAGACATTATTTATAAGGCGTAGAAAAAATCATATTTTTAAGAAATTCTAATAATTAGAATATAATTATTTATACAATTGTTATTAAGCAATTTTTCTTTAAGAAGGCAAAAGCCTGCCTTGGATCATTGATCTTCGACCGAAGAACATGGCATAAGTATGCAGATCGCGCATTCATCCGAAAAGGTAATCCGCCTAATAAGAAAATCCCCGGATTTAGCCGGAAGCGAATTCAGTGTCTATACAATTTGCGGAGCAGCTTTGGTGTCCCTTATATCCTTGACACGGCGCGGCCGTCCTGTTTTCAGACTTGTTCGTATTATCGAACTAGATGTGCCACTTGTAGCAGGAAATGTCTCATGCGATATTTGAAGACAATAAAAGTTGGGAGATACGAAATATGCGATATGCGCAGAGTCTACCTCGAAGCACAGCTTTGTTTTGCGTTTTGTTCACTTTTAATAATACACTAGTCGGCACTTATAATGCATCAATGATTTTTATCATTAATTTCAAATGCAATTATTTTCAGGCAGACTTGGAGGCCGGCCCTTGAAATAATATTTATAGCATAGATAATATCGATAAACAAATTTCGTTTCTCACTGATACTATTCTAGAGTTGTTTAATAGGCATTCTCCATTGAGAACTGCTAATCGTTCAAATAAACCCTACTGTCCCTGGATGACTGGAAACATTAGACTTTATAAGAACTGAAAAAAAAGTTTATTTAAGCTATAAATTTCAAAATTGCAATATCAAAGATAAATGGGCAGAATTAAAAAAATTTAAATGTTCTAAACAAATCTCACAAGAACATTCTCGAAGAACTTCAAAACATTCATTCCACTTCGACGTGATTCATCATAATATATTGCTTTCTATTCTAAAATATATTGGCTTTGATCAGTCGGCGGTGGCAATGTTCGCGTCTTTCCTCTCGGACAGAAACCAGAGGGTAATCCCCATGGCAGCGTTCTTGGTCCTCTTTTGTACGGTATTCAAACTGAGCGCTTACGTCTTGAATCCACTATTAAAATCGAAATCGGTACCAACCCTGTTGCTTTTAATAACTCGTCTAAAAGTCTCGGGCTTATTAAAGACAATAAACTGAAATTTAATGATCGCGTAACTGCATGCCTTCAAAATGCACTCTCAGTATTAAAACCTTTGTACTCTCATCGATATGTACATAATCAAAAAAACCAAGGCCTTGTTGTCCGACACTCACATTTTGTCACAATTTAGTTTTGCGAGCAACGCTTATGGTCCTTTTCTTGATTTACAGGCTAAAAATCGGGTTCAAAACGTACAAAATTCATGCATACGTTTTATTTATGGCATTAGACGAAGACAAAGGGTTTCACATAAGCTTTCCAAGTTGGGCTGGCTTAATATACAACACCGACCTATCTTGCACTCCGCCTGCTTTTTTTACAAGATTCACATATCTCTTCGATAAACTTCAATACCATACGGATGTGCATAATTTATTTAAATTATTAATATTATAAATATTACGCCGACAGTATCTGCTAGCAGCACCTTCACACATTAAAGAAAAGTTAAAAAAAGTTATTCTTATCAAATTGCTAACTTAATCAACCAATATAAAATAACCAGTACGACATTGTCAAGTGCATCCTTTAAAAAATCAATGAAAAATAAATTACTCGGCCAATAACTACAATAACAGCGAATCTCGCTAGACAAACAACTAACATTTATTTTCTCGTCCATCCCCTCGCTACTTTGCATATTTCTACAATAACTTTCTCACTTTCTGTCTCGTACCCCAATAGCACAGCGCTATTAACTTGGACGCGTACTTTCTCTTATGTATATATTTTGTTGTATAATCACCCTGCTCTGCTCTTTTTTTTTAGAAAAACAAACTAACTTGCTTTACGAAAGTTAATAATAATTTTTTTTATAATTATTTAATCGGCTTCAATAGCCTCTTCCCTGTGAAGGAAGCTGATAAGTGACCTTTTATTCCTATCGTAGATGTCCACGTTTATTTTTCTTAATTTGTATTTTTTTTTTGGAATAATAAACGTGTTATTATTATTATTATTATATTTTTGTTATTATTCAACCGATTTTAAAAAACTTTTTTCCCTGACAGGTCGGTCCTTCTATTTTGTGACGCTTTAGGCAGAGTTGAAAATTTTGTTGTATTGTACCAATAAAACTATACGTAAATGTAAATAAACTAAAATTTAATATGACTGCCAAAAGGAGGTTACGTAAAGGTTCACTGTACCACATCACCAAATTTGAAACTTTATTTTTTAATACAGGATGAATAAAAAGATGTACACTTTAAACCAAAGATCTTCAACCCGCGGCCGTCTAATTTCTTGAGGCTCCCAGAGGCTAAAAAAATAGTGTAAATTGCGAATGGCACTCCGAGGACGCTAGCGCCACCTAGTTAGAAAAGATCCACTCTGTGAACTCGCGATCACGATTGCCCACAAAGTCACTAGATGGCGTTGCATGTCTTTTGAATCTTTCTAATGATTCTAGATATTATCACTACTAGAGGAACCTACTAGTCCATTCTCTTAGCTACTCGAAATTTCGAGAAATTCAAAGTTGACGTGCTCGGTCTATATAAAGCCGGCATCACACGACAGCGGCCTGAGTCGATCGTGATCTCGCTTCGGGTCGACACGTTGAGCGCTTAGATTCATTCGTATCGGATCGCTACGCGTTAGTGTTATTTATAGTGATGAGCGACAAGGGCGAGCCCCCCCCACTATGAAAGACTACGAGGATCCAAAGAATTACACGGAGAACCTTATTCTCACTAACGAAACAGTACAGAACCAGTCGAAAGACGAGCTTAAGAGAAACCAGGAAGAATGGGCCAAAATACTTAAGGAAAAAGACCTACAAATGGAGAAGATGAACCGTACAATTAACAGACTGGCTGAAGAGCTTAAAAGTTACGAAAACGAACATGCAAATTCTATCCCTCCTATTTCCCAGAAATACAGCGATATCTCTAACGAAAGGATGAGCGACAGCTCTATCGCGGAGTCAGGGGCTAATAGTATAATTTCCAGCTCCTCCAAGAGGAGGAAAAAAAGGAATATCACTCCTTCCTCCCCACTTACCAACCCTCCCACAAAAAAGATCACCCTAAACACGGAAATAACAAAAGAACAGTTCCCACCACTACCACAGAACACCAACACACCAACACAGACACATTCTATATCACACCCACACTCTAATACTCACACCACGGCAAAAAATAACTCACAAAGTGACCCAACACCCTCTCAAAGCAACACTCAACCCAGAAAACCTAGAATTCCCCCCATTATACTCCGTGACAAAACTAAATATGCAAATATGATAGCTTATCTAAGATCTAAAAATATTAATTTTGGCAACCCAGTTAATCAATCTGAAGGTATTAAACTTAATCCACCTACCCCTGGCGACTATCGCAACATTACCAGGTTTTTGGAAGAACAAAAATACAGTTCCACTCTTTTCAGCTGGAAGAGGAAAAAATGCTACACGTTATCCTTAGGAGAGTCCTAGAGGACTGGTCAGAGGAAAAAATTTCTAACGATTTACTACAACTAAACTTTCATCCACAAAAACTTATTAGATGGCGCAGGAGGGATGGCAGCCCAATGCCACTTATCCTGGTTATCCTTCCCAAATCGGAAAAAAATATTTTCGACTTATACATCCTCGATGACATGGCTATCAAGGTTGAATCACAACGAACAAGGACCACCGCGACTCAATGTCATAGATGCCAGTTGTTTGGCCATGCACAAGCTAAGTGCCAAGCCAATTACAAATGCCTTAAATGTGCTCAAGAGCACTCGACCCATTTATGCCCTCTTGAAAGGAACTCTAAATGCAAGTGCGCAAACTGTGGCGGGGAGCACCCCGCCAATTACCAAGACTGCCCCAAAAACCCAAAAAATAACAAGCTAACCCCTTCTATCCCTCCCCCTACCTTCCAGTGGGGTACAGACAACGCCAATTCCAACAAAACCCACAATCCTCCCCCCCTTAATGACTTATCTAGCATGCCTCAGATCGTACAGATATTTGCTCAGATGAAGAATCAACTGCAATCATTCATGAATCAGTTCATGAACAATCTCTACACACAACTCACCAAAATTACCCCCCACCGACAATAATCTCTTCGAAATCACCTAATGAGTAGTCAGCCTTTACGACCAGCATCTTTACGTATTGCCTCCTGTAATGTAAACTCAATAAAAGATAAAAAAATTGAAATTCTCAACTTTGCAGAAGAATTTCGACTTGATGTGTTTTTGATCCAAGAATCTTGGCTCAAAAATAGCAGCAGGTTTTCATTTCCGAATTATTCTGTATATAGATCTGATAAAGTGGGGGCTCCCGGAGGGGGCACCATGATTTTCATTAAAAAACAGTACATTTCTTATGAAATTCCAAACCCAGATGACACTATTGAAGGTACATTTGCAAAAATTGTCCTATCCAACTCCACCCTTACATTAGGATCAGTCTATTGCGGCCTCTCCCCTCTAAAAAATTTTAATACCAACAATTTAGTCAATATTTTCAGTGGTAACAACCCTATTCTCATTGGCAGCGACTTAAATGCCAAACACAGGGACTGGGGCTGTAATATAACATTAGGGGTTTAAACCTGGTCAACTCCCAAGAAATAGAAAAAGCGGTTTTGGACTTATCCCAAAACATTTCCAATGCGGTCAACACTCCTACAATAGTAAAAAAATCCAAACCCTCCAAATATGGAACCATTCCTTATCGTTTAAGAGAGGAAATAAAATTAAAAAACCGTCTCAAAAGCCTTGCATATAGGACCGGCGATCCGGAAATCAAAAGGAAAGCCAATCAGGCTAATGCGGCCATTAAAAAGAAACTCCAAGAACTTCATAACATACTATGGGAGGAAAAACTCTCTAGTCTAAATAATGATGGCACAAACTATTTCAGAATCTCCAAAAATCTCCCTATGCCCCATATTATAGACCCTACAAATAACACTGTTTATTCTGATCCCACCCTGAAAGTCGAAAAGTTTGCGGATGATCTCTATACGCAGTTTAGCGATCTCCCTCACCCGGACCATAACTATGAACATAGGGTTGACATCATAATAAGAACCTATAAACAAACCCATATGGGCATCCCGACTGTAATATCACTTTAGCTTACCCAAGATATCATTAACTCTCTCAATATAAAAAAGGTCCCTGGGTTGAATGGGATAACGAATATTGTAATCAAAAAATTACCTCTAACCGCTGTAAATTTCCTTGTACATATTTTTAATTTAATGTTTAGGTTTAGCTTTTTTCCCCAGTTTTGTAAGATAGCAAAAATCATACTCATCCGAAAAAAGGGTGAAAACCCAAAGAATACTAATAGCTATAGACCTATTAGTCTCCTTTCCACGATAGGCAAAATATTTGAAAAAATTATCCTGGTTAAACTCCAAGACGAAATTACAGAAAAAAATATCCTGGCGGATTTTCAATTTGGTTTTAGGAACTGCATTAGTACCGTAAACCAAACTAGACTCGCTACAGACATCATTCAAGGGTTTAATAAAAGGAAAAACACGGGGGCCATATTTCTGGATATAAAAAAGGCCTTCGATAAGACATGGCATAACGGCCTTGTCCTTACACTTATCAGACATGGCATATCAAACCCCCTTATTAAAATCATTATCTCTTTTTTCTCGAACAGGGAGTTTATCGTCCACATTGACAGGTTCAATTCAACAAACAGAGCTATCAGAGCTGGGGTGCCACAGGGCTCACCGCTTTCCCCACTGCTTTTCAATTTGTACACGGATGACATTCCGACCTTCACTTTCACGAGGATGTATTTGTTCGCGGACGACACGGCGATCTCCTCAACCAACAAAAATATCAAGATTCTAGCCTTCAGATTGCAAAAGCACCTAAAATTAATCGAAGCATGGATGCTAAAACGGAAATTGCTTTTAAACCCCAAAAAGACCCAACTAATCCTATTCTCCAAAAACTCAAGGTCCAACCCTATTAAAACAATTAAACTCTCAAACGAAAATCTCAAATGGTCCAAACAGATAAAGTATCTAGGCTTGATCTTTGATAGGGGCCTCCGATGGTCTCACAACACTAATCAAGTAGTAAAAAAAGCTCAACAAATTTTCCATGCTATATCCGCTCTTCAATAGGAAGAGTAAACTCAACAATAAAATAAAACGGAACTTGTATAAATCCTACATCAAGCCTCTCCTTACCTATGGCTCGCCTACGTGGAGCACGTTTCACCCGAACCAGCTGAAAAGACTGCAAACTGTGCAAAATAAATACGCCAGATTACCAATGCGGATCGGTTTGTACGCAACACAATTATCCACAGAGACCTCAGCCTTGAGTTGCTAGGGGTCCACATTACCAAACTGAACAACAACTTCTATACCAAAGCAAACTTCTCCACCAACACATTACATCAACACACATCATATCTACTAATATCAGAAGATACAAGCTCCCAAGGATAGCTTAGCAGCACCTCCCCTTAAACCCCCTACCCCCTCCCCACTCCCTCTCCCACCCACCCCAATACAGATGTTCAAACCACACTACCCAAGCCAGAAAGTTATCCGATGACCCAACAGGTGTAATAGCTCTTAGCTGGCACAGTATAGAAGATGATCCCAGGTGACAGCGGCCTGTTCTAATTCCAAGAGCGAACGAAGAGTGTCAACTAGCAGTGAAGTTGCTGCCTGTGCGATAAGTGATTATAGTGAGTTGAGTATAATGTGTTTTGACGCGTGTAAGGCAAATACCGTATTGTGGCGTGCAGTCGCGCAAGTTTCGTTTTGTCGTGGACATTTTTACAGGATAATTAAACTCGTTGCTTCTACCTTGACATTAAAAATGGCTTCTACTTCGGGTAAAAAATGACGAAAAATTAGTGGAGAAAAGCGAATATTTCAAGAAAAGTGGATTTAATTCTACTTGTTCGTTACATCGTTTGTTTGGTGTGTCAAAATCCCTTTCAGCCTTGAAAGAATACAACTTAAAAAGACATTACGATACAAAATATGCCACAGAGTTTGAGACATTCAAAGGAAAATTACGGCAAGATAAAGTGAGAACTCTAAAAAATCAGCTTCAACGACAGCAAGATAGCAGAACATTGATAATGAAGCAAGCGACATTATATCCGAAAAAATTGCTATGAAATAAGAACTGATGGTGAAGGAATGTATGGAGGCGGCCGCTGAAGTATTGTGCCAGTCTCTTTTTTCTAAAGTTAGTTTGTCCGGAGTAACTGTCGCCAGAAGAATCGAAGAGTTAGCGACAGACATTGAAAATTCCCTAAAAGCACGTTCATCGAAGTTCGTATACTATTCTGTTGTGCTCGACGAAAGCACAGATTTAACCGATGCCGCTCAATTAGCTATATTTATTCGGGGCATTGATATTAATTTTGAAATCACTGAAGAGATGGCTGCCTTTTTTCCGATTAAAGGAACTACAAAAGGATGTGATATTTATAAGTGTTTGATAACAGTACCGAGACGATATAATTTAGAATTGAAAAACCTTTCTGCAGTTGTAACAGACGGTGCACCATCCATGGTAGGAAAAATGAAGGGCTCATGGGTTTGATTAAAAACCAGCAGAAAGATCTTCTTTGATGAATTACTATTGTATCGTTCATCAATAAAATCTTTGTGCAAAATCTACAAATATTGATGATGTGATGAAAGTAATCGTAAAAACTGTGAACTTCATTAATTCACGCGGCCTCAACCACAGCACGAAATTAATGCCAAGTATGGTGATGTGACATATTTTTCTGGTGTTCGTTGGTTTAGCAGAGAAAAAAATGCTGAAACGCGTTTTTAAATTCAAGATAGAAATCGACTCCGTGAAAACCAGTTCCTCAACCTCGACTGGGTGCTCGACTTTGGATTTCTCACGGACATCACGCCGCAGCTCAATGACTTGAACATCAAAACTACAAGGCAAAGAAAATCTCATTAACAACCTAGTTGACATTGTAAAGGAATTTGATTTAAACTGGATTTATGAAAAAAACTGTTGTTGAAAACTGAAGAGTTGAGAATGTACAGATGTGGATAAATACGTCGCAGCCCTAGATTTACTCAAAAAAAGTTCCAATTAAGGTTTTCTGACTTCAGAAATAATATAAATTATATCAATCTCTTTGATTGACCATTCAGTGTATCCCTTGGAGACATGCCAGAAAATTGTCACATGGAGCTTATCGATTTGCATATAAATAGACAAGTTCGACATGGGGCTTCTTGATTTTTATTCAAAATATGTCTTAATCCGAAACAACAACAAAAATCCGCTTATTTTTAAAGTTTTTATAATTTTTTTGTGATCATCAAAATATTCCAAATTTTGCAATAGGCCTTTAACTGCAAAACGATGCAGTTTTTTACGTTTCCTTTGAGTGTTTTTTTTAGATTGTGTTTTTTTCAAGAAATGACATTTCCTTTTAAAAGCTTCTCAAAAATATATAATGTATGGGTATATAAAATATACAAAAATCCTAGTTTTTATAATTATCATCCCAAATTTTGCAATAGGCCATGCAAAACGTTTTTTTTGTTTTCTTGTATTTATTTATTGTGTATATAAATATATTTTTTTTGTATTATTTATGGGTAAAAAATATTTGTAAACTCTCGAACATTATGAAAAGTACGATATGTTAGCTTGTTTTATATTAAATAATGAAAATGTTGAAGCGGCTTCTGAGATGTATTGTAACAGGCAAATAGTTAATTTTTAGGTATGTTGAAATACTATTGCTTAATTTTTATTTCGATATCCAGAAAGGAGGCAACCTGATATATCCACTTTTTATCGGATAAAAAAGAATTTACTTAATCACGGATCATTTATTAAACCTCGTACGAAAACATATAATTGGGAGGCTGAGGAAATTACGGTTTTGGCTAATGCAGAAGCTTACCCTTCAAACTCTTGTAGGGCCAGTGAAAAGAGCATAGGGGTTCCAAAAACTAGAGTTCAAGAAATTCTAAAAAAGCACAAATACCACCCATACAAATTTAGGCTCGTGCAGCACTTACAGCCAGGGGATGCAGAGCGTCGGGTAGTCTTCTGCAATTGGTTTCGAGAAAGATGCGATATGGTTAGAGATTTTGAAAGGAAGGTTATATGGTCAGACGAAGCACATTTCAGTAATTCTGGTATACTCAATAGACACAATAGTAGTTTCTGGTCCCAGAAAAAACAACACCAAATATTTCCCAGAAGACAGCAGGGCAGGTTTGGTTTAAATGTGTCCTGCTTCATATTAAGAACACATATAAAATTTTATATATTTGAGGGAAATCTAACAGCCAATCGCTATATAGAAATTTTAGAGGCAACTATACCTGAATTACTTGACGATGTTCCTCTAGCGCAAATTAACGAAATTTATTTTCAACAGGACGGTGCTCCTGCACACAATTCTGGAATGACGAGATTATTTCTGGACAATAATTTTACCAATCAATGGATCGGAACAAATGGACCTATAAGATGGCCCCCTAGGTCCCCAGATTTGTCGATTTTAGATTTCTTTCTATGGGGATATCTGGAAAATACAATTTACAAAGACCAATATGATAATGTCCAAGATTTAGGAAATGCAATAAGAGAAAATTTTCGCTATTTACAAAATCATCCCGTTATTTTTCTTAATTTCCTAAAACGAATACGAAAATTGTGCGAAGCATGCATAGAACAAAATGGAAATCAGTTTGAACAGTTCTTTTGATTTCCTTGGTTAGTGTAGTTCTTATACGACAGTTGATATTTGCTGAAAGGCTTGTTACATAATAATTTATTACTGTTTTGTTCTTGTGTTACATAAATCTAGGTAGGTGGTACTTTGGTGGGAAATTATCAATACATATTTTGATAAATAGATTTAATTACATATTTATTTTGATTTATTGTTAGGATGTAGATATTGTTAACGACTTTAAATAAAACGCAGCATTGTTTTGCATGGCCTACTGCAAAATTTGGGATGATAATTATAAAAATTAGGATTTTTGTTGTTGTTTATTAAAATAGACCTTTACTATAATATATTTTTGAGAAGCTTCTAAAAGGACAAATCAATTTCTGGATAAATATACAGGGTGTCTACACAACTTTGGGTCATATCTAAAAAATAACAACTCAAATGAAAAATGTGACTACGCCACTGGATCCAGCGTAAAAAACTGTATAAGCAGCAATTTTTCCCTTTGCGTTAAGTTAAAGGATAACCGAGATACGAGGGCGGTCCCAAAATGCAAAATTTTCTATTTCGCCCTGTATCTCATAAACGAAGAAGGCTATGAAAATTTTACTTTGTTTACGGCTTCACGAGTTTCACAAAAAATTAGCTCAGGTTCGTGAAAACCGCAAGGTTCTATCTTTAAAAATAAACGAGATACCCTGCTTTTGTAACCAAATCCGGACACCCTGTACATATGTGTGCGAGCAGCTGATTTGAAGGATATGAAGTTTAAAACAAGGTAGAGAGTTACAGCCGCACATCTGGAAGGAAGTTTGCCGGTTGCAACTACAAAAATAAAACCAAATATCGACACAATTGTCAAAAATAAACAACGTCAAAAATCGCATTGATTGATTGAACTTTTTAACCAATAAAGAATAATACACTTTGAATTACATATTTTTTATTTTATTGATGTGGTGGTAAAGCGACGTGAACCATTGTGGCCCTTCGGACATGTAAAATCGATTTTGGCCCTTGCACTAAAAAAGGTTGAAGAGCCTTGCTTTGAACCATAACTTAGAAATATGGTTAATTGAAAGTACACTTAGCCATTGAACATTTTTGAATACCTACAGATGTACTTCTAATTTTAATTTCCTTGAACAGTGTTGCCAAGTTCAATTATTTACAAGATTATTTATTTTTATTATTTTTTAGTTTTATGTCTTGCTATACACATCAAGAAAAAAAAGTAAAGCTAATTTTAGAGCTACTGTATGCCATCGCAATGTTTGACACTTGGAGTCTTAGTATAGGGTAGATGAAATTCTATAAGGTCCAAAGGGTTTATTTTACATTTGAGGACACAGTTACAAATTTTAGCAGGAAATGCCTCATGCGATATTTGAAGACAATAAAAGTTCGGAGATAGGAACTATGCCATATCGCAGAGTCTACCACGAAGCACAGCTTTGTTTTGCACTTTTTTCACTTTAAATAAAATAATTGTCAACACTTATAATGCATCACTAATTTTGAACGTTAATTTCAAATGTATATATTTTTGTTATTATTCGACCGATTTTAACAAATTTTTTTTTTGTGATAGGTCAGTCCTTCTACTTTATGAGATCCTAAACAGAGTTGAAAATTTTGTTCTATTGTACCGGGAAAACTAAAAATTACTTGAGCATGTGAATAAACAAAAATTTAATGACTGTCAAAAAAAGACGGGACATGCAGGTTTTGTTTTTTGATATGCAGTCAGCATTTTTCCAATTCTAAAGAACGAAGAGTAGACCTGAACTTGCCATGTGTGAGTTGGAAATATTCAGGAAATAAAATGTTGATAGTGACTAGTGCAAGAAAACAAACAATTTTTAATTTTGCATTTTGCGAAAGTACCCGAAGATTTCACAACTACCGAGCGGAAGCCGAACGTCATAGCAAATGGAATATGAAATCGTGATTTGGGTAATCAGCCGGTCTCTTCTCATAATTCGATCGATCGGTTGCGGCATCACGTTGGCATAAGGAAGTTAAATTGTTCAGAGGTTGCGCGGTCGATATTGTTTCGGACGTTTTTAATCGATGAAAATTGATTTATATACTGTTTTTTGTAATATATATTTTTTTATTTTTATGATCTATATCCAATTTTAACGATATAGATTTTTCCATAAAAATAAAAAAATATATATTTAAAAAAAACAGTATATAATTATTTGTTTTTATTTTAGCCTTTTTTTTAATTTGTTAACCTCCCAATATAATTTACGTGGTGAATTATATTGGGAGGTCAATAACAAATTAAAAAAAAGGCAAACCTAAAATAAAAACAAATATCTTATCTTTAAATTCAGCTTTAAATTCTCTTGAAGTTCAGGTCTACTCTTCGTTCTTTAGAATTGGAAAAATGCTGACTGCATATCAAAAAACAAAATCTGCATGTCCCGTCTTTTTTTGACAGTCATTAAATTTTTGTTTATTCACATGCTCAAGTAATTTTTAGTTTTCCCGGTACAATAGAACAAAATTTTCAACTCTCAAAAGCACAGCTTTGTTTTGCACTTTCGCAAAATGCAAAATTAAGCTCGTAAGCTCTTTTTAGTTGTTTGTTTTCTTGCACTAGTCACTATCAACATTTTATTTCCTGAATATTTCCAACTCACACATGGATCATAAAAATAAAAAAACATATATTAAAAAAAAAACAGTATATAAATCAATTTTCAACGACTAAAAACGTCCGAAACAATATCGAGTTAGAATATCGACCGCTCTGAACAATTGAACTTTCGCATGCCGACGTGATGCCGCGACCGATCGATCGAATTATAAAAAGAGACCAGCTGATAACTCAAATCGTGATTTCATATTCCATTTGCTATGACGTTCGGCTTCCGCTCGGTAGCTGTAAAATCTTCGGGTACTTTCGTCAAGCTTTAAGGTAATCGGGGCAATTCGGACTGCCCAGCCTAGCTTGGTATAGCGTATTTTATTATGCCTAAGAATCGCTGCGCGCGGCTAATAGTGTAGCATGTTTAACTTTTCCCAAGGTTCGCGTTTTATTACAACTATTAGGAGGGACAGTCAAACGAATAATTTATTTTCTGAAATATTTTTGGGGGGTCATTGACCAAATGACCCTATGGAAGAGCCCCCACTGCACTCCGGCAATATCCTGAATATCTCCTGAAAATTGAAAATATACAAACATGACTAAAAAAATTGGTAGGGTTAAACTGATAACCTCTTCAATTTTTGTCGGCTAAAAATTATAATGAGGGTGGTCGGTTAATAATGTTTTATTCACAACGAATGTTCATTTTTTGAAAATGTCAAGTAAAATACTAGATTTTGAGGTTGCACATTTTTGTGGCCGCCCTGTATACATAAAATTACATAACGGGATAGCAAAAAAAAATACATACAGGCCGAATTGAGGACTTTCTCCTTTTTGAAGTCGATTAAAATAGCTGTAAGTACGAAAAAAATAAGTGAAAACCGGTCTACCTTAAAAGTTGACTAAAATGTAGGGTAACTAGGCCAAAAGTGTCCGCCTGTTAAAACTAGTGCTAAAATAAGTATTTTAGAGATAATCCACGTATCAGCGCCCGAGTCAGCTCCCGGTTCATTCATTCAACTTTTTCCATATAAGAGGGAAAAACGACATCCGTATAAAATGCACATGCTGCTAGAACTAAATTACGAACAGTTGGATTGTGGAAATGAGCTTCCCGAGACAATCATGGACATTTGCTAAAGTAACCCTGTGTTTGTACGAAAAGTTATTACTTTAGAGAAAACCGTTTTGTCATGAAAAAAATATGCGTTACAAGGCAAATCGGCAGGGACTAATAGATTATAGTAGAGGAAAACAGTAAGCATCATGGGTATTTTCAGGGACGTATTCAGAGTGTCCGGTAATAAGGAACCTGCAAACGATACCAATTCGCCAAAAAAGCACATAATTCAATAAATAACACTCTAAGATAGGTATGGGCAACCTTTGCTTAGCTGAGGCAGTGGCGGCTCGTCAGGGTAGGCCTGAGGCCGCGCCTCACCCCCAAAATAAAGGAAAAGAGAATTTTTTTATATAACTTTTTATCTATTACCAATTAGAAATATACTTTTTAACAGTTTTACAACATAATAACATTAAAAAAAAAAACAAAATATAATCCCATAATAAACATTTTAGAAAATAAATTCTGACCACATCAAAAAACCGACCGTGCAATCCGTGCAAACCCATTCCTAAAGAAAGTGCTCTCGAATGAGGCGAAATAATTTTAGCTTGGAAAGTTTCGACTTCTGACCTATTTATCAACGGCCGGTGCCGATGCCGGCGAGTCACCTGATTACGACAGAGCGGGATGGCGATTGCCGATGCACGCGTTTTCTATTGCATTCTTGAGGCGATAAATCTGTAGCTTGGATATGCTTTTATTGGTTATTTAAATCACGTGACTAGCGAAATATTCCAACGGCTTCTTTTTACGTGATGCGTGCGGCTGAGAAAGAAATAGGAAATAGATTGCGATAATCGCTGATTGAGGGCGTTCTCTCTTTTAAGGTGAATAAATACGCGTGAGTAAGTTTTTGTTTTGTTTTGATTTGGTAATTTGGACCGTTCCATTTTTTGTATTTGCTTTTTGCTTTTGAAATGAATCCTATTCACGACATTATTGCTTCATTAATTGAAACGCCTTTTTTAAGAAGAAGCGAAACTGAAAAGAAACAGATATTAAGTAGCCGTCCGACGCCGAAAATTTTAGCAATATTTAACGATAAGAGGCAAGGTAAAAAATATTCAAGAACTTTTCAAATATCTTGGTACGAAACTTATAGGTGGCTATGCGGAAGTATTTATAAAGAAAGCTTATATTGTTGGCCTTGTATTTTATTAGGTTGCGTCAAAAATAATTGGAGTTCAGGGGGCGGATATTCGGATTTAAAAAATTTTTCACGAGCAGTAACATTGCATGAACGTTCAAGAGAGCATATTAAAAATTCGGTAGCACTTACAAGACTGGAGCAAAATAGGGCGACTATTGCGGATGCACTACAAGAAAATGCAAGTCTTAATAAAATTGTTTATAATGAAAATGTTCGAAAAAACCGTTTATTATTAAATTATTTAATTGATGTTACTATTACTTTGGGTAAACAGGACTTGGCATTTCGAGGTCATAATGAAACAACAGATTCTTTTAACCGTAGCAATTTTAAGGAAATATTTGCATGCTTAATGAAAAGAAATGCCGAACTTACTGAACATTGTGCTAAATTTAGTAATATTTTTACGGGACAATCTAAGACTATACAAAATGAACTAATTGGTTGCATACATGACTATATTCAAGAATATATAAAAAAAGAAATCAATGACACCGATTGTTGTTTTTTTGGCGTAATTGCGGATGATAGTACTGATATAACAGAAAAATCACAGTGTTCGATAACAGTTAGGTATGTGACCAACGGATCTTTAAAAGAAAGATTTTTAGGATTTTTTGACGTTAGCGATAATAGAACAGCAGAGAGCCTTTTTCATTTAATACAAAACAGCTTAGAGCCTTATGACTTTAAAAATAAATTGGTCGCGCAGTGTTACGATGGGGCTAGTGTTATGGCAGGTGAAATAAATGGGCTTCAAACAAAAGTTAGATCTATTGCTCCTTTAGCTATGTTTACTCATTGTTGCGCCCACAGATTAAATCTAGTTTTACAACAGGGAACAAAACTGATTACCCAAAGTCGTATATTTTTTGCCACTTTATTAGGAATACCAAATTATTTCCACCAATCACCAAAACGGTCTTTTGTGCTTAATCAGATAGTAGGTAAAAGAATTCCGCGAGCTGTAGAAACGCGATGGTATACACGGTCTAAAATTTTAAACTTAGTGGCTAATGAATGGGACAATTTAATTATAGTATTTGAAACTATTATTAATGACTTAAGTTCTGGAACAGAATCTATTAATGGTGCAAAAGGATTTCTAAAGCATTTTAATGATTTCGAATTTTGCCTTTTAACGCATATTTATAAACAAATTTTTAGTTGCACTGATGTACTGTTTCAAATATTACAGTTAAAGCATTTAGATATAAATTACTGCATTTCGCAAATAAAACTTGCCAAGCAACGAATTATTGAATTTAGAAACGAGGACCATTTCAAAGAACTTTTCAATATTGCTAAAAAAGCCACTATTCTGCCAACTAACACACGTCGAGGGCAATGTTCTAGCGACTTTGATATTTTTACTAAATATAAAATATTATATTTCGAAATAATAGATTGTATAATTCTTCAATTAGGGACGCGGTTTGAAAATTTAAATAATTTAAATTTCTTTGATTTAGTCGATTGCACAAAATATTCGGAATATGTTAAATGCTTTCCAGACGACTTATTAAATAATTTACTAAAAAATTATCCAAACAGTTTTGACAGAGATAGATTAAAGAATGAGCTTTCTGTATTGTATAGGGATGAACAATTTTCAAATTTAGATGTCGAAAAAAGTCTAGCTTTGTTATTTAAAGATTTTAAAGCAATTTTTGCGGAAGCATATAAGCTTTTTAATTTAGTTTTAACTATTCTCGCAACAAGTGTATCGGCCGAACGAAATTTTTCATGTCTTAAACGGATCAAAACCTACCTAAGAAACACAATGACACAAGAACGGCTTTCGGGTTTAGCAATGATGTCAATAGAGCAGGAATTACTGTCAGAACTTAGTGAAGACCAAAACTTTTACGACCAAATTATAGATAAATTTGCAACCTTAAAAGACAGACGTATAGATTTAATGTACAAAAAGTAGTTTTTTTATCTTATTTCATACAACTATTTATTTTAAGTTTTAATAAACTAAATTATGTTTTTATTATCGCAATCACCGCTATATTTTAGTGATAGGTGTACATATTTTACTTGTTTTGTTTACTTTTTTTAGAGTTAATTTTTTTAGTTTTTAATGGTTTAGTAGGGCTATTGGCGATGACCTCCATTAAAAAAAAGGTCAACGCGTCGCAGAATAATACCTCATGGGTGACGTGGAAATTTATTCACATTTAAACAAAATTAACCTCATGTAGCCTCACCCTTCAATATACTCACGAGCCGCCATTGAGCTGAGGGCGTGATTTCGGAACTTAATCAGGTCGTGGGCCGTAGGTAAGAAATAAGTAGGTAGTAGTGAATAAAAAAGGAATACCAATTCACACATTTATTTACTTACTAATTATAATAGCATAATCAGACATGTAAAAAACAAAATAACAGAAACAGATAGAAAAATCAAATGAAAACTAATAGAGACTTAACTTGAAGCTGAGAAACAAGATGATCAATATTGAGATCAATATAACTAGTATAGTGTATCTAAAGTCAATTGAGACAGCGGAAAATTTGGGTTACGCTCAATTTACTTACCACTTATATCGAATAAATTTATTTTTATTCAGTTGACAGGTCCCCGTACAAACAGCGGACCTTCGTGATACAGTCAACGTGGACTCATTATAAAACTTGTGGGCGGAGTATAAGAGTTAAGCACTTTGAATGGGTATATCCGTAATTCAATTAGTTAGATTTTTAGAGGCGTTGATTTAACAAAAAATGTATAAAAAAGGTATATTTTAAAATATTTGCCTCGCCTGCATTTGCTCAGAGATCTCGGGTCAGTGTCAATGCCGTAGAATAAAAATTTCTATTTATGCTATTAATGTTTTTACTTACCTTGTACCTTGTTACACTTCGAGATTTTTTCTGATCTTTACATTTCAGGGTCCCTAGATAAAAATTTTTTCTCAATTGCGTCGGTCTGTCTGTCGCACTGTGTGTTCTTGGCATAGCTAAAAAACTACTTAACCAATTGGCTTCAAATTTTAGTCAAAAATTAAGGATCATAAAAACTACTTACCCAATTTGCCTAAAAGTTTGCACAAAAACCAAGTATTATATAGAAAACAACTGATAAAATGTTGGTATGAATCCTGGATAGCGGAACAAATGGTGGCTCAATAAAATATTTAAAAATTCCGCATGAAAAAAATACTTAATTTCATTTTCAAATTGTGTGTCATAACTAATTGTGGTATAGAGAATAACTAATAATTCAAAATAGCGGAACAAAATGGTATTCAAATAAAATATTTGTAATCGTGAAAAAAATCAATTTCTCAGGTTTTAGCTCCTCTAGATGCCAAAAAATGTTTTATCAATTCGGTCAGTCCATCTGTCGGTTTGTCTGTCTGTCTGACAGTTTGCGACATTGCTTAGAAACTACCCATCAGATTGACTTGAGATTATTTCAAAAATTAAGGGTTATATGGGGACGACCTGGTAATATTTTGGTAAAATTCCAATATGGCAAAACAAAATGGCGGCGTGTTGAAATGTTAAAAAAATTATTACTAAAAAATCACTTATCCAACTTATCTCAAATGTGGTACAAAAACCAAGTAGTATTATGTAGAAATCAACTGGTAAAGTTTTGGTACGAATCCAAGATGGCGTATCGAATTGGCGTCTTAATAAAATATTTAAAAATTCAGCCTGAAAATCAACTTAATGGACTGATTTCAAATTGTGTGCCATAACTAATTGTGGTATAAAGATGAACTAGTAAAACTGTGGTTCAAATTCAAGATGGCGGAACAAAATGACAGCCAAATAAAATATTTGTAATCGTGGAAAAATCAATCTCTTAGGTTTTACATATTTTCAGGTTTTAGCGTTCCTAGATGGCAAAAAAAATACGTTTTATCAATTCCGTTGGTTTGTCTGTCTGTATGTCATTTCGCGGCATAGCTTAAACAATACTCATCAGATCAATGGTAATGGTATGGTAATATTTTGGTAAAAATCCAATATGGCAAAACAAAATGGCGTCCTAGTAAAATCTTAAAAAAATTATTAAAAAACCAGTGATCCAACTTATCTCAAATTTTGTACAAAAATCAAGTATTATGTAGAAATAAACCAGTAAATTTCTTGTGAGAATACAAGATGGCGGAACAAACTGGCGGCTTAATGAAATATTTAAAAATTCAGCCTGAAAAACTACTTAATGGACTGATTTTAAATTGTTTGCCATAACAAATTGTGGTATAGAGATAAGCTACTAAAACTGTGGTTCTAATTCAAGATGGCGGAATTAGCGGCCAAATTAAATATTTGTAACCGTGAAAAAATCAGTCTCTCAGGTTTTACATATTTTAAGGTTTTAGCTTCCCTAGATGCCAAAAAATATGTTTTATCAATTCCGTCGATCCGTCTGTCAGTTCGCGGCATAGCTTAAAAACTAGTCATCAGAGTGATTTGAAATATGCAATATGCAAATTCAAAAACCTCTCTGAACGATTCAATTTTTTACGAAGTATTTGAGTTTTAGCCACTATTTACCTCAACCCCTGAAAATCAAATAAGTTTTAAAAAATATATTATACCCGATAACCCTCCAAAATGACATATTTGTTCGATCTTTAACGAAACTTTCAAATTTTTATCCACTTCCTTTTCCCCTCTGTGTAATTGCAGAGTAAATATAATATCAAGTAGGTTACAACTGGAATAATCTCTATATCCATAAACCCATAAACATACGTTTTATGCGATTTATTTACGGAGAATACATTTTCTTCCATTTAGCCTAGCTATTTTGCCCCCATCCCCTAACCAGATCAAATAAAAAAAAACTAATTGAACAAAATTGTTAAATGCGAGTAAATAATAAAAAGAGAGTACTAATATTTAATCTGTTTTACAAAAATAAGTTTAAATTTCTATCATGTCGCTCATGCTCATGATATTTACTTTTTATGTTGTCTCAATTGACTTTAGATACACTTTAAATGTACAGTATGATGCTTATTTTTATTAATTTTCATCATTGAAAAAAGCTGCTCACATTTATACGTGCTACAGAATGTACAAATTACCTTTCGTGCCAACACTTTCAGCTGAAGATACTTTTCTTCGGAAAGGTATGTTCTGTAAAATTCGCTTAGTTCTACAACATCAAATTTAGACTTCAAATATGAGTCTTCATCCCCTTGGAATTTGAACATTTGATATCGGCGCCAAACGAGACCCAGTTCTTGTTACACCACCTATTAGATTTACGACTCTTCAAGAGTTTTTAAGTTTTAAGAATTAGCCATTTAAGTGTTATGCTATAAGGATATTGCTTTTTTTAGGGAACATGTATACCCATTCTCTATTTCTAAGAACTTGGTTGAATGTTTTTGAAGTACAATCGATTTTGATATCCTGTCGAGAATGTATTGATTGTCGTTCGGATAATTTTTGCAATTTAAATCAGAATAAACTAATTGTTGGAAGTTTTTTGCATCATTTCGCAAATATAATTAACACATTTTTATTTTACATTTGTTGTTAATACCTATCAAATTTGATCCCTAAGTTAACCTTTTATTAAGTTGAACATCTACTACTCTAAATATTAATATGAATACCTAAAGTAACTAATACAGTTATTGATCGTTCCCCGTAGATGTATTCATTGCGATAAAATAAAGCGCGGCCTCGTATACCTCGCATCTGCAGCAGCAAAAAAAGCCGGCTTTTGGGAGCACAACAAAGGAATGAGAGAACTGTTTCTTTCATAAACTGTAGTAGCCCGAATGTTTATCTGTTTGCCTCTTTCTAACGACTATTTCTTACTCGATCTGTGACGTTTCATTGCGT
Source organism: Kuschelorhynchus macadamiae (assembly GCA_030620095.1). Lineage (NCBI taxonomy): Eukaryota > Metazoa > Arthropoda > Insecta > Coleoptera > Curculionidae > Kuschelorhynchus > Kuschelorhynchus macadamiae. Next base: position 627,050 of record JAUTXW010003882.1, on the reverse strand, counting down.
ACGCTTAATAAAATTATTTATCAATTTTAGTCTTTATGATTTGAAGAATACAGTTTTAGGTTGGTTGACACTAATTACAAATAGACTATGTGTGCTAAATCTTTATTTTTTTTTGCGCGTTATTTGAAACTTCTGAATCTCTCGCGGGCCGGTTTGGAGCTAGTGGACGGCCCCCGGGGTTGCCCATAATGCTCTAAGATATACTTATCTTATAAAAACATATGTTTTTTGTTTCCCTCGTAAGACGGAAGCACTATTATAAGCTTACTGATTTGCTCGCTAAATGGATTTCTCTTCGGCAAATAAATAAATTTTCCTTGAACTATTTTCCTGGTTTAAATTATGACCAGTTGGACTGTAAAAAATTAGCTTTCCGAACCGCTCAGGTCATTTGTTAAAATACCCTAATGTTTTTTACGAAACGTTATTTCTTTAGGATAGACCGTTTTGGCCATGGAGAAATTGCATTACGAGGCAAACGGGCAGGGATGACCGAATTAACATTGTCAAACGAGTTATAATGATCGGCTCATTAGCATTTAGCTGCGCTAATCGTATTTTCTTGATAACGCTAAATAATTGAATAAACTCCAATAAACAGGGAAATTAATTATTAAACTAATTATCTAATTTTCGATGGTAGTTTTGGATATTAGGAGGAAGATCATTTTATGTCGTGGTTTTCATATTCCCCATTTTTTTTATTTTTTTACATTTGTAGAGCTTGTAGCAAAGCAAAACTTTAGCTATTCCAAAAGAATTTTCAACAAGTTATAACTACATTGAAACATTTTTATTTAAATATCAAAATTGTTTTGAAAGTTATTCGCATAAAATAAAAACAAATTTTTAACTTCGACACAATGTATCTCTGTCAGTATCAACTTACTGATAAACATGCAGTCTCTTTTTACAAAATACTTCTTTTAAACAGTTCAAAATAAGATTAGTTTGTATGTGTAACTTGAATTCGTGGGTTATGGGACTGCAATAAGGTCTAAAGTGAAACCACTATTTTCAATTGCAACGTTTCGTGTTACAGTACACACTTTTTCAAGCTCTGGGGACAAATTAGATAAATTAGATTAAAAGCCGAAAAATAATCTAATAGGCTTACCTTGAGTTAGTGTGAAAACCTTAATAATGGACATTTACACAATAAATAAATAAACATATACACATTTTACTCACGTAGGAACTATACAAACTTTTAGGAAGGACACAGCACGTTGTAACAAACTTTTCCGTTCGTTACAATGTTTGGTTCAAAATTCAATTTAAACTAAATAATATTAACAATTTTCTAATTAATAGCATCAAATCACAATTTTACTGGATTAACAATTACTTGGACTATTAAGTACCGCACGCATGGCACCGAAGTTATTATATCGATCCCGAATCAACAGATCGCAAATTCTCGCTTTGTAAAACACGTTCGAAGGAAATTTCTAGATTCAGTGGTCCCTAATTGATTCTTTATTAGGTGTATCACATAGATAGTTGTTGTTGTTGTTTTAGATTGATCAAATATTAACTATTAATTGGGTTTTTCATTATTAAAAATCTTAACTGCCAAAAATAGATTCTGAATTGGCGCCATGTTTTGGTGAGACATACGGATGTACTGTTTTTATGTAGTCCGATTCCATAAAACCGAGTGGGTCAGTCGTTTCGAACCTCTTTTACAAAATTTCTATTGTTGAAAGCAAACATGTAGTTAGTTGGAATTTAGTTAATATTTTAACTTAGTCAGCCCAGATGCTGGATTAAATCCAATAAAATCTCGATTCAGTAATGGATTACTGCTTTTTTAAGCCATAACATCTGGTAAGTTAATTTTGAGTGTTTTCTGGCAAGAAAAATTACATTTTTGTGCATTGTGAACATGCTGACTCATTTCGCCATTTTGTTTCAGGTTTTTTTTTTAACATTTTTCCTCTTCTCTACAATTTTTTCCCTACCAATTTCAATTGTTTTAATTATTAATTGGAAAATGGATATTAAAAGTAAATAATCAATAAAATGAAGAATTTATTGCATAATTCAAATTAAAAGTGATTCCTGGGCGAGGAAAATTTAATGGTAACTGTTTTGTGGTAAATCTTCTCAATTCCTGGAGGAAGAAGTCCTTTTTTTAGTACCGTGTGGTCATTTTTCTGGACAAGTGCAAAAAAAAAACAAAACCCTTTAAAAACGAAACACCCGTCAAATAATTGACAGTTCAGATATTGGTTACCTGACAACCAACAAAATTCATCGGTTGTTCTGGTGACACTGTTGACAGTTATTTTCAGGAACCGTGTTCCGTAAATAACCGACTTCTCAGATAACCGGTGAATACGTAACACGAAAAGTATTACCAGATTATTCCCATATGATCCTTAATTTTTGATCAAAACGTGAAGTCATTCGGGTAAGTAGTCTTTAAGCTATGCCGCGAACTGACAGACAGACAGAACGCCAGACGGACCGATATAATTGATAAAACGTATTTTTGTTATCTGGGGACGCTAAAACGTGAAGTAAAACCTAAGAGGGTGATTTTTTTTACGATTACAAACATTTAATTTGGCCGCCATTTTGTTCGGCCTTCTTGAATTAGTACCACAATTTTACTAGTTGATCCCTATACCACATTTAGTTATGGTGCACTATTTGAAATCAATCAATTAAGCAGTTTTTTTCGGGCTGAATTTTTAAATATTTTATTAAACCGCCATTTTGTTCCACCATCTTGGATTCGTACCAAAATGTTACCAGTTGATTCCAACATAATACCTACTTGATGTTTGTGAAAAATTTGAGATAAATTGGATTAAGTAGTTTTTTAATAATCATTTTTTTAACATTTCACTAGGCCGCCATTTTGTTTCACCATATTGGGTTTTTACCAAAATGTCACCAGATAATTCCCGTATGACTCTTAATTTTTGACCAACATTTGAATGCAATCGGGTAAGTAGTTTTTTAGCTATGCCACGAACAGTCAGATAGTGGTGTATGGTATTATCATATAACCATCTAGTAAAACTGTGTTACAAATTCAATTCCCTTTTACGAGGGAAGTAAACACAGTTTTAAAATAGTATCACATTTTTCGTGGAACATTTCAAATGGCGTTCAGTATATGGAAAGAAGCTCTCTCTTGTTTCTGCTTACTGAACTAATTAAAGCAAACGTTGCACTCTATACTTGGAGCAAAGGTTCTCACCATTTTACTTCCAATCGAAATCCCATTAATTAAATATGTCGGATGTTGTTGTAACCTTCATTTATCTTAGTTAAGTTAAATCATTTGTATTCTGTCCAGTATTAAAGCAGATAGTTTGTCTTTGTAACCTTTAAAAGCAAAGTGAAAATAAGAAATGTCGCAAGGCCAAGCACAGACGTTATAAGCGGTTGCTACCTGGATCCTTGAGTGAGCCCGGCTTTTATTTTTAGTATTCTAAAATTTATATCGAACAAATTGTTAACGGTCAATTATGTCCTTATAACCATAGATGTAATAATAAAGGGATGGGATTGTTTTGATTTGAACACAATCGTACATTGTCAAAATTATTACTATTTTGGTCTATTGTCGTGTAGTTGATTTGGATGATCCGAAAGAGTGTTGTCAATAATAAATGTCTATGAACAAAATTTATACTTGCTAATAATATTAAAATTAAATTTTAAGGTGGTTCTAATACTGTAATAATGACCAGTGTAATATTTCAATAACTATATATAATTATTATCAACAATTAATTTTTCAAATAATCTGTTCTGTATTTAAATACATTGTCATTACTTACAAACCGGCAACACCGTCGTATTTTTGCGAATTGTCAGTAGTAAAATCGTAAATCGTACAAAGCGGTGTTGCATTGATTCGGAGTATTTTTTTTAGCTTATTTTTGATAATTTTTTTGCGAGTTCTTGGCCATTATGGTGTGTAAGTGCAAACTGTGCAAAAATTTTGAATATTTAACTTCTAATGTCTCTTTTCTCGGGTAAGTCAAAATGTTATTGTTTTTCTGTATTAATTGACGTCCGCGATACCTTGATTCTTCCTAATATTTTATTCATTTGTAAGTACGGTTAATTAATTTAAGGGTTAATATGATTTATAATTGCCATTTCATCGTTCATTAGAAAGCAAAATTATATATTTGCACTTATTTCATTAAGCTGCATATTCATAAATTCCGACGCAAAAGCGATGTATGTAAATATAAAAAGCACAGGTAAACATAACTCTTTATACATATTGCACATAAAAATATACATACATAATTAAACAAAAATAAATGAGCTTAGGTATACGTTTTTACGGATAATGTGCAAAAAGAATAGATTAGACATGTTATTAAATATGCCCGCTGTGATACAAGGTTTTAATTTTGATTGGCAGTTAAACGGTTGTTGTACAAATAAGTTTTCGATGTTGAAGGGGCATATGACAAGACGCGGTAGTATGGTGGACCCCCAGATTAACGACAACTGGAGCAATGAGAAAGACACCGTCAGCAGCTTTGGATATTTTACTGGAGCTACCGTCTTTCATTAAGAAAGAGGCAATGACAACTCACCTGCGAATGAGAGATGCAGAAGCATGGCATGCCAGAGAGGAGGTTGTAGGTCATGCAAGAATCTCACATATTATGGAAAGAAGGGTCCCGATGTTCACTTATAGAGTAGCACGACCTTGACGCAGACTGAGATGAAATAAGGGTTCTAGTCTCTCAATCCCGGAAAAAGACGTTTCACGTATGACATCACTGCAATCTTCTGGAGCAGGTAAATATACATATAAAGGCCGGACAAACCGGGTCCAGCTTCCCTTTGGGAAAGTTTTCTACGGTGTTTTAAGTTGAGGTGTTTCAGGCTGAAATAGCAACAACGATGAAGGAAGCTATAGAAGAAATAGAGGAGGAGATTATTATTTGCTCAGATAGTCAACCAGCGCTCAAGGCTGGAGCAGTTGGCGTGGAATAAGAGGGTGAGATTGGTTTGGGTGCCCGGACATGGTGAGACCAGAACCGGCTTTAGGCGTTACTAGGGAGCAGATAAGGACTATACTCGACGAATGGGGGCACCATCGTAGGAATAGTAATAAGGCACCGTCAATTAAGGAGGAACCTCTCTGTTTTAGGTATTGAGGAGGACTCTACCTGTAGGGAGTGTCAGGAGGAGGAGGAGGAAACTCCACTCTACTTCCTGTGCAGGTTTAAATCACGAGCAAGACTACGCCGGATTATTTTTGGCACTCCCGTCTTGAGGATGCAGTCAAGGAACTATCCTGGAAAGATACCCATACCTAGGACAGATAGATTTAAGGATGGAAACCTGGTGGCGGGTGGTGGTTGAGGGAGGTTATGGGGTAGACTGAAAGGGCCTACCAGTCAAGTCTTTAGAGTCTTTAACTTAACGTAATGTAAGGCAATGTGCTTACAGGGCATCACCCAATAGTTTCAGTGTTACGTGTGGTTTCGTGAACATTATAGAGTGAACATATTAAGAAATTTCTTCGATTGAAGTCTCATTATTGTAGACAGTCTACTTCACGAGAGTACTTACACCTTGATTTGACTATCAAGAAAATGTTTTATTTTTACCAAAACGATGTTAAAGAACCACATTGTAGTTACCATACATATAGACGCGCGCTTAAATCATTAAATCTTTCCTTCCATAATCCTAAGGATCAATGTTGTTTATGCTTGTCGTATATGCAAGCTGATGAAAAAAGAAAATTGGAACTTGCGTTCGTATAATAATCTTATTGCTGAAAAGATCTCTGTTCGCAGGAAAAATGAACAAGATAAGGAAACATCGAAGTTAAATCCTAATCAGCAGGTCATACAGCATTTATCTATGCATACAGCTTCCGATAAGTGAAAAGAGAGCCCTGTTTTACCGCGGCCGTTTCTCTACTATTAATTTTACGATTAACAACATCGTAAATAAAGAATGCTATTGTTTCTTTTGGGTCGAAACTAATAGTAAGCGAGGGTCTAGCCAAATATCAACATGTGTAGCAAGATACCTAAATAAGTTAGACGCTCGAGGGAACAAAGAAGTTAGATTATTTGCAGATGGCTGTAGTGGCCAAAACCGCAATAAGACTGTTTTAGGTGTGATGATATACGTAATTACAAATGCAAAGAATATGGAAAAAATCGTTCTAAGTTACTTTGAAACGAATCATGATCAGAGCGAAGACGATTCTGCGCACAGCTCAATTTCAAATGCCATATCTTCTAACAGAAGATGTTTTTGTACCCGCTCAACTACCCCCTGTTTTAAGACTAGCCAGAAGAGGGGTGCCTTATAATGTAATCGCAATGAATAATGATGATTTCAACGACCATAAAGCAGTTGCCGAAAAAATTCGCATCCGTTTAATAAGAAAATTTGACCCTGGAGAAAATGTGGACTGGACAAAGATCAAAGAAGTGATGGTCACCAAACATCAATCTACATGTCTTTTTGTAAAAAACAGCCAATTTGACGAAAATTACAAAACACTGTATTTAAAAAGAAACGCTTTGGGAATCGTGGACCAACCTTTATCAAAACTTAATATTTGTCTCATCAAATTATCGAATTGGGTGCAACAAAAAATACAATGACCTTGTTAAACTTTGTGAAGGACGTACACCAGTAGTGCGAAATGAACTTGTCAAAGAGAGCCTTAAAGCCCGGTACTAAGACCCTATTCAATAGGGTTTAGTTCGCCACGGACAGGAAGATAAAATTCACAAATACAAAACCCCAAGTAAATCAGTACGAAACTGAGGAAAAATCCAACTAACGGTTTTCCATAAAAAACTTGGATTTTATTTTCCCCAGTTCGCGCTGAAGACCTTTCGATGTTACAGGAGACCAGAAAAGTCAAGTGAAAAAGTAGTTCCTTCCTGGAACCAACTCCGTTGTACCTTCTAGAATTTACTCTACTCGGATGCCGAACTATCATTGGTTAGATTGCCCCAGGTGACATCAGTGTTGTCAAGAAGAACTCGGAATGATTTAAAATAGGGATTGCAGGGCAAGAAAAACGATCACTGATTGATTTATAATTCAAACGGCAACCACCTGAGAATAAACTTGGCAACAGTTGCGAACTTAGCATGCGCCTACTGAATGAGTTCATATCGGATGCATGGAGTGACAGCGCATAGGAAGTGACACGTCCAATAACCCTAAATTATACTGTGAACGAGGCAAAACGAATAGTAAACAAACATCTATCTTCCAGCTTCCAAAACTTAGATAATTAGAATAATAGTTGATAAGGCTATCCCGAAAAATCAACTTATAACTAAAACAGAGAGCAAAGCTATGGGGATTTATTCTCAAATGGAGGAGTGGAAAAACTCTGACGACAAAAAGGTACCTAGGCTTAATTTAAATAAAATTTCCCAACAATACCATATAAATAAGTTTGTTATTTTACCATTAAAAAAGATTTACTCATAACGAAATATTTTAGGCAATTCACAGAAGACAAAAAAAATGGTCGAGTAATAATTCAGGACATAAAAGGTTCTAAATACTCATGTAATCAGGAGAAAATGATTGAAAAAGGAAATATTTAAGGAAGTAATTCGGTTTTCCAAAACACTACACAGAACCGATTTAGTTATACCAATATGCAACTGCTACCTAATCGAAGAAAAAAAACGTATGAATATTGATTTTAAATCGAGAAATTTTATGTGTTTATAGGCCAAAGTTAAGTGAAATAATTTGTATTAATATTGCCCTTATGTGTTAGATATCCAGGGCTAAAAGGGAATACAATTAACATAGGGTAATAGAGTACATTATAAATGTTAAACTTAAAGATTAAACTATATAACAAAATCATTATTATTTTGTGAGTATAAACCGCACTAGTTATGATAGAAAATAATGGTATGATTAAGTAAATAATGTGAATTTATATACTACATTTTTATAATTGAAATGTAGATTATAAAATGCTTAAAATTTATTTTTAAGTAAATTGATTGGAAAATGGTAAGCCGCCACTGCTCCATATGTCACTTAATTTTTTACCAAAATTTGAAGTCAATCGGGTAAGTAGTTTTTTAGCTATGCCGCGAACAGACCACACAGGTGAATTTGACCAAAAAGTTGGCTAAAATTGTCAGAAATCAAACTAACATTTTTTATTAATCATACGTTTTTAAAATAGTATTTTCACTATTCATTTTCATTTAAAAAGTAATTTGATCACGGATAATTGTACAGGGTGTCTCAAAATTGTGTGATGGAGCTCTAAGGGCCAGTTTCTCAATGCAAGTTCAAATCACGGTTCAGCTGAACTCGACTGGTACTTGAACTTGCCCAACAACAATTTTCTTCGATAGCATTATTTCTGATAGTGTTATATTGGAATTTAGTAAGCCTGGCATCTGTAATTAACGAAAGAGCTTTGTCTTCTGTAAGCCTAGCAACCTTAAGCTCGTCTCGTCTCACATATTTTTTTATGGATTCCGGACCACTTTTAACAATTTCAGATAAAACTTTAGCAGCTTGAACACTTCCTTCAGACCTGAGCTTCATTTGGGCGGCATATGTCAACTCCATTAATCCATTATTATTTCTTAAATCCTGTATTTTTCGTCGTTTTGACCGATCACTACAATTTTCAAAGACGGTTTTTGGTCTTCCCGAAGAAATAGAACTTCGACATTTGGCTTGTCCAGTAAAATTGATGTATGTATCCAGCCATTTTTTATACTTGTTTTCAAATCGAGTATTATTTCTACAACACGCTTGCCACTTCTTTTTATAGTCATAAACAAATTTAGATACCTCTTGTTTAATATTATTTGGAAATTCTTCTTCACAATGTGTCCTTTCTTTAACTCTCAAAACTAGGTATTCAAATGGCGACTCACAACTTTCAGATTGCCTACTTTTGTAAAAATTGACCATTTCTCGCCGGCTAATAGGTGCATTTTGCTGCGTACTCGTACTAGCTAAAAAATAAAAACAAACCTCATTTGCTATGCACTTTTTTGTACAATAGTACAGGGTGAGTCAACGATAGAGTATAAAGTCCAATATCTCAATGGTTTTAAATGTTATGAAAAACTATTAAATACAAAAGTTTTAGGAGTTGTTCAGAGGCACAGTTTAAAAATATTTTCGAATATACAGGGTGATTCAAAAAATTGTGACGGGTGCGACTCTCTCGTTGACTCACCCTGTACAAATATCACAGCTTTGAGCGGCGTCATTTTTGTTCGAATATAAACAGAAAAATTAGTTAATTTTTAATAGCAATAATAGTAAAAATAGTAATCTACTGAAAAAACTATTTCAAAAATGATGTATCACAAGTTATGTTTTGTTATTAAAAAAGTATGGATGACGTGATGTCATACCATTGACAGCTGCCCATGAAAAAAATGAATGGAGTGCGTCAAAATGTCGGCCAATCGGCAAATAATTATTTTTATTTGGCGCGTTCCAGTGTTAATAAAAAAAATAAATCATTCAATTTTTATTGAATTTTTGCGCGACTTTAAGTGTTTCTGTCAATTACTTCTCATTATTTATTTTTGTATTTTAATAAAGAGCAGGTGGTCGCAGCCAAATCTAGGATTATTTGAAAGCTCTTGAAATAGACTTTCAAACTATACCCGATAGACCGCTTGATATTGATGGATTTAGTACTTTTGCACTTTTTCAAAAACAATATTTGAAAATATAAAATAAGTTTTGGAACTATGTATTTTTAAAGCATTAATAATTAACTAAGATCTTTTATTTATATAATATAATTAAATTCTTACCTCCAGAATTGGAATTCATTGTAATATTGCACACAGATTTAATAAAAATTATAACAGAGTCATTTTTATCAGCACTAAATGCGATAATAATATGCTACTGACAGCTACACACTCGATTTTGAATTTAAATCCTGCGCATGGCGGCGCTTTCGTCAGGTTCATTATACGTGCAACAGATGGCGCTATATGTTGTGTCAATAAATAAGGATACTAGACAATAGTGAATGCGAATTTTTTATTTGCCATTCTGGCCAACTTTTTGGTCAAATTCACCTGTGTAGACAGACCGACGGATTTGAGATAACATGTTCTTTTGGCATCTAGGGACCCTGAAACGTAAAGATCTAAAAAAATCTCGAAGAGTGTTTTGTTCACGCCTACAATACTTTCCTTTTGCGATGAAAGTAATAATACCTTCAAATTGATATTAACTGACATTCTGTCAGAGATTTGCCATTTCTGATATAAACATAAGTGATAGTCTAATTTCTAATTTTCTATATTTTGTGGCGTAAAACCCAAAAATAATGTTCTTCTTAAGTTAGCTATTTTTTATCTCTTAAGATATGCAAGTATATTCCATAAGCAAATAGGCACCTGTACAAGCACAGTCACTAAAATATTTAAGCGCTAAATTTTGGTATCGAACGAAGTGAAGTTTAAGCAAGGGATTTACTACATGTGGTTTTATTTAGTCCCTAAAATCCGAGAGTTTATTGTTAAAAGAGTCGAAAATAGGGAATTTATAAAAAATAAATAAGTGGAACAATTTTAAACCGCTTTATCTCATTAAGCTGTCTGTTTTTTTTTTATTTATGGAGGTTTTAGGTATATTAAAAAAATCTAGCATCAGGTGGCTTCAACACCGCTGTGCACTCATACGGAAGGTCATTGATCGGTTGTGGAATTGGAGCGGAAATGTTCGGCCACATACGCACCCCGGTTTTTATTTTATCATTTTCAGGACAAGGAATGGCATGATGTTTTACAAAGAATTTTTTTTAAAAATTAGTATATTTTGCTTTAACAAAAACATATTTTCTCCTTATCTAATCCTATGAAGTCAGACAAAGGCTGTTTGTTTAATAACAATAATAATAGTAATAATGAGTTTTGTAAAAAATTGTACCCACGGAATTCTTCCGTTCAACTATTTTAATAGAAAAAAGTAAATAGATGAACCATTCGTTCTGTTAAAAAAACAAAAAGAGGTTTGACATTTTCACTGAACTTCGATGCGAAAACGCCTTATTATGACAGTTTTATGAAAAACTATGTTACAATGTTGGCAAACTTATATTATAGAAAGCATCTTGAATAGTATTTAACAAGAAGTAATTGGTGAACCATCTTGCGCTTTCTTTACAGAAAATTTAATCAATCCTAACTTAATCTAATTTTATAACAAATAAATTTAATGATATATAAATTTAATGATAAAAAAAACTCAAAATGACAGAAAAAGTTTGGCACCAGCGCCGATTTTGATGCTTTTTGTAGATGTTCATTTTGGGGTCCTGATTACAATTTTTTCCGTACAGGTTTCGTTTTTGAGTTATTAATTCTCAAAGTTCACAGACATTCTAACCCTAATTTGCCCCTTTTTCTTTGTTCTTTTCTATAAAAAATAGATAGATTCGGCATGAAACTACTACAAACAATTATAAAAGACATAGCAAAACTTTCTTTTTGATTTTCTTGCCTTATTTTGTCTCAAAAAGTTAGGACATTGGGAACACTCAAAAACAACCATACTTCATACTTTTTGTACTAGTAACTTCCTTCATGTTGACATCCTGACATCATTAAAAACCATTGAGCTACAATTTATGTAACAAAAATGTCCATAATTAATTTGTATCAATTAATGTTTCCCTTTAAAGTTATATCTCGATTGTTTTTCATGATGCCACGATGTCAACATGAAGGAAAAGTTGCTAATCCAAAAAATATGAAACACGGCTGTTTTTTTGAGTATTCCCCAATTTTGTAGATAAAAACCAAAAGACAGTTTATTTTTCGTCTATAGTAGTTTTATACAGAACCAGCGAATTTTCATTAAAAAGAAGGACTCTATATTTTTATCTTTATACAAGCAAAATAAGTAAAGTAAAACAAAAAGTGTATTGAACTAATATAGTAATTAAAGTATATTAGAAAAAAAGAAAATATATAACTTTAATCTAATACGAAACAAAATAATTAACTCTAACGGACTCTCACACAGGTCATTCTCCTATAAAATGATTTTCAAATTCTATGCTAGCAGCTGGAACATGACACCCAAAAAGATTTAAGTAAATAAACAAATAAAAAACATTTTAATGAGACTTATTCATTAGTAAAATCATTAACGCAGTAAAAAGGTCTTTCAATGAGGAACGCTTTTTTTTTTCGAGAGAGTGCAAACATACAGGGATCGTTTTTGAATGTACTGGAAGATAATTACAAAGTTTTATGGCATTGTAGATAATTGATTTTTTTATTAATTCTGCGGAAGGAATGAGAAGGTATATGTCACGCCTAGAGTTTCTGGTAGGATATACGTTTTGTGGCCTTCCCGGGAAAGTGTATATATGTTTTCTCCTCAAACAGGCTGTTTCTAAAATAAATAATGCAGGAAGTGTTATTATTTTATGTTTTTTGAAATAGTATTGACAATGAGCTCTATTATTTAGACCAAACAAATGGCGAATTGCTTTCTTTTGAAGCCTAAAAATACTAAGAAATTGCTCGGTGGTACAGCAGCCCCAAAAGGAAAAGCCATAGCGGAGAGAACAGACAGGCCGATAGACCTACAGACAGACAGAACGACCAACGGAATATAGAAAACATGTTTTTTTGGTATCTAGGAACCCTGAAAAGTAAACAAGTTTAGGTATACGTTGTTAAGTATAACGTAAAAAATAGATAAGGTATGTTATTAAATATGCCTAGTGTGCTAATAGATTATACTTTTGATTTGCAGTTAAACTATTCTTATTTAAATAGATTAAAAAATATTACTATAACTAATATTAAGCTCATGGCTCATTGACATAATATATGTGAATTACGAAATCCTAATTAGAAGGTGTCAAAATGGAATAACTTTCTGATGTTTCGCCTTCGATTGCATGAAGCATCTTAAGGGATTTTTACTTCACGAGACCGGAACATTGAATGAGCTCGGAGAGCCTTAGTCGACCTGTGTTCACCGAACCGTGACTCGGTGTAACGATCGGTTTCCACGTATGAAGTAGACTGAAGCCCGTATATCTTTTAAAATTGTTAGGATGCTCATAAATTTCAATAGATTCTCTAATTTTCCATTTATAGAATCTCGAAACCGATGCAGGAACTTTGGTTTCTTTTACATTTATGACATGTCCAGTGGAATATTGCTGTTGAGATTCAGCAGATTGTACAATTTGTTTCATTCTGATACATCGTTCATGTTGGTTAAGCCTATTTGATATGGTTCGACCAGTTTCTGAAATATAGACATCACTACAGGAACAAGAAATTGCATATACTGCTCCCGCTTGGAAAGGAATAATGTCCTTTGGCGATCGCAAACATTGTCTATTTCTATCCTTTTAGCTTAAATAAAAGTGACTCTGGGGGGTTTTAACTCCTAAATTTCCCTTTTATATACGCCACTGGAATAGAAATGAACCGGTGAAACTGTGGTACTAATTTTGTTACGTTTGTTACTTGTTTTCTCAATTCCTAATAATATGTTTTATCAAATCCGCGAGTTCTTTTGTCGGTTTGTCTCTCTGTCAGTGAGCGGCATAGCTTAAAAAGTACTTATAAGATTGACTTTAAATTTAAGTCAAACATTAAGGGTCATATGGAGATGACCTGGTAATATTTTGGTAAAAATCAAATATGCCGGAACAACGTTTCGGTAAAGTGAAACGTTAAAAAATTATTACTAAAAAAATAGTCATCCAATTTGCCTCAAATTTTGCAGTGATTAAATGCTACATGACCTGGTAATATTAAGAATAAACAAAATGGCGGCCTAATAAAATATTTAAAAAATCAGTATAAAAACTACTTATTAGATTAATTTAAAATTTTGTGTAAGCATTAAGTGAGATATAGAGATAAATTGGTAAAGTTTTGGTACGAATTTAACATGACCTAGGCAGTGTCCGTTAACGTCTTATTTAATTTATTTAAAATTATAACCAAAAACCAAGTGTGGCGTCACACTATTCCTAATAAAAGAAAAGATTTATAAGGAGTTAAATTCCGGGCAAAGTAAATTTACGGATTTTTATCTTTGTCACGCTTACTTGCAGAACATGTTTATTTACTTTAATCATTGCATCTAAAGATACACAATCTTATGAATGAAACAGCACAAGCTCTCCCTGTTATTATGTTTATAGTCAGAATTATTTTTGTTTTCATTTTGACTGTTACCAGTTTGTGCGTTCTCAAAATATAAATATTTACGATTTTATACCCCTTAAAAACATTGAATGTCTACCCCATGACTCCCGTTAGACAGTCATCTAGATTATTTTTGTCTCAAAATTTAAACGAATCGGTTTGGCCGTTCCCAAGTTATCGTTCATAGAAATTTTTGTTACACCCATCTGTACCGACATCGTAAATTTTTGACCAAACATTACCCCCATATATATATATATATATATATATATATATATATATATATATATATATATATATATATATATATATATATATATATATATATATATATATATATATATATATATATATATATATATATATATATATATATATATATATATATGTTTCTTAATTGAGAGTCAATATTGAAGGAGTTGATTTTTGGGTCCATTTTATATAGAAGAAAACTTCATATAAACATATGTCCTAAACGGTGTAAATTTTGAGATACAGGGTGTTAAACTTTCAATAATTTCATAATTTTTCGATAGTATCTCGAATGCCACTCTAGATATTGTAATGAAATTTGGTATAGAAGTACTATGCATATAGTGGAATTTTTTGATGTAGAACATTTTTTTAATTTCCACCAGTGGCGTCCGTACGGAATCCGACCTACATATTTTCCCAGGCATTGATGGTACTCCACTGATTTTTTTTTAAATAAAAATTATTTTTGAAATTCCCATTTATTTTTGAGCAAGTTTGATCCCTTGGTAATTTTGTGTTGGACGCACGGTTTTCGTTTTAAAAAATAAAAACCGTTTCTCTGCATGGTCCAAACAATCCTGGTCATAAGACGGATATCACCATTCATGCAGAGGAATATTATTGTATTAAACTCGAGAAATCAAATCTTGTCGAAAATAAATACTAAAAGTTTTCAAAAACAAACAAATGAATCAATAAAAATGCTTTATTTTAGAAAAATCAGTGGCGTGAAAGTAATTACTATGTCCATTCTTATTAAAATCAGAAATCGCTTTATCTTAGTGAGAGATATTTGTAGATAATAGTATGTAGTCTTCAGCCACCAACCTAGGACCACCATGTCAATGTTTTTCAGAAGTCTGTTCCTTCATAAATACATTTTATAAATTGTATTAAAATAATATGACATTCTTCAACAATAACAACTTATTTACAAAACTATACGAATACAAATAGGTAAATAATTAATAATTTCAACAAAAATAATTAGGTTTTAACAAATTGACATTTGTAAAACAAAATAGATTATATAACAAAAATAATTTTCCTCAGGTTTTAAAGATACAAAATATCGCAAGAATCTCTTAGATCCTTCACTCCTCTACAGTGATTACTGGGGTGCGGTAAACTAAAGATTTAAGATGTACCCACAGAAAAAAATCCAAACTATTTAGGTCTGTGGACTTAGGGTGCCATGGTTGGGGTCCGCCAGCCCATCTGTTGTTAAATGTGCGCGCGCCGCGCAATCGTGCATGAACCACATTCTGTTTCTAATTAGAATTGGTATATCTTCTAACAATATCGGCAAATCGTTCTCAAGAAACCGGCGATAATTATGGCAATTTAGTTTTTCTGGGAGGAAAAAAGGTCCAATTAGGTGATTTTCGATAATGCCAGCCCAAAAATTTACAGAGAATTGCTCTTGATGATGATGTTCTACAATGACATGGGGGTTCTCGTCGGCCCAGATATGATTATTGTCGAAATTTCTGATAGCGTTCCTGGAGAAGTTTGCTTCATCTGTGAACATTATTTCGCAATCAAATAAGGGATTATCCGCAATTTTTTCCAAAAACCATTCACAAAAATTAACTCGGAAAGGAAGATCTCGGGGAAGCAAGGCTTGCACTCGTTGAATGTGATATGGGTATAAAAAAAATCATGTAGAATTCTCCAAAATGGGATGAGAGAAACAGAAATATCAATTTCTGTGCGGTTTTTGTTCGTAAAAAGTTATGCGAAACGAAAGGTAAGAAAATTTACTCCTTCACCATTGTGTCGAGAAATGACCAAAAACTTGACGCTATGTTTGTTTAACGGCCAAGGAACCATCGTCACGTATCTGCCCAGGCAAGGTTCATCAGGCAGTTTCATTGGGGGGTATCAGTATTAAAACTGAAATACCCGAATCCTGAAACAAACAAGAGAATTTCTTGAGATGGCCGAGATACAAACAAACAAAAATGCCATCAACGATAAGAAGGACGTCAACAACCTGAGTAAATTAAATATTTCAATACTAGAATAACCAGCTTTGATTGATTATGTTAACATAATATATATATTATAATTGTGTTAAGTGAATGTAAGTACGTAAAAAGTGACAATTTGTACCTTTTTAAATAATGTTACGATTTGAGGTAAGATAGAAATAATAGTTTTATAAAAGAATAATTTATATTTGTTCTCTTTTCACTTTAAACAATTAAGAAAAAGAAGCAAAGTACACATAAAGAATACCATTAAAAAATGTACATTTTTTAATAATTTACGTTTTAAGGTAATGATAATAAAAAATGTAAAATAAAAATAATTAAATGTATAAATATCAAATTAAAATTCTGCGTCTTTCTCCATTTTATATTTGAAAAATACCGAAGTGCGGTCAAAACGTTATCCGACTTCATTATGTATTTTAACAAATATATGATTTAAAGCATATGTGTCAAGTTTTTGCAATGACCTTAAATAAAAAAAATTAAAACATTTGCTGACGTTTCACATTTGGCATTTTCGAGGATTTCTGTCTCGTGTCCAAATAGAAACTGAAGTGTTAGTGACTGCGACGCTTCCTTTTATACCCCCACCCGGGGCCGAAGGTTATATCTCCGTGGCCGTTGGTCGTTATTTATGTTTTTCGGATGGTGCTGTTGTTGTTGCGCTAATTGCGCTCAATTTTTTGCAATTTTAGATTTGTCGATTATTGTCTTCCATACTGTTGGTAGCTTTAAAGATTCGTCCCTTTTATTCAAATTTTATAATGTTCTATATTGGCAATCTCCCTACACCCGTCGAAATTTATTTTATGCCAGGTTCCTGATGATGTAAGAATAAAGCTGAGGTTGTTTGTTTCTGATGCTGAGTTTATGCTCTTCCACTCTTGCTGATATTCGCCTGTTAGTTTGCCCCACGTACAACTTTTTACAGTCCTGGCACGGAATGCTGTATACTCCGTGGTTTTCCAGTTTGATTTAATCTCTTGGGTTTCCAAGTAGTTTACCTATAGTTGTTTGTGGCTTGAGTATTGTTTGTATGTTGTGTTTCCTAAGAATTCTTCCCATTCTGTCTGTTGTGCCTTTTACATATGGTAAGACTACTTGTTGCTTTCCCGGTTCATAATTTTTGTTGTTCGTTGTTCGGGAACCCTGTGCATTAATAGTTTTCTCTATGGTGCGATTTGTGTAGCCATTTTTCTTTAAAGCACTAGATATTACCTTTAGTTCGTTTTGTCTCGTCTGTGTTTCAGTTAATCGCACGGATCTGGATATTAGGGTATTTGCCACAGCTTGAATTTGTGCTGGGTGATGATGTGATTTTGCATTTTAATATCTGTCTGAATGTGTTGGTTTTCTGTACATGGTGTATTCAAAATGTCCGTTATGCCGTTTTGTGACCAGAACATCTAAAAATGGTAGTTTGTTGTTTTTCTCTAACTCTAGAGTAAATTGTATTCTGTGGTGGATTGAATTTACGTGAGTCAGAACATTTTCGAGCTCTGCATGACCATGTTGCCATATAATAAATATGTCATCCACATAACGAATCCATAATTTGGGCTTTAACCTTGCTTTCTCAAGAGCTTCTTTCTCGTAGTATATCATAAATAAATTCGCGACTACTGGTGATAGCGAGGACCCCATTGGAGCACCATCCATTTGTTTATACATTTGCCCGTTGAACGAAAAATAAGTATTTTTAAAGCAATGCTCCAAGAGTTGTATTGTATGTGCCTGGAAATCCTCGTTCATAGCAATCTTGTCTAATGCTTCGTCGATGGGAATACTGGGCTATAACGATTTGACATCTAGGCTTGCTATGATATCGTCTTTTTCAAGAACGATGTCTTGTATAATTCGAGTGAAATGCTCCGAGTTTTTTACAAATGAATCAGCTTTTTCTACAGTTGGTTGCATGATTTCAGAAAGGTATTTCTCCAGTTTTTGTAGCGGCGAATTAACAGCACTAACAATAGGTTTGATGGGCGCCTCTGGTTTGTATTTTTTGTAAACCATAGAGTTTAGGACAACTGCTCGACTTTTCCCGTGGTGTGATTTTTTTGTTGCATTTCGGGGTTTATTGGTGAACTTTTTATTTTATTTTTAGTAGTTTTTTGTAGATACGTTGTCGGGTCCCTGGAACAGGCTTATAACAATTATCTTGTAGGATATCCTGCATTTTTTGTACGTACTCCTGGGTATTTATAACCAGAGTTGCGTTTTCTTTATCTGCTGTAAGGATTGTGATGTCTTTATTTTTTCCAAGGTTTGTTAGGGTCCTTTGTTCAGGGGCCTTTAGGTTTTGTTCTGGTGCTTTGCTTGATCCTAAAATTCTTGCTACCTCTTGTTGAATCTCCTCTGCTTTTGTTTCTTCAGAGGAATTAAGGACAGCTTCCACTCCAACTATTATTTCTTGTTTAGGGATTTCCTTAGGAAATAGCGCAAAACTAAAAAAAAATTATTCGGACGCGAGAAAGAAAGCTCCGAAAATGCCAAATGTGATTTTAGCGAAACGTCAGCAAAACTGTTCTTTTTAGAACGATAGTAGTAAACCGATGTACACGGGATATATATATATATATATATATATATATATATATATATATATATATATTTACGGACTGTATATATGGAACAAAAATTTCTTGATTTCTACATTTATTAATCTATTGTTAAAAAAGCATTGGACAACCCACAAACTCTTTAAATGTTAAATTCTCCAGAACACAGAAAACTTTTAATATAATTCGCACGACGATCGCCAAACCGTAATTGGCTAATTGGCAAACAACCTTTGACGGGCCCTTGTAACTTCAACCTCACCCTAATAATCTGGGGTGAAATTCCTCCCTTGTAATTAACATGTCGGGGGTTGCTGAAGTAATTTTAATAGTAATTAGGCCGCGCCAGGTGCCGCAAAGCGCGGTATGACTGAAACCGTATTAAGGTGTTCACACAAAATCAAAGTATTTAGGAAACAGTCGAATTTTAAATATTGAGCTACGATTTCATATTTACATATAAAAATTAATTCTAAACAACTTTTCTTTATTACCTTTCTGTGTGTCTTTCGATAGAAAGGTACTTTGGTCATTAATTTTTTTTTTGAAGTTTTGAACACCCTCTATCTTATGTATAGGGTGTTCAGCGAGGTAATCGGATGTATCTCGGAAACCATTCATTGTAGAAACTTCCGAAAAAAATTGTATAACCAACTAAAAGGTCACGAGAAAATTCTGGAAATAGTTTTTAAGTTTTTCGAAATTTCGCACTATTAAGATAACACAAAATTATATACATTCTAAAACTAAAATAAAACCAAGTCTTTTTTGTTATTAACTTTTTCTTCTATCTCTGAAAATAAAGTGGTGGGGGTGTTTAAATGTATTTCCAAATAAATCTCTGTAAACCGATAACGGCTCAATGAATTTTAATAAGCTTGGTATCGCTGAAAAAAGCATTCCTTGGAGCAACGTTATCTAACTAATTTTGTTTTTCATTTGGAATTTTGCCACTAGAGGACGTTTTTTTGATAATATAACAGAAATTAAATAATTTTCTAAAAAAAATTAAATGTATCGAAATAGTTTTTTTTACGTTAAAAAATAGCAAAATGAAGCCCAATTCAAAATATTATTTCTAACCTAAAATGTCGGTCAATAAAAATTTAACCAACTTAAGTAAAAGAAAACGGGTTTTCCTCGGAATTTAAACCTATTAAAATAACAAAATACAGGGTGTAATTTAATTGATGGCTGAAAATGCAGGATATGATTTCTTAGCTTACTTAAGAAAGAAAGGTTTGAATGACCATACGTCCTAAACCTTTCAACTTTTGAGCTACAGGGTGTTAAAGATTAAAAAAAAATTCGTTTTCTTATCACAATTGTAATACTGTTCTTAGTATCTTCATAAAATTTGGCACCCACCTACTAAGCACCAATAGCCATTTTTTGGTGTAGAAGATTTTTTAATATTTCTACCAGTGGCGTCCGTACGAAATGTAGACTGAAGATTTTTCTAAAAAAATATGGTACGGCACTGCTTTTCCGGAAATGAATATATTTTTGAAATTCTCATTTATTTTGCAACACATTTAAGTTATTGACATTTTTTCGTCCGACGAACTGTTTTGGCGTAAAAGAATAAAAACAATTTTCATGCATGGCAAAATCTCTAAAATCTAATGGTAATGAAAAATTCGTTTTCGACTCAATACTCAAAATAATACTTACTAATACATTTTTTGTATTAAACTTGAATTGCAGTAGTGGCTATTTTAATCGATTGATTTTAATTTAATAAAAATTAGACAAAAACACATCTTACCTACGAACTGCCTTATGAGATTTTAGCGATTTTGCAATGCATGAAAACTAAAAAAAAATCTATCACAACAGTTGTTGAAAATGTCTTCATTCTGCTAGAATACAGGCTTCTATTCTATTTCTCATAGATTGGCGGACCCCTTCAAAAATTCCAGGAGTATTTCTTATGGTTTGGCAAGAAAGTAAAATTTTTTGACTTAGTTCTTCTACAGTTTGAACCGGTGTAGCATAAACTAAAGTCTTCAGGTGCCCCCATAAAAAATAGTCTAAACTATTTAAATCAGGGGACCTGGGAGGCCAAGATTGAGTTCCTCCACGTCCTATCCAGCGATTGGTAAACGCCTCATTTAAAAAATCCCTACCATGAATGCTAAAATGTGCAGGAGCACCGTAATACTTGTTTACTATATATACTAGTTTAAAATAATTTCGTTATACTACAAATGCATGAAAACAATATTTATTTTTTTACGCGAAACAGTGCGTCGGACGTTAAGAAGTTAAATTGGTCGCAAAATAAATGAGGATTTTAAAAATGATTTTTAATTCCGGAAAAGGCAGTGGCGTACCATACTTTTTTAAAAAAATCTCCGGTCTACATTCCGTACGGACTCTACTGGTAAAATTATCAAAAAATATTCTACATCAAAAAATGCCTATTCGTGCTCAGTAGGTGCGTGTCAGATTTTATGAAAATAGTAAGAACAGTATTAAAGTTATGATAAGAAAACGATTTTTTACTTAAAACTTTAACACCCTGTAGTTCAAAAGATGAGAGGTTTAGGATGTATGTTCATGTGAACTTTTCTTTCTTAAATAAGCTAAGAAATCATATCCTGCATTTTCAGCCAACAATTAAATTACACCCTGTATATACATCTTAAAAAAAATTATTTACATCTTGCCCTATTTCTAAGTGCTGGGGGATATTAAAATGTTTTTCTATTTGAGTTCTTCACTCAGAGAATGCATTAAAAAATCAAAATATCAAGGCAAAATGACACTAAACACGGGTGTTCATTCTCCCAAATTAATCCTATCTCGCAAAATGAATAGCCGTAAAATATTCAATGCAGCAGCACGAGAGGCAGAAATTCAGATAATTTTGATATAATCTAGATCCAAAATCTCTAATTTCTTGCCTAGTCAGCCGAAGTTTCGCAACTTTCTGGTAGGTAATATTATTCCTCCTCAGCTTAAGTTGGTGTTTCGAACTGATGCAGGATATGAAATTGCTAATTTAATATTTTTTTCTTTTACTGGAAATTAAATTTAAACTTATAAATAAAAAAAAGCTTTTCTTATAAAAAAAGGACTTATTCAATTTTTCGCATCTTTAAAAAGTTTTAATGTTTTACAAATGATGTTCCAAGTGACAGTTTCGGCCTCAATACTTTCATTTTTCCAAAAAAAAATACGTAAATACGCTGGCCTTTGGGACTGCCAAGAATGTAAATAATTTGATAAACCCAGATTTCTCTGTAGTTCTTCTATCCAATATACACCGTGTAGCAAAAATCTGGAAGGCTCAAATATCTCGAAAACCATGGTACACTTGATAAAATCGGCGATGTTGCCCAATTGACCGTTTCTCGGAAATAAACAGAAACTTTTGATTTCCGTAATAAGAGACATTTATCTTACTAACCTCTTAGTTTTTTTGACAGGGTTTTTCACTCAGAGATTGCTCTAAAAATCAAAACATCAAGTCGAGATTAACTAAACTTTAATCTCGCAAAGTGAATATCTATAAAACTATGACATGCAAAGGCACGAGAAGCACCACAAATTCAGATAATTTCGATATAATCTAGTCCCTAAATATTTAATTTACTACTCAGCAGAAGTTCGTTAACTTTCTGTTAGGTAACATTATACCTCCTCAGATTAAGTTGGTCTTTCAAACTGATAAAGGATCTAAAATTGTGAATTTAATAATTTTTTTCTTTCTTTTCAAAACTTGAAATTAAATTAAAACCTGATTTATTTTAGATTTGGAGTGTACATTTAAATTAAAGTGTGCTTTACTTGTAATAGATTTTTTTTCAATGATTTATTAGCATGGAAGAGTTTCTTGATATTCTGACACTTTTTAAAGGGTTCTAGTTGAGTAGCTTTGTAGCTAGACTGCGTCCTTTACGGATAGTAAGTTTTACTTTTACTGTAATATTTATTTTCAATAATAAAAGGCGTTATTTATTTATTGTTTTGCAAGCTGGCCTTTGCGACTACCAAGAAAGTAAAACAGTATTAAACTGTTGTAGTTCTGCTATAAAATATTCCCAAAATATCTCAAAAGCTGTGATACATTTATGTTTAAAGTTAACGACGAATCGGCGATGTTGCCAGATTAACGTTTTCGGAAATATACAGATACTTTTCATTTTTGACATTTACCTTACTAACTTCTTATTTTATCTGACAGAGTTTTTAGCTTAGAGAATGCTTAAAAAAATCAAAACATCAAGACAAAATGCCACTAAGCGCTGGTGTTCATTCTCCCAAATTAAAGCCTCCAAAATCCTGACGAAATTTGATCTCGCAAAATTGATATCTATAAAACTATTCCATGTAACCATGCAAAGACATACATGCATCAGAAATTCAGATAATATTGATATAATCTAGACCCAAAATCTCTAATTTCCTAGTCAGCCGAAGTTCCTCAACCTTTTTGTTACGTAACGTAAGTCCATTAAGGTCTTTCGAATTGAAGTAGTAATTTAAAATTGCTAATTTAAAATTTTGACATTCTTTCTCTACAAATCTGAAATTAAATTGGAACTTCATTTATCTTAATTTTTGCTTTATTTGTAATACATTGTTTCCAGCGATTTATTCCCATAGAAGAGTTTTTCTATTATTGGCACATTCGTAAATAAGCTAGTCTTTGCGAGTGATAAGAAAGTAGAACAATATTAAACTCAAATTTTTCTGTAGCTCTGCTATAAATTATATACAAAATATCTCGAAAATTATGGAACACATAGATTTGAACTTAACGACGGATCAGCTGATGAAATCGGCGATGTTGCCAAATTGACCGTTTTTAGGAAATATATAGAAACTTTTGATTTCCGTAATATGAGACATTTACCTTACTAACTTCTAACCTTTTTAAGAGTTTTTCACTCAGAGAATGCATTAAAAAATCAAAACATCAGGACAAATTGACACAAAACACTGGTCTTCTTTCTCCCAAATTAAAGCGGCCAAAATCGGATCTAGCAAAGCCAATAGCTATAAAATATTTCATGCAGAAGCACGAGATGGAAAATTCAGATAACTTTGATCTAATCTAGATCGAAAAATCTCTAATTTCCTGCCTAGTCAGCCGAAGTTCCGCAACTTTCTGTTAGGTAATATTATTCCTCCTCAGCTTAAGTTGGTGTTTCGAACTGATGCAGGATCTGAAATTACTAATTTAATATTCTTTCCTTTCCCTGGAAATTAAATTTAAACTTCATTTATAATAATTAATGAAAACTTCATTTATAATAATTAATGAGTGTAAATTTTAAGATTGGAGCAAAATTTAAAGGATCCTAATGTTATACAAATAATGTTTCAAGCCTCAATCATTTACAATTATTTTTCCAAAAAAGTTACGCAAATAGGCTAGCCTTTGCCAAGAAAGCAAAACATTATTAAACTCAGATTTGTTTGTATATTCACAAAATATCTTGAAAACCGTAGTACATTTATGTTTAAAGTTAACGACGAATCCGCGATGTTGCCAAATTGACCGTGTTTCCGAAATATATACTCTTGATTTTTGAAATTTACCTTACTAATTTCTTATTTTTTTTGGCAGAGTTTTTCAATCCGAGAATGCCTGAAAAAATCATAACATCAAGGCACATCATTCTTTCTCCTAAATTAAAGCCTCCAAAATCCAGACGAAATGTGATCTCGCAAAATGAATATCTATAAATTCCATGCAAAGACACGACATGCATCAGAAATTCCGGGAGTCTAGACCCAAAATCTCTAATTTTCTGTCAAAGTTCCTTAACTTTCTGTTAAGTAACATCAGTCCATTAAGGTCTTTCGAACTGATGTAGGATCTGCAATTGCTAATTTAATTTTGTTATTCTTTCTCTAGACATTTTAAATTAAATTAAAACTTCATCAATCTTAGTTTTTGAGCGCAAAATTAAATAAAATAAATGGTAATACATTTTTTCCAGCGATTTATTATTATAAAAGAGTTTTTCTATTTTTGGCACGTTTTAAAGGATCCTCATGTTTTAAAAATAATGTTTCAAGTGAAAGTTCGGTCCTTTACGTTTATGTTTCCAAAAAATTACGTAATATGCTAGCCTTTGGGACTACCAAGAAACTAACACATTAATAAACTCAGATTTTTCTGTAGTTCTGTTGTCAGTTATACACAAAATATCTCGAAATCTGTGGTACACTAGGGTTTGAAGTTAACGGCGGATCGGCTTATGAAATCGGCGATGTTGCCAAATTTACCGTTTTTTTGGAAATATTTAGAAACTTTTGATTTCCGTAATGTGAGATATTTACCTTATTATCCTCTTATTTCTATGAGAGTTCTCCACTAAGAGAATGCATTCAAAAATCAAAACATCGAGACAAAATGACTCTAAGCACTGGTGTTCATTCTCCCAAATTAAACCTGCCAAAATCCGATATCGCAAAGTGAATAGCGTTAAAACTATTCCATGCGGTAATACGAGAGGCAGAAATTCAGATAATTTTGATATAATCTAGATCCCAAATCTCTAATTTCCTGCCTAGTCAGTCGAAGTTCCGCAACTTTCTGTTAGGGAATATTATTCCTCCTCAGCTTAAGTTGTTGTTTCGAACCGATGCAGGAGCTGAAATTAAATTTAAACTTCATTTATTTTAGTTTTTGACTGTAAATTTAAATAAAAAAATGTTTTACTTATAATAAATTTTTATCTAGCGATTTATTAGCATGGAAGGCTATTTTGATTTTTGGCATCTTTTCAAAAGTCTTAATGCTTTACAAATGATGTTCCAAGTGACAGTTTCCTTTGCGACGAAAGTAAAATATTTATTAAGCTCAGCTTTTTTAGTAGTTCTGCTACCTTATACCCAATACAGTAAACATCTTGGAGCGCTCAAAATATATCGGAAACGGTGGCAGATAAGTTTGAAGTTATGAGGGAATGGGTGATGAAATCGACGATATTGCCAAACTGACCATTTTTCAAAAATATATAAACATTTTTGGTTTCCTTAATATGAGACATTTACCTTACTAACTTTTTAGTGTTTTTTAACAGAGTTTTTCACCCAGAGACTGCTCAAAAAAATCAAAATATTGAGACAAAATGAAACTAAGCACTGGTGTTCACTCTCCCGAATTAAAGCGTTGAAAATCCAGACGAAATTTGATCTCGCAAAATGAATATCTATAAAACTATTTCATGCAAAGGCACCAGTTGCATCAGAAATTCGGATAATTTTGATATAATCCAAATCTAAAATCTCTAATTTCCTAGTCAGCGGAAGCTCCTCAACTTTCTGTTAGGGAACATAAGTCCATTCAGGTCCTTCGAACTGATGTAGGATCTGAAATTGCTAATTCAATATTTTGTTATTCTCTCTCTACAAATTTGAAATTAAATTGGAACTTCATTTATTTTAGATTTTGAGCGCAATAATAATTTAAAAAATGCTTTATTTATAATACATTCTTCCATCGATTTATTACCATTTTATACCATTAAAGAATCCTCATATTTTACTTATAATGTTTCAATTGAAAGTTTCGTCCTCAATCCTTTAAAATTATGTTCCCAAAAAAATTACGTAAATTCGCTAGCCTTTGGGACTGCCAAGAAAGTAAAACATTATTAAACACAGATTTTTCTGTAGTTCTGCTATAACTTATATACAAAATATTTTGAAAACTGTGGTACACTTTGCAAATATATGGAAACTTTTAATTTCCGTAATATGAGTCAGTTAGCTTACTAACTTCTTACTTTTCTTGATAGTTCTTCACTTAAAGAATGCTTTAAAAAATCAAAACATCAAGATAAATTAATACTAAGCACAAATTAACACGACCAACCGGTCTCGGAAAGTGAATAGCTATAAAACTATTCCATGCAACAGCACGAGATACGGAAATTCAGATAATTTTGATCTAATCTAGATCCAAAATCTCTAATTTCCTGCCTAGTCAGCCGAAGTTCCGCAACTTTCTGTTAAGTAATATTATTCCTCCTCAGCTTAAGTTGGTGTTTCGAACTGATGCAGGATCTGAAATTGCTAATTTAATTTTTTTTCGTTCCCTTGAAATTAAATTTAAACTTCACTTATTTTAGTTTTTGAGTGTAAATTTAAATAAAAAAATGTTTTACTTATAATAGATTTTTTTCCCAGCGATTTATTAGCAGGAAAACTTTTTAGATTTTAAAAGGTCTTGATTTTTTATCAATAATTTGTCAGGTGACAGTCTCTTTTGCGAAAACTAATAAAATCGGCGATGTTGTCATATTGGCCGTTTTTCGTAATGTAAAAAACTGGTTTCTATTCTCCCAGATTAAAACATTCAAAGTTTAGACATTTGATCTCACAAAGCGAATATTTATAAAAGTATTCTATGCAAAGACACGAGAGGCATCGGAAATTCAGATAATTTGGATATGATCTAGACTCAGAATCTCTAATTTCCGAGTAAGTAAGAGGATAATAAGGTAAATATGAGATATTTACCTTATTATCCTCTTACTTCTATGAGAGTTCTCCACTAAGAGAATGCATTCAAAAATCAAAACATCGAGACAAAATGACTCTAAGCACTGGTGTTCATTCTCCCAAATTAAACCTGCCAAAATCCGATATCGCAAAGTGAATAGCGTTAAAACTATTCCATGCGGTAATACGAGAGGCAGAAATTCAGATAATTTTGACATAATCTAGATCCCAAATCTCTAATTTCCTGCCTAGTCATTCGAAGTTCCGCCGCTTTCTGTTAGGGAATATTATTCCTCCTCAGCTTAAGTTGGTGTTTCGAACCGATGCAGGAGCTGAAATTAAATTTAAACTTCATTTATTTTAGTTTTTGAGTGTAAATTTAAAGAAAAAAATGTTTTACTTATAATAAATTTTTATCTAGCGATTTATTAGCATGGAAGGCTATTTTGATTTTTGGCATCTTTTCAAAAGTCTTAATGCTTTACAAATGATGTTCCAAGTGACAGTTTCCTTTGCGACGAAAGTAAAATATTTATTAAGCTCAGCTTTTTTTGTAGTTCTGATACCTTATACCCAATATAGTAAACATCTTGGAGCGCTCAAAATATATCGGAAACGGTGGCAGATAAGTTTGAAGTTATGAGGGAATGGGTGATAAAATCGACGATATTGCCAAACTGACCATTTTTCAAAAATATATAAACATTTTTGGTTTCCTTAATATGAGACATTTACCTTACTAACTTTTTAGTATTTTTTGACAGAGATTTTCACCCAAAGACTGCTCTAAAAAATCAAAATATCGAGACAAAATGAAACTAAGCACTGGTGTTCACTCTCCCGAATTAAAGCGTTGAAAATCCAGACGAAATTTGATCTCGCAAAATGAATATCTATAAAACTATTTCATGCAAAGGCACCAGTTGCATCAGAAATTCGGATAATTTTGATATAATCCAAATCCAAAATATCTAATTTCCTAGTCAGCGGAAGCTCCTCAACTTTCTGTTAGGGAACATAAGTCCATTCAGGTCCTTCGAACTGATGTAGGATCTGAAATTGCTAATTCAATATTTTGTTATTCTCTCTCTACAAATTTGAAATTAAATTGGAACTTCATTTATTTTAGATTTTGAGCGCAATAATAATTTAAAAAATGCTTTATTTATAATACATTCTTCCATCGATTTATTACCATTTTATACCATTAAAGAATCCTCATATTTTACTTATAATGTTTCAATTGAAAGTTTCGTCCTCAATCCTTTAAAATTATGTTCCCAAAAAAATTACGTAAATTCGCTAGCCTTTGGGACTGCCAAGAAAGTAAAACATTATTAAACACAGATTTTTCTGTAGTTCTGCTATAACTTATATACAAAATATTTTGAAAACTGTGGTACACTTTGCAAATATATGGAAACTTTTAATTTCCGTAATATGAGTCAGTTAGCTTACTAACTTCTTACTTTTCTTGATAGTTCTTCACTTAAAGAATGCTTTAAAAAATCAAAACATCAAGATAAATTAATACTAAGCACAAATTAACACGACCAACCGGTCTCGGAAAGTGAATAGCTATAAAACTATTCCATGCAACAGCACGAGATACGGAAATTCAGATAATTTTGATCTAATCTAGATCCAAAATCTCTAATTTCCTGCCTAGTCAGCCGAAGTTCCGCAACTTTCTGTTAAGTAATATTATTCCTCCTCAGCTTAAGTTGGTGTTTCGAACTGATGCAGGATCTGAAATTGCTAATTTAATTTTTTTTCGTTCCCTTGAAATTAAATTTAAACTTCACTTATTTTAGTTTTTGAGTGTAAATTTAAATAAAAAAATGTTTTACTTATAATAGATTTTTTTCCCAGCGATTTATTAGCAGGAAAACTTTTTAGATTTTAAAAGGTCTTGATTTTTTACCAATAATTTGTCAGGTGTCAGTCTCTTTTGCGAAAACTAATAAAATCGGCGATGTTGTCATATTGGCCGTTTTTCGTAATGTAAAAAACTGGTTTCTATTCTCCCAGATTAAAACATTCAAAGTTTAGACATTTGATCTCACAAAGCGAATATTTATAAAAGTATTCTATGCAAAGACACGAGAGGCATCGGAAATTCAGATAATTTGGATATGATCTAGACTCAGAATCTCTAATTTCCGAGTAAGTAAGAGGATAATAAGGTAAATATGAGATATTTACCTTATTATCCTCTTACTTCTATGAGAGTTCTCCACTAAGAGAATGCATTCAAAAATCAAAACATCGAGACAAAATGACTTTAAGCACTGGTGTTCATTCTCCCAAATTAAACCTGCCAAAATCCGATATCGCAAAGTGAATAGCGTTAAAACTATTCCATGCGGTAATACGAGAGGCAGAAATTCAGAAAATTTTGATATAATCTAGATCCCAAATCTCTAATTTCCTGCCTAGTCAGTCGAAGTTCCGCCACTTTCTGTTAGGGAATATTATTCCTCCTCAGCTTAAGTTGGTGTTTCGAACCGATGCAGGAGCTGAAATTAAATTTAAACTTCATTTATTTTAGTTTTTGAGTGTAAATTTAAATAAAAAAATGTTTTACTTATAATAAATTTTTATCCAGCGATTTATTAGCATGGAAGGCTTTTTTGATTTTTGGCATCTTTTCAAAAGTCTTAATGCTTTACAAATGATGTTTCAAGTGACAGTTTCCTTTGCGACGAAAGTAAAATATTTATTAACCTCACCTTTTTTTGTAGTTCTGCTACCTTATACCCAATACAGTAAACATCTCGGAGCGCTCAAAATATATCGGAAACGGTGGCAGATAAGTTTGAAGTTATGAGGGAATGGGTGATGAAATCGACGATGTTGCCAAACTGACCATTTTTCAGAAATATTTAAACATTTTTGGTTTCCTTAATGTGAGACATTTACCTTACTAACTTTTTAGTGTTTTTTGACAGAGTTTTTCACCTAGAGACTGCTCTAAAAAATCAAAATATCGAGACAAAATGAAACTAAGCACTGGTGTTCACTCTCCCGAATTAAAGCGTCGAAAATGTGGACGAAATTTGATCTCGCAAAGCGAATATCTATAAAACCATTCCATGCAAAGGCATCAGTTGCATCAGAAATTCGGATAATTTTGATATAATCTCAACCGAAAATCTCTAATTTCCTAGTCAGCGAAAGCTCCTCAACTTTCTGTTAGGTAACATTAGTCCTCCTTAGAATAAGGTCTTTTGAACTGATGTAGGATCCGAAATTGCTAATTTAATATTTAGATTTCTTTTTTCTTGAATGCAAATTTATGTATCTCAGTTTTTTAATGTTGAAAATTAAATAAAAAAATGCTTTATTAGTGACACATTTTTCTAGCTATTTATTACTATAGAAGAAATTCTTTTTTGACACATTTTAAAGGATGCTAATGTTTTACAAATGATAATTCAAGTGAAAGTTTCATCCCCAATCGTTTATATTTATTTTTGCAAAAAAGGTCTGCCGTAAAATATACACAAAATATCTCGAAAACCGTGTTATACCTAGGTTTGAAGTTAACGGCGGATCGGCTGATGAAATCGGCGATGTTGCCAAATTGACCATTTTTCGGAAATATATAGAAACTTTTAACTTCCGGAATATGAGACATTTATCTTACTAACAGCATACTTTTTTTGATAAAGTTTTTAATAAAATGACACTAAGCACTGGTATTTACTTCTTACTTTTACTCTTATATTTACTACAAATTAAAGTGTCCAAAATTTAGACGAAATTTGATTTCTCAAGGCGAATAGCTATAAAACTCTTCCATGCAAAAACACGACTGGCATCAGAAATTCAGATAACTCATATAATCTAGAACCAAAATCTCTAATTTCCTAGTCAGCCAAAGTTCCGCAACTTTCTCTTAGGTAACATGATTACCCCTCAGCTTAAGTTAATGTTTCTAACTGATGTAGGATCTAAAATTGATAAACTAATATTTTGTATTTCTTTCTCTATAAACTTAAAATTAAATTGAAACTTTTTAGTTTTTAAGTGCAAACTTAAATAAAAAATCCTTTACTTATAATAGATTTTTTTCAAGCAATTTATTAGCGTGGAAGTTTTTTGATTTTTGGCACCTTTTAAAGGGTTCTAATGTTTTACAAATAAATGTTTCGAGTAACAGTTTCTACCTTAATCTTTTACAATCATTTTTCCAAAAAAAAAACTTGAATACACTAGCCTTTGGGACTGCTAAGGCAGTAAATATAGGTAACACAAACACATTAAGGTCTTTCGGACTAACGTAGGATCTGAAATTGCTTATTTAATATTTTGTTATTCTTTCTCTACAAATTTGAAATTAAATTGAAATTTCATTTATCCTAGTTTTTGAGGGCAAAATTAAATAAACAAAATCCTTTTATTTGTGATACATTTTTTTCAACGACGATGTTAATATGAAATATTTACGTTACTGATTTTTTTTTGAGAGTTTTCCACTAAGAGATAACTTTAAATAATCAAAACATCAAGACAAAATGACACTAAGCACTGGTATTCATTCTCCTAAACTAAAGAAGCCAAAATCCCATCTCGCAAAGTGAATAGCTATAAAACTATTCCATGCAGCAGTTAAGGGGTCGAAATTCAGATAATTTTGATATAATCTAAATCCAAAATCTTTACTACTCAGCTGAAGTTCCTCAACTTCATGTTTGAAGTTACGGCAGATCGGCGATGTTGTCAAAATGGCAGTTTTTCGGAAATATATTAAAAATTTTAATTTTTGTTATATTATATAACTTAATAACTTGTTACTTATTTTGCGGTGTTTTTCACTCAGAGGCACTAAGCACTGGTGTCTACTCTCTCAAATTAAAGCCTTCATAATCCAGACAAAATTTGATCTCGCAAAGTGAATATCTAAAAAACTAGTCCAAGTAAAGGCACGGGAGGCATCAGAAATTTAGATAATCTTGATATAATCTAGACCCAAATTCTCTAATTTCCTAGTCAGCCGAAGTTCCTCAACTGTCTGTTAGGTAACATTAGTCCTACTCAGATTAAAGACTTTCGAGCAGAGGTAGAATTTGAAATTGCTAATTTAGTATTTTGATTTTCTTTCTTTACAATCTTGAAATTAAATTCATTTAACTTAGTTTTTAAGTGTAAAACGTAATAAAAAATTGCGTTACTTGTAATAATTTTTTCCAGTTATTTATTACTATAAAGAGTTTCTCGATTTTTAAGACGTTTTAAAGGATCCTAATTTTTTGCAAATGATATTTCAAGTGAAAGTTTTGTTCTCAATCCTTTACAATTATTTTTCGAAAAAAGTTACGCTCCTGCGACTGTCAAGAAAGTAAAACATTATTAACTCAGATTTTTACATTTACCTTACCAACTTCTTAATTTTCTTGACAGAGTTTTTCAGTCACACATCAAGACAAAATGACACTAAGCACTGGTGTTCATTCTCCCAAATTAAAGCGGCCAAAATCCGATCTCGCAAAGTGAATAGCGGTAAAACTATTCCATGCGGCAACACGAGAGGCAGAAATTCAGATAATTTTGATATAATCTAGATCCAAAATCTCTAATTTTCTGCGCAGTCACCCGAAGTTAGGTGATATTATTCCTCCTCAGCTTAAGTTGGTGTCTCGAACTGATGGAGGATCTGAAACTGGTAATTTAATATCGTTTTCGTTCCCTTGAAATTAAATTTAAACTTCAATTATTTTAATTTTTGATTGTAAATTTAAATAAAAAAATGTTTTACTTATAATAGATTTTTTCCAGCGATTTATTATTATCTATTATTAGATTTTAAAAGGTCTTGATTTTTTACAAATAATTTGTCAGGTGACAGTTTTTTTTTGCGAAAACTAATGAAATCGGCGATGTTGTCATATTGGCCGTTTTTCGTAATGTAAAAAACTGGTTTCTATTCTCCCAAATTAAAACATCCAAAGTTTAGACATTTGATCTCACAAAGCAAATATTTATAAAACTATTCTATGCAAACACCCGAGGGGCATCAGAAACTCAGATAATTTTAATATAATCTAGATCCAAAATCTCTAATTTCCTAGTCAGCCAAAGTTCCGCAACTTTCTCTTAGGTAACATGATTACCCCTCAGCTTAAGTTGGTGTCTCGAACTGATGGAGGATCTGAAACTGGTAATTTAATATCGTTTTCGTTCCCTTGAAATTAAATTTAAACTTCAATTATTTTAATTTTTGATTGTAAATTTAAATAAAAAAATGTTTTACTTATAATAGATTTTTTTCCAGCGATTTATTATTATCTATTATTAGATTTTAAAAGGTCTTGATTTTTTACAAATAATTTGTCAGGTGACAGTTTTTTTTTGCGAAAACTAATGAAATCGGCGATGTTGTCATATTGGCCGTTTTTCGTAATGTAAAAAACTGGTTTCTATTCTCCCAAATTAAAACATCCAAAGTTTAGACATTTGATCTCACAAAGCAAATATTTATAAAACTATTCTATGCAAACACCCGAGGGGCATCAGAAACTCAGATAATTTTAATATAATCTAGATCCAAAATCTCTAATTTCCTAGTCAGCCAAAGTTCCGCAACTTTCTCTTAGGTAACATGATTACCCCTCAGCTTAAGTTGATGTTTCTAACTGATGTAGGATCTAAAATTGATAAACTAATATTTTGTATTTCTTTCTCTATAAACTTAAAATTAAATTGAAACTTTTTAGTTTTTAAGTGTAAACTTAAATAAAAAATCCTTTACTTATAATAGATTTTTTTCAAGCAATTTATTAGAGTAGAAGTTTCTTGACTTTTGGCACCTTTTAAAGGGTTCTAATGTTTTACAAATAAATGTTTCGAGTAACAGTTTCTACCTTAATCTTTTACAATCATTTTTCCAAAAAAAAAACTTGAATACACTAGCCTTTGGGACTGCTAAGGCAGTAAATATAGGTAACACAAACACATTAAGGTCTTTCGGACTAACGTAGGATCTGAAATTGCTTATTTAATATTTTGTTATTCTTTCTCTACAAATTTGAAATTAAATTGAAACTTCATTTATCCTAGTTTTTGAGGGCAAAATTAAATAAACAAAATACTTTAATTAGTTAATATGAAATATTTACGTTACTGATTTTTTTTTGGGAGTTTTCCACTAAGAGATAACTTTAAAGAATCAAAACATCAAGACAAAATGACACTAAGGACTGGTATTCATTCTCCTAAACTAAAGAAGCCAAAATCCCATCTCGCAAAGTGAATAGCTATAAAACTATTCCATGCAGCAGCTGAGAGGCCGAAATTCAGATAATTTTGATATAATCTAAATCCAAAATCTTTACTACTCAGCTGAAGTTCCTCAACTTTATGTTTGAAGTTACGGCAGATCGGCGATGTTGTCAAAATGGCAGTTTTTCGGAAATATATTAAAAATTTTAATTTTTGTTATATTATATAACTTAATAACTTGTTACTTATTTTGCGGTGTTTTTCACTCAGAGGCACTAAGCACTGGTTTCTACTCTCTCAAATTAAAGCGTTAATAATCCAGACAAAATTTGATCTCGCAAAGTGAATATCTAAAAAAACTAGTCCAAGTAAAGGCACGGGAGGCATCAGAAATTTAGATAATCTTGATATAATCTAGACCCAAATTCTCTAATTTCCTAGTCAGCCGAAGTTCCTCAACTGTCTGTTAGGTAACATTAGTCCTACTCAGATTAAAGACTTTCGAGCAGAGGTAGAATTTGAAATTGCTAATTTAGTATTTTGATTTTCTTTCTTTACAATCTTGAAATTAAATTCATTTAACTTAGTTTTTAAGTGTAAAACGTAATAAAAAATTGCGTTACTTGTAATAATTTTTTCCAGTTATTCATTACTATGGAGAGTTTCTCGATTTTTAAGACGTTTTAAAGGATCCTAATTTTTTGCAAATGATATTTCAAGTGAAAGTTTTGTTCTCAATCCTTTACAATTATTTTTCGAAAAAAGTTACGCTCCTGCGACTGTCAAGAAAGTAAAACATTATTAACTCAGATTTTTACATTTACCTTACCAACTTCTTAATTTTCTTGACAGAGTTTTTCAGTCACACATCAAGACAAAATGACACTAAGCACTGGTGTTCATTCTCCCAAATTAAAGCGGCCAAAATCCGATCTCGCAAAGTGAATAGCGGTAAAACTATTCCATGCGGCAACACGAGAGGCAGAAATTCAGATAATTTTGATATAATCTAGATCCAAAATCTCTAATTTTCTGCGTAGTCACCCGAAGTTAGGTGATATTATTCCTCCTCAGCTTAAGTTGGTGTCTCGAACTGATGGAGGATCTGAAACTGGTAATTTAATATCGTTTTCGTTCCCTTGAAATTAAATTTAAACTTCAATTATTTTAATTTTTGATTCTAAATTTAAATAAAACAATGTTTTACTTATAATAGATTTTTTCCAGCGATTTATTATTATCTATTATTAGATTTTAAAAGGTCTTGATTTTTTACAAATAATTTGTCAGGTGACAGTTTTTTTTGCGAAAACTAATGAAATCGGCGATGTTGTCATATTGGCCGTTTTTCGTAATAAAAAAAACTGGTTTCTATTCTCCCAAATTAAAACATCCAAAGTTTAGACATTTGATCTCACAAAGCAAATATTTATAAAACTATTCTATGCAAACACCCGAGGGGCATCAGAAACTCAGATAATTTTAATATAATCTAGATCCAAAATCTCTAATTTCCTAGCCAGCCGAAGTTCCGCAACTTTCTCTTAGGTAACATGATTACCCCTCAGCTTAAGTTGATGTTTCTAACTGATGTAGGATCTAAAATTGATAAACTAATATTTTGTATTTCTTTCTCTATAAACTTAAAATTAAATTGAAACTTTTTAGTTTTTAAGTGTAAACTTAAATAAAAAATCCTTTACTTATAATAGATTTTTTTCAAGCAATTTATTAGCGTGGAAGTTTTTTGATTTTTGGCACCTTTTAAAGGGTTCTAATGTTTTACAAATAAATGTTTCGAGTAACAGTTTCTACCTTAATCTTTTACAATCATTTTTCCAAAAAAAAAAACTTGAATACACTAACTTTTGGGACTGCTAAGGCAGTAAATATAGGTAACACAAACACATTAAGGTCTTTCGGACTAACGTAGGATCTGAAATTGCTTATTTAATATTTTGTTATTCTTTCTCTACAAATTTGAAATTAAATTGAAACTTCATTTATCCTAGTTTTTGAGGGCAAAATTAAATAAACAAAATCCTTTTATTTGTGATACATTTTTTTCAACGACGGTGTTGCCAAATTGACCGGTTTTTGGAGATATATAGAAACTTTTGATTTCTGTAATATGAAATATTTACGTTACTAATTTTTTTTTGAGAGTTTTCCACTAAGAGATAACTTTAAAGAATCAAAACATCAAGACAAAATGACACTAAGCACTGGTATTCATTCTCCTAAACTAAAGAGGCCAAAATCTCATCTCGCAAAGTGAATAGCTATAAAACTATTCCTTGCAGCAGCTGAGGGGCCGAAATTCAGATAATTTTGATATAATCTAAATCCAAAATCTCTACTACTCAGCTGAAGTTCCTCAACTTTATGTTTGAAGTTACGGCAGATCGGCGATGTTGTCAAAATGGCAGTTTTTCGGAAATATATTAAAAATTTTAATTTTTGTTATATTATATAACTTAATAACTTGTTACTTATGTTGCGGTGTTTTTCACTCAGAGGCACTAAGCACTGGTGTCAACTCTCTCAAATTAAAGCCTCCATGATCCAGACGAAATTTGATCTCGTAAAGTGAATATCTAAAAAACTAGTCCAAGTAAAGGCACGGGAGGCATCAGAAATTTAGATAATCTTGATATAATCTAGACCCAAATTCTCTAATTTCCTAGTCAGCCGAAGTTCCTCAACTGTCTGTTAGGTAACATTAGTCCTACTCAGATTAAAGACTTTCGAGCAGAGGTAGAATTTGAAATTGCTAATTTAGTATTTTGATTTTCTTTCTTTACAATCTTGAAATTAAATTCATTTAACTTAGTTTTTAAGTGTAAAACGTAATAAAAAATTGCGTTACTTGTAATAATTTTTTCCAGTTATTCATTACTATAGAGAGTTTCTCGATTTTTAAGACGTTTTAAAGGATCCTAATTTTTTGCAAATGATATTTCAAGTGAAAGTTTTGTTCTCAATCCTTTACAATTATTTTTCGAAAAAAGTTACGCTCCTGCGACTGTCAAGAAAGTAAAACATTATTAACTCAGATTTTTACATTTACCTTACCAACTTCTTAATTTTCTTGACAGAGTTTTTCAGTCACACATCAAAACAAAATGACACTAAGCACTGGTGTTCATTCTCCCAAATTAAAGCGGCCAAAATCCGATCTCGCAAAGTGAATAGCGGTAAAACTATTCCATGCGGCAACACGAGAGGCAGAAATTCAGATAATTTTGATATAATCTAGATCCAAAATCTCTAATTTTCTGCGTAGTCACCCGAAGTTAGGTGATATTATTCCTCCTCAGCTTAAGTTGGTGTCTCGAACTGATGGAGGATCTGAAACTGGTAATTTAATATCGTTTTCGTTCCCTTGAAATTAAATTTAAACTTCAATTATTTTAATTTTTGATTGTAAATTTAAATAAAAAAATGTTTTACTTATAATAGATTTTTTCCAGCGATTTATTATTATCTATTATTAGATTTTAAAAGGTCTTGATTTTTTACAAATAATTTGTCAGGTGACAGTTTTTTTTGCGAAAACTAATGAAATCGGCGATGTTGTCATATTGGCCGTTTTTCGTAATGTAAAAAACTGGTTTCTATTCTCCCAAATTAAAACATCCAAAGTTTAGACATTTGATCTCACAAAGCAAATATTTATAAAACTATTCTATGCAAACACCCGAGGGGCATCAGAAACTCAGATAATTTTAATATAATCTAGATCCAAAATCTCTAATTTCCTAGTCAGCCAAAGTTCCGCAACTTTCTCTTAGGTAACATGATTACCCCTCAGCTTAAGTTGATGTTTCTAACTGATGTAGGATCTAAAATTGATAAACTAATATTTTGTATTTCTTTCTCTATAAACTTAAATTAAATTGAAACTTTTTAGTTTTTAAGTGTAAACTTAAATAAAAAATCCTTTACTTATAATAGATTTTTTCAAGCAATTTATTAGCGTGGAAGTTTTTTGATTTTTGGCACCTTTTAAAGGGTTCTAATGTTTTACAAATAAATGTTTCGAGTAACAGTTTCTACCTTAATCTTTTACAATCATTTTTCCAAAAAAAAAAACTTGAATACACTAGCCTTTGGGACTGCTAAGGCAGTAAATATAGGTAACACAAACACATTAAGGTCTTTCGGACTAACGTAGGATCTGAAATTGCTTATTTAATATTTTGTTATTCTTTCTCTACAAATTTGAAATTAAATTGAAACTTCATTTATCCTAGTTTTTGAGGGCAAAATTAAATAAACAAAATACTTTTATTTGTGATACATTTTTTTCAACGACGATGTTAATATGAAATATTTACGTTACTGATTTTTTTTTGGGAGTTTTCCACTAAGAGATAACTTTAAAGAATCAAAACATCAAGACAAAATGACACTAAGCACTGGTATTCATTCTCCTAAACTAAAGAAGCCAAAATCCCATCTCGCAAAGTGAATAGCTATAAAACTATTCCATGCAGCAGTTAAGAGGTCGAAATTCAGATAATTTTGATATAATCTAAATCCAAAATCTTTACTACTCAGCTGAAGTTCCTCAACTTTATGTTTGAAGTTACGGCAGATCGGCGATGTTGTCAAAATGGCAGTTTTTCGGAAATATATAAAAAAATTTAATTTTTGTTGTACTATATAACTTAATAACTTGTTACTTATTTTGCGGTGTTTTTCACTCAGAGGCACTAAGCACTGGTGTCTACTCTCTCAAATTAAAGCGTTCATAATCCAGACAAAATTTGATCTCGCAAAGTGAATATCTAAAAAACTAGTCCAAGGAAAGGCACGGGAGGCATCAGAAATTTAGATAATCTTGATATAATCTAGACCCAAAATCTCTAATTTCCTAGTCAGCCGAAGTTCCTCAACTGTCTGTTAGGTAACATTAGTCCTACTCAGATTAAAGACTTTCGAGCAGAGGTAGAATTTGAAATTGCTAATTTAGTATTTTGATTTTCTTTCTTTACAATCTTGAAATTAAATTCATTTAACTTAGTTTTTAAGTGTAAAACGTAATAAAAAATTGCGTTACTTGTAATAATTTTTTCCAGTTATTCATTACTATAGAGAGTTTCTCGATTTTTAAGACGTTTTAAAGGATCCTAATTTTTTGCAAATGATATTTCAAGTGAAAGTTTTGTTCTAAAACCTTTACAATTATTTTTCGAAAAAAGTTACGCTCCTGCGACTGTCAAGAAAGTAAAACATTATTAACTCAGATTTTTACATTTACCTTACCAACTTCTTAATTTTCTTGACAGAGTTTTTCAGTCACACATCAAGACAAAATGACACTAAGCACTGGTGTTCATTCTCCCAAATTAAAGCGGCCAAAATCCGATCTCGCAAAGTGAATAGCGGTAAAACTATTCCATGCGGCAACACGAGAGGCAGAAATTCAGATAATTTTGATATAATCTAGATCCAAAATCTCTAATTTTCTGCGTAGTCACCCGAAGTTAGGTGATATTATTCCTCCTCAGCTTAAGTTGGTGTCTCGAACTGATGGAGGATCTGAAACTGGTAATTTAATATCGTTTTCGTTCCCTTGAAATTAAATTTAAACTTCAATTATTTTAATTTTTGATTGTAAATTTAAATAAAAAAATGTTTTACTTATAATAGATTTTTTCCAGCGATTTATTATTGTCTATTATTAGATTTTAAAAGGTCTTGATTTTTTACAAATAATTTGTCAGGTGACAGTTTTTTTTGCGAAAACTAATGAAATCGGCGATGTTGTCATATTGGCCGTTTTTCGTAATGTAAAAAACTGGTTTCTATTCTCCCAAATTAAAACATCCAAAGTTTAGACATTTGATCTCACAAAGCAAATATTTATAAAACTATTCTATGCAAACACCCGAGGGGCATCAGAAACTCAGATAATTTTAATATAATCTAGATCCAAAATCTCTAATTTCCTAGCCAGCCGAAGTTCCGCAACTTTCTCTTAGGTAACATGATTACCCCTCAGCTTAAGTTGATGTTTCTAACTGATGTAGGATCTAAAATTGATAAACTAATATTTTATATTTCTTTCTCTATAAACTTAAAATTAAATTGAAACTTTTTAGTTTTTAAGTGTAAACTTAAATAAAAAATCCTTTACTTATAATAGATTTTTTTCAAGCAATTTATTAGCGTGGAAGTTTTTTGATTTTTGGCACCTTTTAAAGGGTTCTAATGTTTTACAAATAAATGTTTCGAGTAACAGTTTCTACCTTAATCTTTTACAATCATTTTTCCAAAAAAAAAACTTGAATACACTAACCTTTGGGACTGCTAAGGCAGTAAATATAGGTAACACAAACACATTAAGGTCTCTCGGACTAACGTAGGATCTGAA
Source organism: Kuschelorhynchus macadamiae (assembly GCA_030620095.1). Classification (NCBI taxonomy): domain Eukaryota; kingdom Metazoa; phylum Arthropoda; class Insecta; order Coleoptera; family Curculionidae; genus Kuschelorhynchus; species Kuschelorhynchus macadamiae. The sequence goes on along the minus strand of JAUTXW010003882.1, from coordinate 585,979 downwards.
ATTGCTTATTTAATATTTTGTTATTTTTTCTCTACAAATTTGAAATTAAATTGAAACTTCATTTATCCTAGTTTTTGAGGGCAAAATTAAATAAACAAAATCCTTTTATTTGTGATACATTTTTTTCAACGACGATGTTGCCAAATTGACCGGTTTTTGGAGATATATAGAAACTTTTGATTTCTGTAATATGAAATATTTACGTTACTAATTTTTTTTTGAGAGTTTTCCACTAAGAGATAACTTTAAAGAATCAAAACATCAAGACAAAATGACACTAAGCACTGGTATTCATTCTCCTAAACTAAAGAAGCCAAAATCCCATCTCGCAAAGTGAATAGCTATAAAACTATTCCATGCAGCAGCTGAGAGGCCGAAATTCAGATAATTTTGATATAATCTAAATACAAAATCTTTACTACTCAGCTGAAGTTCCTCAACTTTATGTTTGAAGTTACGGCAGATCGGCGATGTTGTCAAAATGGCAGTTTTTCGGAAATATATTAAAAATTTTAATTTTTGTTATATTATATAACTTAATAACTTGTTACTTATTTTGCGGTGTTTTTCACTCAGAGGCACTAAGCACTGGTGTCTACTCTCTCAAATTAAAGCCTCCATAATCCAGACGAAATTTGATCTCGTAAAGTGAATATCTAAAAAACTAGTCCAAGTAAAGGCACGAGAGGCACCAGAAATTTAGATAATCTTGATATAATCTAGACCCAAAATCTCTAATTTCCTAGTCAGCCGAAGTTCCTCAACTGTCTGTTAGGTAACATTAGTCCTACTCAGATTAAAGACTTTCGAGCAGAGGTAGGATTTGAAATTGCTAATTTAGTATTTTGATTTTCTTTCTTTACAATCTTGAAATTAAATTCATTTAACTTAGTTTTTAAGTGTAAAATGTAATAAAAAATTGCCTTACTTGTAATAATTTTTTCCAGTTATTTATTACTATAGAGAGTTTCTCGATTTTTAAGACGTTTTAAAGGATCCTAATTTTTTACAAATGATGTTTCAAGTGAAAGTTTTGTTCTCAATCCTTTACAATTATTTTTCGAAAAAAGTTACTGCGACTGTCAAGAAAGTAAAGAGTTTTTCAGTCAGACATCAAGACAAAAGACACTAAGCACTGGTGTTCATTCTCCCAAATTAAAGCGGTCAAAATCCGATCTCGCAAAGTGAATAGCGAAAAATTCCATGCGGTAACACGAGAGGTAGAAATTCAGATAATTTTGATATAATCTAGATCCAAAATCTGTAATTTCCTGCCTAGTCAGCCGACGTTCCGCAACTTTCTGTTAGGTAATATTATTCCTCCTCAGCTTAAGTTGGTGTCTCGAACTGATGCAGGATCTGAAACTGCTAATTTAATATTGTTTTCGTTCCCTTGAAATTAAATTTAAACGTCATTTATTTTAATTTTTGTATGTAAGTTTAAATAAAAAAATGATTTACTTATAATAGATTTTTTTCCAGCGATTTATTAGCATGGAAGGCAAATTATTTTTGACATCTTTTCAATACTTTACATTTTTCCAAAAAAAAATACATAAATATTCTAATCTTTGCGATTGCTAAGAAAGTAAGCATATTATTAAGCTCAGGTTTTCCTGTATTTCTGCTATGTGATATACTCAATATCACAAAAATCTAAAACGCTTAAAATATCTCAAAAACGCTGGCACATAAGTTTAAAGTTACAACTGATTAGGGTGATGAAATCGACGATGTTGCCAAATTGACGTTTTTTTCGGAAATGTATAAAACATTTTGATTTTCGTAATATGAGACATTTACCTTATTAACTTTTTAGTTTTTTTGACAAAATTTTTCGTTCAGAGACTGCTCTACAAAATCAAAACATCAAGACAAAATAAAACTGAGCACTGGTGTTCCAGACGAAATTTGATCTCGTAAAGTGAATATCCAATAAGCTATTCGCATCAAAAATTCAGATAATTTCGATACAATGTGGTCTGTTAGGGCACATTATTCCTCCTTAGATTAAGTTGACCTTTCGAACTGATGAAAGATCTGAAATTGCTAATTTAATATTTTGTTTTTCTTTCTCTACAATCTTGAAATTAAATGGAAACTTCATTTATTTCAGTTTTTTAATGCAAATTTAAATTAAAAATTACTTGTAAGAGATTTTTGTTCCAGTGATTTATTAGCACGGAAAAGTTTTTTGATATTTTGGCACTTTTTAAAAGGTCCTGATGTTTTACAAATTATGTTCCAAGTGACAGTTTCATCAATCTTTTAGATTTTTTCATAAAAATACAGATTTTTCGGTCACAGACACTAAGCACTGGTGTCTACTCTCCCAAATTAAAGCGTCCAAAATCCTAACGAAATTTAATCTCGCAAAGTGATATCTATAAAACTGTTCCATGCAGAGACAGGAGAAGCATCAGAAATTCAGATAATTTTGATATATTCTGGACCCAACATCTGTAATTTCCTAGTCAGCCGAAGCTCCTCAACTTTCTATTAGGTGACATTAGTCCTCCTCAAATTATGATCTTTGGAACTGATGTGAGATCTGAAATTATGGCTAATTCAATATTTCTCTGCAAATTTAAAATTAAATTAATTTATCTTAGTTATTGAGTATAAAATTAAATAAAAAAATGCTTTATTTGTAATACATTTTTCAGCTATTTATCACCAGTTTCTCGATTTCTGACATGTTTTAAATGATCCTAATGTTTGACAAATGATGATTCAAGTGACAGTTTCATTCTCAATCCTTAACAATTATTTATCCAAAAAAAAAACGTAAAGACGCAAGCCTTTGCTACTACCAAGAGAGTAAAACATTATTAAACTCAGATTTTTCTGTAGTTTTGCCGTAAAATATATACAAAATATCTCGAAAAACGTGGTATCCTTAAGTTTCATGAAATCCGCGATTTTGCCAAATTGACAATTTTTCGGAAACGTATAGAAACCTTCTGCTTCAAAAAAAAATCAAAACATCAGGACAAAATGACACTAAGCACTAGTGTCGTCTGTTTCAAATTACAGCGTTCAAAATCCGGACGAAATCTAATCTCGCAAAGAGAATAATAATAATTTTGATTAGATCTAGACTCAAAAACTCTAATTTCCTAATCAGCCTAAGTTCCGCAACTTTCTCTTAGATAAGTTTAGATGTTTAGTAGATTGAATTTGACTTTCGAACTGATGTAGTATCTGTAATTGCTAATTTAATATTTCGTTTTCCATTCTCTACAAACTTGAAATTGAATTCTAAATTATTTAATGTAAATTGCAATTAAAAAGGCTGTACTTACTTTTGCATGCAAAATCGGTAAAAAAACTTCAGGAAAAGGAAAACGTTGATATGACTCGAAAGCATTTATGCCCGCTATTTTTTTTGGTCGCAGCTGGCAAGAAAAACAGACCGAATAATAAAAGTTCAGTCATACCTGTTGTTTGCAACAGCTGGTGCGGCCTAATTAACATTAAAATTACTTTAGCTACATGTAAATAAGAAGAGAGAAATTTCTCTCTAGAAATTACAAGGGCCTGTCAATTAGCCAATTACGCAATTTGGCGATCATCGCGCAAATTATATTAAAAGTTAGAGACTTTCTGTGCTCTAAAGAACGTAATATTTTAAGATAGTAAGTGAAATTTTAACCGGCTTAATTGTTTTTACTTTAGAAGTTACCGATATGCAAGCATAATGGCTTAAAACTAGACACGCTACATTTTAAACACTTCTTCTGAATTATCAAAAATTAGCCTTCTACAGGGTGTCCCATTTTGGGTACTTCTACGGGGTCTCTCCGTTATTTTTATTGATTTAGTTGTGGTTTTCACGAAAGCGTGCTATTTTTTCGTAAAACTAAAGGTGCCGTTAGCAAAATTACCATGGCTCTTTTAGTTTTTAAGATACAGGGCTAAATTGAAAATGTTGCATTTTCAGGCACCCCTCGTATCTCAACTATCAGATAACTAATCGAAAGTTTCAAAACTGTTTCTGATATAACTTTTCCCGTAGAACTCAATTCCGCCTTCGGAATTAGTCTACAGGGTCAGGTCAAAAAATTATCGGGCCCTACTTTATTTTTTAAATAGAACATCCTGTATATTTATAAACTATGAAGTTTGCCTTTTTCACCTTTTCAAAAATATATAATAGTATGCACCTTTTCTCATAAACACGCAGATAAATGACAATTTTCTGAAATTAAATGCATAATTTAATAGTAGGCTATGAATAACAATAATAAACAATTGAAAGTTACATATTGCTAACGAATAATTGGATATCTTGCATATAGGTATCTAAAGGTATATAAAAATACTTATAGAGTTTTTTAATAACAGTAAGTTTGTAACAGTTTTATAGCATAAAGTAACAATATAACAAACACAAAAAGATAAAGTTATTAAAAAAAAAGAAAAACTAATTTTTAAAGGTGATGTTTAAATTGACGACCATTTTCTCTAATGCAAAATTGGCACACTTTTGTAATTCTTTGAATAGCGTTAAAAAGAACAATTAGTCTCATTCGCAAAGTTCTGCTATGCCGTCATATCGTGTTTTATATAAGTACTTCATTTTGTATATAGCCCCATAAAAAAAAATCTAAAATTGAGAGATCTGGAGATCGTGGAGGCCATCTAACAGGTCCGTTGGTACCTATCCATCTTTGAGGAAAGTTATTATCAAGTAATTCCCTTAAGAGCCTAGAGTTGTGATTTGGGGCACTATCTTGCTGTAGGTAAACAGCATTATATTAGGCTAATGAAATATCTTCGAGCAGTTTTGAAATAACTTCCTCAGGGAGTTCTAGGTATCTACGTGCTGTAAGACCTCATTCAAAAATCCTATTAACAAGAGACGGCCCGTGGAGAATTATATTGGTAGGTCAATAACAAATTTAAAAATAGGCATACTTAAAATAAAAATAGATATATTATCTTTAAATTGAGGTTTAAATTTTTTTGAGGTTCAGGTCTACTCTTGGTTCTTTAGAATTGGAGAAATGCTGAATGACACGTTTGTTAAAATTGCACGCACATTCCTTTTATAAACGATTTCTCGATATTTAACATTGCTAAAGCGCATAGTCTATCTTGGCCCAACTCCTCAACAAAATTTAAAAGCTCTCGAAAAACCCCTGGATTTTCAGACAAAGCCCTTTCATCATGGCCACGTAGTGCCAGCTCGAATGCCCCACACAATTTTACACAATCTATAATAATGTTTGAAATATAACGATTTTTGGATACATTTTTATTAAAATCTCTAATGGATTTTCTATAAGCTGTGTCTAGCTGAGTGCGAATATCAGCACTTCCGATCGTAGCATAGTTCACCGAACATTTCATGTGATCTGCAGAAAACGCATTTTTTTTTATTTTTTCTTTTAAGTGTTTTAAGTCTTTAATCAGCAATTTTGAACCATAATGAGTCTGACGAGTCCTTAGAAAACAACAAACAATCATAACAGTAAAATGAGTTAGAGACTTCACAACCACATATCCAGTTAGCTAAATTGTACATACTTTTGCGAAAGTTTCGATGAACCCCTTTTTTTTTGTCTTTACTAGTTTGTCGTATACTGAGTTCTGGCAAATTGCGACCACTTACCTTGAATTCGGTTATTTTTTCAAAATTAAGTTCGTTAGCACTCTTTAGTTGTTTAATTTTTCGCACTACCGACATTTTATTTCATCCACATTCACAACTCAAACATAGACCACCTTGAAATTAGTTATTTTTGCAAAATAAAGTTCGTAAGCACTTTTTAGTTGTTTATTTTTTTGCACTAGTCACCACAAACATTTTATTTTCTGTAGATTTCCAACTCACACATGGATCATAGAAATAAAAAAAATGTGTATTACAAAAAAGAGTATATAAATCAATTTTCATCGATTAAAAATGTCCTAAACAATATCGAGTTAGAATATCGACCGCGCGACCTCTGAACAACTGAACTTCCGCATGCCGACGTGATACCGCGACCGATCGATCGAATTATGAGAAGAGACCGGCTGATGACCCAAATCCCGATTTCACATTCGATTTGCTATCACGTTCGGCTGCCGCTCGGTAGCTATGAAATCTTCGGATACTTTCGTTTAGCTTTAAGGTAACCAGGACAATTCGGACTGCCCAGCCTAGCTTAATATAGCGTATTTTATTATGCCTAAGGAACGCAACGAGACCATTCGAACCGCCGCGCGCGGCTATTAGTGTAGCGTATTTAACTTTTCCCACGGTTTGCGTTTTATTACAACTATTAGGAGAGACGGTCAAACGAATAATTTATTTTTGGGGGGTCATTGACCAAATGACCCTGTAGAAGAGCCGTTACTGCTACTAACTATATGTCTGCCCAAAATAAAACAATACTCCCCAACTTCAAAGCGTTCTTGGACATTAAATACTGATTTTCACTATGCCAGTTCCTGGTATTGTGACGATTAAAATTTCTCGCACTTGAAAAAAAGCATTCGTCTGATCAGTTAACAAGTCTGCCAAATAAATCGTTAGCATCGATTTGTTGCAAATATTAAATATATATATATATATATATATATATATATATATATATATGTATATTATCGCGTAAAGTCCTTATGAACTTACCAATACATGCGAACGGCAGCCAGTCATCTTTTCGGAGAGCTGTAGGTTGCAGGTTCTCGGGTACACCTTTAGAAATTAAAAGGGTGCCACCTAATTGACTGTAACTCAATTAGGAAGAAATCTATATCGATATTTAAATGCTGACAATATAAAGATTTGGAGGGCTTTTCAATAAAACACTATATAAAGTGCAGACTGTCAAATTTTAATGATACCTTTTGTTCTTTGACATGTGAAATAAAGCATACATTTTAAAAGTCAATTAACATTAAAATATAAAAAAAATAAATTAAGAAAATGTAAAGATATATATATATATATATATATATATATATATATATATATAAAATATATCAAATATGTGAAATGTGATAGAACGTTATTACCATTATATCATCAACCTATGAACATCTGGCGAAATATCATGACGCAAATATGTAAATATGAAAATTAAATTAAATAGCGCACAGGGAATCAAAAATTAATGAATATTCTTTTACCAGACTGCCCCAAGGAAAAAGTTATAAAAATATAAAGTATTTCGCCAAGGCTGTTTTACAAAAAAAATAGGTTACTTACTTCCTTTCTGCAACCTTATATAAAATGTATAAATATAAAAATTAACTCCAAAACTATTGTAGAACTCTTGGTTTATGTACCCCAAAAATTACACCATAAATTTGTATCTATATAAACTATATCCCAAAACCATAACTTGAATTCTTAACCTGAAACCCTACAAACGATTGTTTGTCTTAAAATAAAATCGACACGGAATGTGCAAAAACAAGTTATTTACAACAAAACTATTCAAAGACATTGTCTTACCTCTAGTCATCTAGAGGGCTTCTTCGACGTCAACGGTCACCAACAAAGGGAATTTCCAGACATCTAGAAATGCTTCTTGAGGACCGACAGCCAAAACAAAATTCAAGACGCCATTCTGTTTTTAAAAGATAATTGCGAATTAGCTCACCTCAGGAACCCAATTAGAAAATCGACTTACCACGTGGTTGATCAAATGTAGAACCAAACAAAACGGGACCAAAATTTAGGGCCGGACGATGTCCATACTTAGGACAGTTAGGATATACTTTCAGTACTTAAAAAAGATTGGTCCATTAAGGCACTTTTACAAAGCCGGACACATGTTGCACCTCTAAGGAGAGCCAATAAAAAGGGGCGAGAAAATCAGCTTCAAAAAATTCGAAGAAGTTTGACATTCCCCTCCATCATTCTTCCTCACTTCAGACTTATGCCAACCTAATGCCATAAAATAAAATAATAATTACAGTGGAGTCCACTGCCGACGAAACTAGTATAAGGGAGCAAGAACCCGATAATATTCGGTGTCCCCCGAATAGAGCTGGCGAACTGCCCCTGAGCAGAACCAAAATCGTATCTGAAATACAAAACCCAGACATTGTCAAAGCTGGCTGGATGCCGAAAAATAAGAAACCAATGAAACCATAGTGACAGAAGAGAAAGGCAAGCAAACTCCGAATATTTGTAAACAAAACAAAAACACATTTCTTTTGTCTTAATTTAGAGAAGTTGAAAATACTTTACAAAATATAATCCAATGAATTATGGATAAAACATATTGAGATATGTAAGATGTAATATACATAAGTCTTGATATTTTAAAGGTTATATTTAACTGCAAAGTTATAATGTTCAATTTTGTTTCAGATTACTAATTGGCTTAAAATAATGAAAAACCATTAGCAAAATGTTCATTAAACATTCCATACAAAGCAAACATAAAGAAAAGCAGCTTGGATAAATGAAAAAGCGATGTAAACTGAAACTTTCTAATAGTTCAAGTGTTCTCAAATTTTAAATTGATATTTACAAGAAAGAAGAGGCTAAATATGTTTATCATAATTCATGTGAGTGAAATGGACTAAAAGAAGAAACCGAAAAGAACAGAATATTTTACTGTAAATGAAAAAATTGTTATTTTCACTAATAAAGAAGGCCAGTATGTTATTAACTAAAACTGATTATATATTCAAAATGTCACTTTCAGTAGTAACACCCTATTAATAAAGATTCTATTAACTTCCTTTTTATAAAGTATATGATAAGTAAATTTGGAAAAATCCAACTCGTAGAGTTATTCGACAAGATGGTGATAGAACACTGTGTGAAAATCAGTAACTATATAACCGGCCAAATTTTGTAATTGCCTCACTGTTACTATAAACTAAATAATTATACATAAATTTGAAGATGTTATACTAGCTAATATGAAAAACTATTTTACCGTAAATGCCACACCAAACGTCTATGCCAAATCAGGTTTGCAACCTACGTTGTGCCAACAATCTAGGATTCTCTGTTACCCAATGGGGATGATTGTGTTTGTTAAAGATTCCACAGTTACTAAAGTATGTTTCGTCAGTCTGTATAACGGCACTGCTAAAATTTACATTTTCCTGGCATTTGTTAATGTACCAGTTACAAAAGGTAAGTCTCTCTAGAAAATTCCCCTCAATTAGCCCTTGAACAATGGTCAGCTTGTATGGGTGGTACTTATTTTTCTTTAAAATCCCTGTTGTGTGTTGTCCTAGGAATGTCTAGCTTGTACTTATTTCTTGTCGATGAAGTCGGGTTTTCGGTAAAGTAATTTATAACTTGTTTGTCACGATTGTGATTGTCTTTGTTATGCTTTTTAGGCATTGACTGTTCGAAACTTCGACACGTTCTTAAATTAACTACAAGTTTTGAAAAATACCTTTGGTTTGGTTGTTGCCCCTCTGGGTAAGTATCAGCGTAATTATTTAAGGATATAACCGCATTTCGATCGTTTTTAGTATAACACTCTCCAGAATATCAAATTTCTCTTCGTTGGTATAACGCAAAGCCATTTTAAAGAAATTAAAATAAACGATAACAGAAAATAACTAACAAACTTTGAAACGTCAAAAAATCAAACGGTCCAAAACAAAAAAAATAATATTGTTACCATGGCGATCCAAAGCCTGCTAGAATAAAATCGAGTTTTGGACATTTTGATGGCTTTTCTTTAGGAAATGTAAACTTGTTATACATCAATGAATAGGATTTTTCTTGCCTATTTTGAAAAGATAAAAATCCAATATGGCGTCCATAAGAAAAAATAAAATACACAAAAAATGGCTATGGAAAAGTGTTCATAGATTTTGAAACAAAATACAAATGAAGAAGTTACAGGGCTCTACAGAAAATGCCACTTTTTAGTTTTTTCAAAATTTTAATTTAAATTACCGATAAAATTCTGTAAAACTTTGCTCATTTAATCATTTTTGTATGTCTTATAGTTTCCGAGATCCCAATACATGCATCACCAAAATAGGACATACAGTGTGTATGTAACACAAATATACTATGAGTATGTACTGAACTAAATTGGGTCACACTTCAATATTCCTAACAAATGAAAAAAAAATCGTAACGAGGGTAGTTCCGGGTAAAGGAAATTTACCAATTGTTTCCGTTTTACTATTATACACATCAAGTTTTTTTAAATTGTTCCATCATTTTTGAGAATTATTATTTTGCTCTGCTATTTGTATAAATACCTTCTTTTCTCTGCGAATAGCACTTAAAAGATTTTTTATATATTTATAGTCTTGGCAAAATATACCTATTTTCCTTTCCCATCAAATAACATTTAGTTGTTTATTTGTTACATTTTATTCCGGAGTATATTGAATCATTTCTGTTCCTCAGTTCGTATATTCGTATGTAATTTTCCGTACGCAATAAGCTAGGTTATACAAATATATGAGTCCCAGGGCCCTATTTACCTATTTACGCCTCACATGATACAGTAATAATGAAACCGTGTTGCCGAACACACAAAAGCTCTGAATAGCTTGTGATAGAGTTGGAAAACAAAACCTATTGTGCCGACAGCCGGCGTCTTTAATATTCTATTAAATGTGACCTGAAACTAATTCCGGCATAAAGAAGATACCTGGTTAGAGAGACAATACAAACGTTGACAACTAGCCTGCGGATGTTTCGTTAGTACCAGTGGCGGATTTAGACCTTTGGGGGCCTGAAGCATTATTAATATTTATATTGTATATGTATTGTAAACATTTTTTTTTATTTTGTTTTTATCGAGAACTGAGCTGTATTCCATTCGAAACAACAAATTTTCTATTTTTTAACATAAAATACTTTTTTGTAATAACAAAATTTTTTCTTACTTACTTAGTAAAAATACATATATACAAAACTAAAAATATAATTTTCGTCGCTCACCTGAGTTAAAAGTTGCTCAGAAAGCAATATATTTCTTGTAGAGAGTATGGAGAAACCAATGAGGAGAAACTCTTATTTGAAAAACTAGAAAATATCGAAAAAAAATATAGAAAAACAACCCTCAAAACTTACAATTCCAAATAAATGAAGATGCATCTACATTCTCGTCTGACGTATCTTTATGTGTTCCATCCGACCTAGCTAGTGCAACTCGGAACCTTGAATCCAATCGAATATGGTTCGCCTAAAAATCGACAACGCCTGAAGAATAGTTCAAAAGCACCAGTTCACGACTATCGAGCTATTAACCGCAAGACGGAAATGACAAATGTCAACAACATCAACAAACATATGAATAGCAGTAGCAGTGATCCCGATCGCGATTTCGCAAATAAAGGAACCGAAAAACAAAATAATACTAATGAAACCAGTTTGGGAAGGAAAAACAAAAAGAATGAAGATGCATCACAAAAAAGTTGTACAACCGTCGTGAGGAAAAAAAGACCCGATAAATTTGATTATCCTGAACAAAAAGAGTCAAAAAGCTTATCTGTTTCTCTCTGGATTAGAGGTGAAAACAACGGAAAACGAGCTAGAAGAATACATTCTGAATAGTTTTAAAATTGTGTGCAAGGCATACAAAACGAACACCAAGAAAGACAAGTTAAAAAGCAGCTTCAAAGTTACAGCTGAGGCAAAACAAGCTGTTATGTCTCCAAACCTATTGGGACTTGTGATAAACCATTTTCTCCACCTTTGACGATGCCCACACTTCAGTGAAGATCAAATGGTAATCACTTAACAATAAACACTATCGGACATATTGCAACAAATTGAAAGATTCTTAAAATTGCAAATAATAGAAAGTGTTTATGGTGCTTTATACTTTTAGAGTCATTTCCTTGATAGGCTAGGCTGTGACAATGAAATGAAAACGTTTTCGAAGTAGGATTTAAAGCAGTATGTTCAGGAAATAATTCTGAGAGTAATTTGTTAAAAAATAATGGCGACAAAAATATTGCAACATTTTTTATTAAGGTCAACTAATTAAATAAACAAAGGACGAACAATATTATAAAACACCCTTTCACACCCTAAAATAACAATAATAATATTTAATATTATTCACGAGTTTAATAACCAATAGCATACCCATTGTTGGCTATAACTTTGGCACTTCTGGGCATGGAGTTGAATAAATTTTCTAAGATATGAAGTGGCAGGTTTCTCCAAACTTCTGATATTTTATTCATCAGTGCTTTCTGTTCGTATTCGTCGTTCTACTTCTTCCCATAAGTTTTCTATCGGGTTCAAGTCCGGGGATTGTGCAGGCCACTCTGAAACTCTAATATTGTTCTGCCTGAACCACTCTTGCACATGATTGGAGGTGTGTTTGGGATCATTGTTGTGCTGAAAAATGAACCGTAGGGGCATTTATTATTCTGCGAAAGGAAGCATCACGTTTTCTATAAAGTTTCTGTACATAAACCTGTCCATTATCCTATCGATAAAGTGTAGAGGACCAACCCCCCCAGATGAAAATCAAGCCCACAAAACAACACTACCCTTGCCATGATCAAAAACTGACAGTATAGATATACTTTAAAAAATCATTAAAAGTTACTTTTTTCAAATGGAAACCCCCAATTTTTATAATTTTATCTTATTTAACACTGCAAAATATCCCAGAATTGCAATCTCGACATTATCATTATCAACAATGGGCTTCCTCTTATTAATTTTTGCCCTGACGTTTCCAAAATGTTTATAGTTTTCCAACATTTGTTTAACACTATTCGGTGACGGTTTCTGTTTATCTGGATATCTATCAGCAAATATCTGGCATGTTCTTGTTAAAACTCTGTTAGATTCCCCATAGATAATAAACAAATTCAAATAATCCTCGGCATGATTATTAGTTTATCAATAATTATTATAATTACTATAATAAATAAATAATATTTTAGTAGGTAATTGTCAAACGACAACAAATATTACGTTTCTATAGTAACCAATTGGTTTTGTTCTCGCCAGGCCTTCCCGTCATGGCCAACTAACAAGAAAACCTAGAAACCGTCTGATATTATTAGAATAAAAAATGTTCTAATCGTCAATAACTCAAAAACTACAAATTTTTGGAATAGACAACTTTTTACAAAGTCACCCTTATTTTAAGTGTTAAATAAGATAAAATTATAAAAATTGGGGGTTTCCATTTGAAAAAAGTAACTTTTAACGATTTTTTTAAGTATATTTATAATGTCACTTTTTGATCACCCTATATTTATTTATTACAAAAATATCGGCACACGCCACTAAAGTGTACCCTTTTGGACAAGGAAGCCAACCGCAAATATATAATAGAGACTTCGATAAGCAGATATTTATAGTTATGTCTAGACCCGCAAACGTCATTTTTTTCATAAAATTCAAAATATCTCAAAAACTTAGGTATAGGATATTATACGTGAAATATACCTAGAATTTTTCGAGGAATCCAAAAATTCGATTATATACAGGGTGTTCTATTTAAAATAAGAAAGTTGACGTTTACTTCCGGTATAACCGGAAGTGCCGCGATTTTAAAAATATTTTGCGCGAATTGCCACCTTCGACTTCAGTTAGCTGCCAAAATTTCAAATTTTTCTAAAGCCTACTTTCTGAGAAATCGATCGCCGAAGTTCGTCGTGGGACACCCTGTATATTAGAAGTATTAACATAGTAGTATAGCAACTACAGGCCCATTTCTATTTTACTTACTTTTTCAAACTTTTTTGAAACCTCTTTAAAAAATCAAATTGTCACTAATTTTGAAAGAACTACTATTTTTTTGTATAAAAGTCAATACGGTTTTCGTTCTAATCTATCTACAGCTGACGCAGTAAACAGTTTTATTGATTATGTAACTAATGCTTATAAACAGGGAGAGTTCATGGGTGCCCTCTTCGGTGACTTAACAAAAACATTCGACTGTGTCCCCTTCACTACTCTGATTAATAAATTACAAAACTACAATTTTAATGATCAAAGCTCTCAGATTTTGAGATTTATCTAGAAAACCGCAAACAATTTGTTGAAATTAATAACAAAAAATCAAGCTTAGAAAAAGTGGTCTGTGGAGCGCCCCAGGGCTCGGTACTAGGGCCGTTCTCATTTATATAAATTACTTAGAAAGGGCCGTCCCTGAGCCTGGACTAGTGCTCTTTGCAGATGACACCACTCTAATAACAACAAATAAAGATTTCGATGTATTAAAAGGGGAAGTGAAGGAAATAAAGTTGAATGCTGAAAACTGGTTTTCATCAAATGGCTTATGTCTTAATCCACAAAAGACAATTAATATCATATTTACTAAAAGAAAACTCCCTGAAGATGTGAATGCTGGGTGCACACAGTTTTTGGGTGTCACAATAGACAGCGGATTAAACTGGTTACAATATATTAAACAACTATCAAAAAAAACAATCAAAGAATACGTTTGTTATTAGAAATTTATTAAACATTATGGATACCAAAGGCCTTATAGCTGCCTACCATTCACTTATTATGTCTCATATAACATATGCTATACCTAGTTGGGGACATTCCCCTCTCACAAATAAAATCTTCAAATTACAAAGACGTGTTCTGCGTATTATTGTTAAACGTAAATACAGAGAGGACATTAAACAAAAATATACTGAATACAACTTATTAACAGTTCCGTCATTATACATATATCATACCCTTATGATCAAATCAATCTAAATATACTCAACAAAATGATATACATAATTATAATAGTAGAGGGAGCGGCGCCCTAAGAATTGACTTCTTTAGACTAGGAGCAAGTCGTTACAGCCTAAATTATTATGGTCCTGTATTTCTTAATCGCTTAGCACAGTTAAGATTGAGCCTAAATGAATTTAAAAATTAGAGAAATTCTTATACATATAAGAAGCATTCTATTCCACTGAAGAATTTCTGAATTCTACAATATAACATATAATAAATCTGGGTAGCGCTGGTTGAACTCACGGCTCATTATGTGTGTAGTTGGATTATATATATATATATATATATATATATATATATATATATATATATATATATATATATATATATATATATATATATATATATATATATACAGGGTGTTAATTAATGTCGTGGATATATTTCAGGGGATGGTAGTACTCGATAAAATAGGAAAAAAATGCCAATATATACATGGTGAAGAACGCACCATTTTCGTTATACAGGGTGTCAAAGTTTCATTTTTTTTCTCGTTTTTTGCGTTTTTTCCAGTTCCTTCTGAGACAATTAGTTCAAATTTAGAACATGTGTTATTTTTAAAAACCTCTACGATAAAATATTAAAACCGTGGATGGTAGTATACAGGGTGTTACATTTTTTTGCACCACCTACAAGTTTATCTTGCGGAACTTTTTTTGCAGCATCCTGTATGAATTCTGAAAAAATTATTTGATAGGTTTATTTTTCCTGCCAGCAATGATAAACAGACAATATTATCGTCAATTTCTCGAAGACGAACTCCCGGTATCGCTAGAAGACGTGCCAATTCTTCTTAGAAATCAAAATTGTGGTTCATGCACGATGATGTACAGCATAGAGGTGAGGGAGTTCCTAAAAAATAATTTTAACAATCGTTGGATACGGCGAGGGGGACCTCAGCCATGGCCCCCTAGACCTCCAGATCTGAATAGCCTGGATTCCTTTTTCTGGGGACACTTGAAAACATTGGTTTATCAGACCCCAATCCAGACAGAAGAAGATTTAAGAAACAGAATAATAGCTTCATCCGACATCATTCGCAATACTCCTGGAATATTTAACAGAGTCCGTCAGTCCATGAGGTGAAGACTTGATTCTTTCATTCTAGCAAGAGGCGGACATTTTCAACAACTTTTATAATTTTGTTTTATTTTTAATTTAACTGTAATAATTTTATCTGATCTGTTCATTATCATGTCGGTTTATTTAAAATAAAATCTGTTTCTTAATTTTTTGCTTAATTCTGCCTACATGCCATCGATGCAATGCATCGTCATGCACGTCGAAAACTGTGATAGATACGAGAATAATACAATTTACGAAAGAGCTAAAGAAATGAACAAAGAGTTTAAATTTTATATCAGAATTTATACAGGGTGTTTCAAAAGAAAGTTCCGCAAGATAAACTTGTAGGTGGTGCAAAAAAATGTAACACCTTGTATGCTACCATCTACGATTTTGATATTTTATCGTAGAGGTTCATAAAAATAATGCATGTTCTAAATTTGATCCAATTGTCTCAGAAGGAACTGGAAAAAAAACGCAAAAACCGAGATAAAAATTGAAATTTTGACACTCTGTATAACGGAAATGGTGCGTTTTTGACCATGTATATATTGGCATTTTTTTCCTACTTTGTCGAGTACTATCACCCCCTGAAATATGTCCACGATATTAATTAACACTCTGTATATATATATATATATATATATATATATATATATATATATATATATATATATATATATATATATATATATATATATGTACATATGATAATATGAATTATTTAAGAACTGTGATAATTGCTAATTATATAACCTGTATTGTCTTGTGAGTGTTTTAAATAGTGATGCCATAAAAAATCATATTTATGTCAAATTTGTTTTAAATGTACATTTACTGTTATTTTTTTATCAGAAGTTTTAAATACCTAAAATATGTTAATAATAAATAAATAATGTTAATAATAAAATAGATGTGTTTTATAAACTGTAGACATTAGGTAAACACACATGTGTATTGACCAAATAAATATTTTTGAAATTGAATTTTGAACAGTTTCTGCTGAAATGGCGTAACAACCAGCAATAGCGCAACTTCAAGTTAAAAGCAATCAGTTGAAGGTCAATGAGAGCCAAGGCAAAAATCGTTTGATGTTTTGCCGGGTGTCAACTTTTTATAATACTTGCTCTTTGGTTGCGGAACTGAAAGGACACGTCATTGATAGTTATAATTAGAGCCTTAATGGTGCTGGATTCTTAAGTAGTTACTGAATATCAGTGGCGGCTCGTGGTGAATTATATTGGGAGGTCATAACAAATTTAAAAATAGGCATACTTAAAATAAACATAATCATCTTATCTTTAAATTGAGCTTTAAATTCTTTTGAAGGTCAGGTCTACTCTTCGTTCTTTAGAATTGGAAAAATGCTGAGTGACACGTTCGTTAAAATTGCACGCACATTCCTTTTATAAACGATTTCTCGATACTTAACATTGCTAAAGCGGATAGTCTATCTTGACCCAACTCCTCAACAAAATTTATAAGCCCTCGAAAAACCTTTGGATTTTCAGACAAAGCTGTTTCATCATGGCCACGTAGTGCCAGCTCGAATGCCCTACAAAATTTTACACAATCTATAATTTTGTTTAAAATATAACGATTTTTGGATACATTTTCATTAAAATCTCTAAGGGATTTTCTATAAGCTGTGTCTAGCTGAGTGCGAATATCAACACTTTCGACCGTAGCCCGTAGTTCACCGAACATTTCATGTGATCTGCAGAAAACGCATGTTTTTTTATTTTCCTTTTAACTGTTTTAAGTTTTTAACACCGGTTTTGCACCATAATGAGTCCGACGAGTCCTTAGAAAACAACAAACAAACATAACAGTAAAATGATTTAGAGATTTCGTAACCACATATCCAGTTTCAAACGTTTATGAAACTTTCGAGAACCTCTTTACCACTTACCTTGAATTCGGTTATGTTCTCAAAATTTAGTTCGTTAGCACTCTTTAGTTGTTTAATTTTTTGCACTACCGACATTTTATTTCATCTACATTCACAACTCAAACATAGACAACTTGAAATTTGTTATTTTTGCAAAATTAAGTTCATAAGCACTGTTTAGTTGTTTATTTTTTTGCACTAGTTACTACCAACATTTTATTTCCTGTATATTTCCAATTCACACGTGGATCATAAAAATAAAAATATATATATTACAAAAAACAGTATATAAATCAATTTTCATAGATTAAAAACGTTCGAAAGAATATCGACCGCGCGACCTGTGAACAATTGAACTTCCGCATGCCCACAGACGTGATGCAGCGATCGATCGATCGAATTATGACAAGAGACCGGCTGATAACCTAAATCGCGATTTCATATTCCTTTTGCTATCACGTTCGGCTGCCGCTCGGTAGGTGTGAAATCTTCGGGTACTTTCGTCAAGCTTTAAGGTAATCGGGGCAATTCGGACTGCCCAGCCTCGCTTAGTATAGCGTATTTTATTATGCCTAAGGAACGCAACGAGACTATTCGAACCACCGCGCGCGTTTAATAGTGTAGCGTTTCTATTCTATTCCCAAGGTTCGCGTTTTATTATACGGAATTTGTATTTGTGGAACCTGTTCAAAGCAACTCTTCAACTCAATTTTAATCCTTCAGAAAAGAGCGGTTCGATACATGTGTAAGGCTAGAATGAGAGACTCTTGTCGACAACTTTTTATTTCTGAGAGAATTCTTACGTTGCCTTGCATTTTTATTTTGGAATCTGCTTGTATGATGCACAAGAAACTTAAAGATATAATTAACGTTAACTCTATACACAATACGCGTTCTTCACATATTATTTCTCTAACTATTCCTTCGTCTGCTCAAGCCCTAAATTCAATTATTTATAATAGTAAGAGAATTTTTAATCATCTGTCTCTAGATTTAAGATAAGAACAAAGTGAGAGGGTGTTGAGAAAAAAATTAAAGTTGCTTCTTATTACGAGAGGGACTTTGACGATTTCTTTCGAGGCTAGCGACTTGTGGTGTTGAAATATTTATTTGTTTATCTCTTAATTTCTTCTCGCATTTTACATTTATGTTTCTAGGTATGTTAAGTCAGTGAACTGTTAATATGTCATTTGTTTTTATACGTTTGATTTTTATTTTATTTTAAAGAATTAATTTAGTAGTTAAAATAAATATAATAGTAGTATATTTATATGTATCTATGTATGTATGTATGTATGCGTGTGTATGTGTGTATGCATGTGCATATGTGTGTATATGTGTATATATATTTGTAATTTTTTTACAGCTTGGTTAACGAGATTTTTTCTTTAAACAATAAAGCTTACTTTGACTTTTATTACAACTATTAGGAGGGACGGTCAAACGAATAATTTATTTTCTGAAATATTTTTGGACGATCATTGACCAAATGACCCTATGGATGAGCCGCCATTGCTGGATATACTAACCGAGAACGATTTCATTAATTAAGTGTAAGATGCTTTTTGTTTCTGCAGTATTTTCAGTTGCTTTCCTTTTTTATTCAGTATAATCGAAAATTAAACAAAAGTAATCCAATTAGGTAAGCAAGGGTGTCTACAAGCCCGGAGTTTCCGTTCCATTAACCCGTCGGGCCGGGGTCATCAATATTCATCTCCATGACATTTCGTCTAAATTGATTCAGTTTACCGCAAAACTTCTTAATCAGCAGCCCGTTTATCCGCCGAGGATGATAAATAATATAAACTTGTGTCCTTGAAAATGGAATAGGGATGTGCCAATGAAACGAAATATTTATTATTATTCAAATTAAAATTAGTTTATTTGTCCAAAAGATCACAAGGCAGGATATAGAACAAGTCAAGTTAATGTTGGATAGTAAATTACATTATGGCCTAATATAATAATATAGATACAGGGTTTTTTTATAATTTGCCACCCCAAGAGAGATTTTTTTAAAGCTACAAAAAAAAAATGTTTATATAAAAGTTGTATGATTTTTCCTGAATATTTACATGAAGGTAAATTTAAAAGCAAATGACGATCGAAAAATCCTGAAATCACTATCAACCAGAGGCGTACATAGAAGCTTTGGGGCCCCACGCAAAATTTAGGATGGGGCCCCCCTCCTCCTTTATTACCAATACATTAAAAGTTAACATATTAACATACTGAACACAATATTTTATTTATCTGTATAAACCTGTGCAAATAAAATATTCAAGAAAACAAATAATCTAACCAAACAACACTGATCAAACAATAAAAAAATCTATTTTGGCAAATTGTTTTACACATCCATTAAATAATAATTTAATTTTTAGTATTTCGTCATTTAAATTTGCCGTAAATTTATCAGAGTATTTTTCTATCAATTTTTTTACCTTGAAGTCAATCTCTCCCTTATTTAAAAAAAACTTTAGGACTTAATATAATAAACAGTTGATACATGTTATTAAATCCTTTGAATCGCCTTTGTTCAATATACAGTTAAGTTAATTTAAGTTTAAATAAGGGCTTATTATTTAAAATATATAGGATATAAAATATAAAATTAAAACATTAAAATTACACTAATTTTCTATGTACAAACATAAACTTCTTTCTCTTTCTAACAAATATTTTAAGTATACGGCGAAATACCGCGAAGATGCTTCGCCTTCCGCTAGTGTGTTCAGTACGCAGTGGCAGAAACAAATCGACACGACTTACACCAATTCAGTTACAAAATTAATACAAAATAAAAGTCATACCGCGTAAAAATAAATCAAATTTCCTAAACTATATACACATAAGTGATTAAAGTGATCTGAACCAAAGAAGATTTACTTGGATGCAGCCCAGGGTACCCTGCAGAAAATTTATGGCATATGGTGAATTTTAACACGAGAAAAAGGTAGGCGAACATCCGTCCTTAGTATTGTTACAGCAAATTAATTGATCTTTTGAACCAGCTATTTAAAGGTTTTGTTTATTTTTGTACAGCCTTTAAGTTGGCTGATTATGATATGTAATGAAGGATAGAAAACCAAAATTGTAAATCGTTTTAAACCATTTTCTAGTGGCTCATCAGACGCCAACTCATCGAAGAAACGTGTTTTTTTCGATAGTCTTTTGAACTTGAAAGACGTTTCAATTTTACATTTCGAAACCAGTAGTTTTGCTTCATCAAAAATTATGTTGAACTCTTTCCAATTCCTCCACATTTCTTTACATGTTGATAAATATTGAGATATTGTTCCAATATCTGCTTCAGAATTTTGCATTACCTTAGATAACAAATTTATATCTTTGTATATTGAACTTTGGAATGTAAGCATCAACATAAACTCAAAATTATGTACTTTATTTTTTAAAGACATTGCCTCCTGTCGGTCGGTGGCATTTTTAGCAGTTATAGATAAATTTGTGAACTATTTAACTGCTGATATAAAGATAGTTTTGATGGCCAAAATACTGTTTTACCTAGAAGACCATCTGGTTGTGCATAGTTTTTTTACTGTGACTTTTACTGTTTCGTTTTCTTTAAGTTCATTATTTAACTCTTGCCACTTTGGTAAGCTGCGCGACTTTAAATTTCTCACGGAAATCACGATACACCTCAATGACTTGAGCACCAAACTACAAGGAAAAGAAAATCTCATCATCAACCTACTTGGACACTGTGAAGGCATTTGACTTTAAACTAGATTTATAAAAAATCAGTTGTTGAAAAAAAAATTTACGCACTTTCCTAAACTGAAGAGTTGCGAATGTACAGATGTGGATAAATATGTCGCAGCACTAGATTTACTCAAAAAAGAGTTCCAATCAAGGTTTTTCTGACTTCAGAGACAATGAAAATTACATCAATTTCTTTGCCTGACCTTTGTAGACATTCTAGAAAATTGTCAGATAAAGCTTCTCGATTTGCAGTGTAATTCGGAACTGAAAGACAAGTTCGACATGGGTCTTCTTGATATTCAAAATATGTCACATATGCGTGCAAGCAGCTGTTTTCTCGTATGAAGAATGTGAAGTCTAAAACAAGGTCGAGAGTTACAGATGCACACCTGGAAGGAAATTTGCGGATTGCAATTACAAAAATAAAACCAAATATTGAAACACTTGTCAAAATAAACAATGTCAAAAATCGCATTGATTGATTAAACTTTCTAACCAATAAAGATTATTACACTTTGAAATTAAATGTTTTTTATTTTATTCATATGGTGGCAAAGTGACGTGGACCATTGTGACCCTTTGGACGATGTAAAATCGATTTTTGGCCCTTGCAATAAAAAAGGTTGAAGACCCTTGGTCTAGAGTAACACATAGGACACGTTAATTACTAAAACTTACAAATAAATTAACGGTAAAACTCTATATAAAAAGGTAAATATTGTAAAGCAGATACATACATAAACGATCTACATAAGTGTAATGCAAGAGTGTTAAATGAAAAGACAAAAAAAATATTATTGCAATACTCATTACGCATCCAATTTATCTCAAATTTTGCAAAAACATCAAGTATTATGTTGAAATCAACTAATAACATTTTGGTACTGCCTGAAAAAACTCCTAAATGGTTTGATTTCAAATTGTGGCCCATAACTAATTGTGGTATAGGGATCAACTAATACAATCGTGATACTAATTCAAGAAGGCCGAACAAAATGTCGACAAATAAAATGCTGGTAATCGTGAAAAAGTCACCCTCTCACTTTTACACATCTTTACGTTTTAGCGTCGCTTGATGCTAAAAAATATTGTTTTATCAACTCCGTCGGTCCGTCTGTCGGTCTTTCCGTCTGTCTGTCTGTCTGCCTCTGACATTAACTGGTAACAATTTGGTACGAATCTAGGATGGAATGGAACAAAATGGCGGCTTAAAATATTTAAAAATTTAGCCTGAAAAACCACTTAATGAATTGATTCCAAATTGTGTGGCATAGCTAATTGTGGTATAGGGGTCAACTAGTAAAACTGTGATACTAATTCAAGATGACGGAACAAAATTGCGACCAAATAAAATTTTTGTATTCGTGAAAAAATCACCGTCTCATGTTTTACGTATATTCACGTTTTAGCGTCCGTAGATACCAAAAAACATGTTTTATCAATTCCGTCGGTCCGTCTGTCGGTCTGTCTACCAGTTCACGACATAGCTTAATTACTACTTACCCGATTGACTTCAAATTTTGACCAATAATTAAGGGTCATATGGGATGACCTGGTAATATTTTGGTGAAAATCCAATATGGCTGAAAAATGTTAAAACATTCTTGTTAGAGTGCTGTATTATATGGGGCTAAGATACTGTAAAGAAACAAGTTTTTTTTTTAATTATCGACGTTTCGGAACATTATTTGTGCATCCTCAGGACATATATAGATCCTATATTCTGCAGGAAATCCATATTATCAGTCTTTACCTACTCCGGTGAAATTTTAAGAAAGAGAAGCAATTTTTAGAAACTTACCTATTTGTAATGTAATTCGATCCTTCATCATTTTTTGCAAATTCCTCTATGACGTCATCATAAAAACGTCGATGCTCCAACATATATTGGAGAAGTTTATTTTCAGTGGATAACAGCCATGTATTCGAAAGTCTCTCCTGCCCCGTTGAATTTCTCACGAAATTTTTTATATGTTTAAGTATTGAAAAATTGCGTTCTACTGATGAACTTGTGTCAGGTATTGTCAATAATAATTGACACAATTTCGACACTTTCGTGTAGGCACCTTCCAGGTCCTTGTCTTTTAAAAATTGCATTAATTCCTTAGCGTTATTTTTTGCGCTAATGTCATCAGTTTCGTAAATCACTTTTAGTTCAGATCGCAGTAACACTTTGTCAAAGAACTGGCCATAATGAAGAAGAAAAGATTTAAATGCATCTTCTGGAAAAGTGTTTCCTTTAAATGCATCAAAATTGCAGAGCTCAAGGAATTTAAAATCATTTAAACCGTTAAATCTATAGTTTATTTGTTGCTGAATTTGATCGATTATTTCATAAAAGAGGCGTCTGTATGATGTTTGAAGATCTTCCACCTTGTCTGTTCGAAGACGCTTGGCTTGTGGCTCTAAATTTAACGTCATCGTTTTTTCCCAAAATAGGTCAAAGTCATTTCTTTTTTGGCTTAACATGGACTTAAAATCATCCACTTTTTTTAGACAAAAAGCAATATCATTTGTTTTAGTTTGTAAAAAATCTCGTTTCAAACAGTCCAAAAAACCTCTCAAACTATTTATTGCTTCTTAGTCCCAAGTTTTATTATTTTCTATTATATTATCCAATAGTTCAACCAGTGATTCACGATTTTCAGACACTTTTAACACAAGTCTTCCGTTATAGTTCCACCTAGTAGGAGCTACTTTCAGCAATCTTTTGTGGACAATAGAGTTCAAAGCTTGTGTACGTTTTGTTGACTTGGAAAAAAAGCAGCCATGCCACTTAAAGTAACGAAAAATACTTTACACTCTTTAATGTGATTGATGGACTGGGATAAAACTAAATTTAATTTATGAGCAAAACAATAGACAAACACAGCACTTGGGAAACTTTCTCGAACTTTAGCTTGCAGACCGCCTAATTGTCCTGCCATCACTGCAGCTCCATCATAGCTTTGAGCAACTAATTTTTTCTCTCCATTAATTTCTTTAGTAACGTTATAAACTACGATATATATGCATCTGCTGTACGATTTTCGGACACATTCTTAAAACCTAAAAATCGCTCTTGAATACTTCCTCTGTTTTAACGTAGCGTATTACTATAGATAATTGGCTAAAATTAGTGATATCAGTTGTTTCGTCCAGAACAATAGCAATGAACAGCGCCTCGCCAATCTCCTGCTTAATTATTTTTAGAATAATGGTTGCAAAAGCGGAAATTAAATCATTCTGGATTCGATTGGACGTTCCGCGAAAAACGCTAGACTGCTCTAAATGATTTTTCAAGCAATCATTATATTTAGCCATTAAACTAAGTAAATCTTGAAAATTTCCTCTATTTGAAGAAACCCTTGTTTCGTCATGACCTCTAAATCTCAATTCGTGCTGTCCGAGAAAACAAACAACATCGATAAGTCTCCTTAATATTAGCCTGTTTTTATCGACTAGTTCATTGTGTTGGCGGTGACGAATTTCCAACTGTTTATTAAGGGCGTGTTCAATTCTGGTTTTGCCGAAGACTTTTTCTTTTATGACGGCCTCTAAATGCGCTTTGGACATAATGTGTCTTTTTACAGCTTTATAGAAATTGTTTAAATCGGAAAAACCAGTTTTATTCCAGTGACCTTTTTCATTTTCAAAAAGTAAACATGGTCAACAAAATAATTTAGTTATATTTTCACACCCTGTTAGTCATTTAAATTGTTCATATTGTTTTTCCGGATAAAAATGTCTAATACGGTTTTTCATTTTTATGGTTAAATTTTTCATAGGCGGTTTTGCCCTTCCTTATTTGAAGCTTATCAGCGAAGTTTAATGTTAAAAATCCCTTAATTATTAAGATACACACCACACATTCACACACACTCTTCTTACTAAATTCTCCAACATTTTCAGCGTTATTACCGACAGCCGAAGTTGACGGTATTTGCATATCCTCGTCCGTATTATTGTCTTCCATATCGCACCATGCACGACGCGACGTACGTATCACACAACACACGGATAGCCGTTCAAACAAAGAACCTAATCCAACGATAGCTTCCGCCCCCACTTAAAGCAAGCGACTGAAATGCAAAAATTGCAAATAGCCGGTGGAAAGTTCAATAACCTCTGGCTCGATTCACAGGAAATCAAGCATACAGGACTTGGCTGCAGAGAAGCTAGCGGCCCGCATAGGTTTTACTCGATTTTCTATTGCTCGGCTCGGTCGGAGTCAAGACCGCATTTATTATGGGCTTGGTAATTAATATACTATTTTAGCATTTTTAATATAAACTAAATTAATGGTTTCCTATTTCAAAAATTACATTTTTTGTAATTTGTAATTTTTTTTGGGGAAGCACTGCTTTCCTTGCTTCCATGAACTGCACGCCCCTGACTTTCTAGGTATTAAGTTTTTAAATGGTTTTCGTTAACAAACATCTTGTTGTTATGTTACAGTGGTGTTATATTTGGGATTAGAGTCCAGTAAAAAAACAAAAGTCTATTTTTAAATAGTCGACGTTTCGCAACTTAATTGGTGCATCCTCAGGACACACATACAGTTTCTATATCCTGCATGAATCCCATATTATCAGTCTTTACCTACTCCGTTGGTCCGCAGATATTTCCCAGATATTAAGTTTCTATGGTTTTCGTTTGCGATCTTCTTGTAGTTATGTTAGAGTGTCTATTATTTGGGGTCAGGGTTCAGTAAAGAAACAAAAGACTTTTTTAAATTGTCGACGTTTCGCAACTTTATTGTTGCATCCTCAGGACACATATATAGATTCTATATCCTGTATGAAACCTATATTATCAGTCTTTACCTACTCCGTTGCTTCGCAGATATTTCCCACATATTAAGTTTCTAAACGGTTTTCGAGAAAGATCTGCTTGTTGTTAGAGTGGTGTATTATTTGGGGTTAGGAAATATTTGCAGACCCAGGGAGTAGGTAAAGACTGATAATATGAGTGTCATGAAGGATATAAAATCTGTGTCCTGGGGATACAACAATAAAGTTGCGAAACGTTAACATTTTAAAAAAGGGATTTTGTTTTTTTGCTAATAATATACCACTTTAACATAACAACAAGACTGCGGACCACCGGAGTAGGTAAAGACTGATAATATGGGTTTCAATTTAAGAGGGCGAAACAAAATGGCGGCCAAATAAAATTTTTAAAAAAATCAATGTAAAATAATCTTGTTCAATTGATTTTGCAGAAAAATTAGATGTGAAAATGGGATAAACTGGTACGAATTCAATATGACCTAGTAAAATGGCGTTATGTATTAACGTAAAAACTACTTATTAAATTTATTTTATTATGCCACAAAGTCAAGTATTGTATAGGTAGAAAAAAATGGGGAAATACTAGTAGGAATCCAATATGATGGAATAAATAAAAATGGAAAGACAGTATACGTAACACATATTAACTGTGACTATGTACAGAACTAAATTGGGTCACTTTTCACTATTCTTAATAAAAGGAATTATTCATAACGAGATAAGTTCCGGGTAAGGGATTTTTTTTAAATATTATACTAGTTATATAAAAATGTTAAATAAATTTAAAAGTTATTAGCTACTGAAATTATGAACAAATTAGCATATATTATAGTGTATTTGACATCATTTTTTGTAATAGGAGTCGAGTAAAATGAAGTTTTGTAGAGTTGTCTGCCGGCTCTTGTCTGCCGCCATAATTAATTTTTGTACTATTTTTTGTTCTACGCTTGCAGGTAGCACTGATGTTGGCTAAAGATGTACTCGCTTTGCTATGAACGTGTAATACATTTTTGTCCGAAATGCAAAGTCTCTCCATTCAAACAACAAACAAATTCATCTCTACGTGCACATCTACGTCAAACCAGTCGAGTCTTTGAAAGGATTCCGTACACACAAACCCAAAAAAATATTTGCTCAATATTTGTTTTTCTACATTTAGGTCATGTTAGTTAACGAAAGTAATATTAAAATGCCTCATAACACAACTCCGGGCACATAATTTATTAGACTAATGTTATGTAAGAATTTACCGCGTTTTAATTAACTTTATATGTATTCACAGTTGCACAGGCAAAAGCAAATTGCTTTAAATTTGCTTTGGGAGTTCACACGTGTCACTGGTATCAAACTGGTAACTATTTGTTAAGAAAAGTGTCTTTGTGGTTTTATTTTCCATTTAAATTAACACGTTTAACCTTGCTGCAAAACGCAAGATTTAAAATAAATGGAGTCAATTTATTTTTTTAATCACAATGGTCGAAGGTTTTTTCATAGCAGCAATAAAATTTTCTAAACAAAAATTATTAAAAAAAAGTAAAAAACCAACTGGTAGTGTTTTAATATAAGGAAAGAAACTACAAAACGTACTAAAATAAGCGTTACTCTACATTATACCCAATATCCCGTATTAAGCAAAACATTAAAAAAACTGCTTCTTTATCCTTCGTATTCAGAACAAAGCATCTACTCTGATGGGATGTTTGATACCACTAAAATTTACAAAATTTGGACATATTTATTCGATCTCTATCCATTTGTACCACCCCTGCAAGCATTTGAGGAGATATTTTTGAAATTTCTGAATGGGTTAGAAAGTGTGCGTTGTTAAAAATTTTTAAATTAAAATTCACTGGCTAATATCCAGGAGCTAGTGACAAAAGCTCTGAGAATCGGTATATGGAATGTAAGGAAACTTGAGCATGAAAAAAATACATAATTTACTTCCGAAGAAGATTAAGAAATGTACACGAAAAAATCCAAAGGCAGAAGATTTAAGTTACAATGCAAAAATGGATATTCATAATGCAATTTATGATTTATACACGTCAAAGATTAATATAATTCTTCAGAAACTTTTTAATATTATAGACTAAAAAATATCATCATCACTTAAAAAGTCCTCATCTTCTGAGTCGTCCTCAAATGGCGCAATGACCATTAGTGCTATTTCGACATGTAGAACTCGTTCTCGATTCCACCAATCCCATATTAATTTCTCCGTTCCACAAATTTCCTCCAGTACTCTGGCGTAATGTAATTTAATGAATCTTGCCAAACCATTTGCACCTCATCTGATGTAAGACCATCGTTCACGGGTTTGTTGTAATATGATTTTGCCCCAGCCCATATTATATCTATTGCCTTAAACTTGCAATCGCAAAACCTCATGTCCATTTTCCCTTAATATTTCATCTACAGAATATATTGTTGGTTTTTTAATAGATTTTGCCATTAAAACAAGTTCTAGTTTTAGCATATTGGGTAAAGGATTTTGTTTTTGTTTTATTAGCCAGTCATAAATATCACTTTTCTTCCAGGATGAAGTAGGTTGTTTATTTAAGATTTTTGAATGATAAGATGCATTGTCCAGAATTATTAAAGATTGAGCATCTAAATTTGGAATCAGTTGTTCTTTTATCCATTTTTCAAACAGTTCGCAGTTCATATTATCATGGTAGTCCATACTTTTGGATGTTGAAGAAAACAGTAAACTTGCACCTGGGAGAAAACCTGTTGAAGAACCTGCATGCAATATGATGAACGGTTTTCCCGCCCTACATCCCTTTTTTCTCTTAACACTTTTTACAGACTCGTCCTGTCAAGATTTCGAACCACTTCCATTAGAAAATATCCGAGTCTCCTCTAAAAATACCACTTTTCTAAATTTTGAATTTGAGACAGCAGCAAAAGCTCTTCTTTAAAAACTGGATAGGCTGACTTGCTATATATATAGCAACTCGCATAAAAATCTTCGATTACAGTTCTTTTTATATCGAGAACCCAACATTTTTATTAATTTTGTAAACGATTTTAGTCCATTTTCCAATATGCCTCGATTTTTAAAGCTTCTTTTAAAACTTGAAAGGTTATATTAGTTTTCGATGTGTATAAATCGTAAATTGCATTACGAACATCCATATTTACATTTTCACTTAAGTTTTCTGTCTTTGGCTTTTTTCGTGTACATTTCTTAATCTTCTTTGATAGTAAATTATGCTTTTTTTCATGCACAATATTCTGCACAGTCCTTATACCGATTCCCAGAGCTTTTGCTGCTGTCTCCTGGATATTGGCCGGTGAATTTTCATTTTCGTAATATTTTATTAGATTTAATACCATTTTTTCCGCTTGTGGATGCAAAAAAACCGAATATTGTTTTCTATTACTCATTTTGTCACTGATTATATGTTTATCCTCTTTTTTCATATGAAAATATCATAGGTCTATCTAATTCATCTTCCGGATTTCATGCGGAAGATATGATTACACGTAATAAAAGAAAAACAAACTTAAAAAGTTTGTCGCTGAAAATTCGTATGAACCGCACGATAACACTGCTTTTGACTATATCTTCGGTTTTGTAGGTCTATATACTTTCGACTTTCTTTTTAAAAAGCAATTAAATATCCACATTTTTTCGAATAGACGCGACACTCCGCAACATTGAATAGTATGCCCAAAGAGAAGATAGTTTTTGAATTTTGAATAGATCATTCGTTCAAGTCGTTCCGAATTTTCTGACATATTACAAATTGTTTTACAGCATTATTTTCCAATATTGCCTAACAAAAACTTAGTTACTTGGTTGCTAGAGTATAGTAAGTACAGGTAATAGAGGTAATTTGTTTTTAAATATTTAATAGGTAAACTTTTAACGAAAATGTAAATTATACACTTGTGATACTTCGTTATTAACATACTTATGTGGTTAAACAAATCGTGCTGTATCGTAAATATCTATTAAAGCTCTATTTTTCCAATCAACTGATTATTCTTCTACTTCCTTGTCGGTTTTGATTTACCTGATATTTCAACTCAACAAACCGTGCTTACGTATTTAATAAGAAAATCTTTAATACCGAAAACAAATACACTTTCCACATTGTAAGTCCGCTCGTGCTCGCTCCAATATATTAGATTTATTTGAGGAATGTTCGGGATCAGTTTGCATTTGTGGAAATTGTTATTTCGGAGAGTACCGATATTACCTATATTTCTGTTAACCAAAGAGCTTTTGAATAACAGATGTTCTCTGTTTCAGACGATACAGACTGGCTGGCGGGTAAGTAAAGATTGTTTACGTGTTTGCGTTAGACTTAGAATATATTAGTTGTTTTTTTATGTCATAAGAAAATTTAAAGCAGAAAAACTCGTATATTTATGAAAAGGAATATACAGTAGATGCGGTTAATTGTGACACATATTTGCAAAGTTGAGTTTGGTTGTGTAAACTATTCTAAATTCTTTTATTCACAAAAACACCAAATAATGTCGGCAATATTATATTAAATCGAAAAAAGGCGAGTAATCGATAAATCTATTACATCACGTAACCGTAAGCATCAAAGCTAAACCTTAACTAACTCAACGTTCCCTACATCCATCTTATCATGAGTTCTTAGCCATATATCAAATAAAAAGTCTTGTCAAATACGCATATTCCGTCAGCATTAATCATCTTTATGATGGTGGCGTAACCTCGGCCGGATAAAGACGGAATATCGGGTTACAGTCGGCCTACCTGACAGCCTTTCACGACCCCGTGAAACATGCCTTAACTGAAACATACAAAAAAAACAACTAAATTAGTAAATAGTAATGACACCATTAGAGGGCGAGAATACGTTATTATTCAACGTCCTCTTCGTCACTAGTCTCGCTAAGCGAAACCATCGTATAAACTTTCAACTTGTCTGAAGGACAGATGCCCGTATAAGCAGTCCTACATCGTTTGGACCCCGGTAGTTCGTTAACAACGTACCGGTCGTTATCCAGTACTTTGGTAACTACAAAGGGTCCCTTGTATCGCGGTTCAAGCTTTCTGCTCCTCCCGTCATTAGAGGTTTTATTTGCCTGAACCAACACGTGTTGGCCAACCGTAAATTTCGTAACAGGGGCATGCCGTTTATAGTAATACTCCTTCTGGCATTGCTGCCGATCAAGGATGTTCCGAGAGATTTCTTCTCTCAACGTTTCGAGATCTTGCCGTTGGTCACATGCGATCTAAGACGTCAGGAAGGAATCGTTAATTCCTCGTGGGCGGTATCCAAAGAATACCTCGTATGGTGTTTTACCAGTGGTAGAATTTACCGTAGAGTTAATTCCCCACTCCACAGCTTTTACAGCCTCATCCCATCTTCTCTCGTCTTCTGTGGTAGCTAACATGGCGCTTAACACTGACCTGTTCATGCGCTCAACTTGGCCGTTAGCCCTTGGTGTTGCGGTTGCACAAAGAACACGCTTAATACCCATTCCTTGGCAAAAGTCCGTAAAGCTTTTGCTGGTGAAAGCGGTGCCTCGATCACAGATGATTCTTCGTGGTACTCCAAACATCTCTATGACCCGTCGATGGCACATCTGGGCGCTTACGTGACGCGGATTGGTATCCAACAGTGCACTTATTGGCTTCGTGACCCAATAAATGACACTTGGAACACTCTATGCGTTGTTTTGGACATTTGGATTGGTAATGCCCTTTGGACTTACAGTTGTAGCACTGCACATCTCTTAATCCTTCCCGTTTCTTGTAATGAGGTGGTTGACTCTCGGAATCTAATGCTGGTTTTGATTCCGACTTAGGATAGCGTCTTGAAACTGAGGAATGTCCCATTTGAGTTTCGGAAAACTTGTCATCACGTAACGTTGACAAGTACTCTTCATAGAGGGCCTCTGGCGTTTCGTAACGGCCAGCTCTGGCTCCATTTTGCAAGGTGACATTTGTAATACCATCAATTAAACAAGACACCGCGTGCCGACCAGTTATTTGACATGTCCGGAGTAGTTCCATTTTACTAAAATAATAATTAGTCATGGTTTCGCCCCTGTGTTTCGTCCTGTTTAGCATTTTTCGTAGGACCGTCGCGTAGTCCACATGGTCTGGAAAACTTTTGGCCACTAAATTCTTCCACTCGGTCCATGTACTTGGGTAACTTGACAAGCTGTGGTACCAGTTCTCCGCCATTCCGGAAAAACGACTCTGCATTTGATACACGGTGGTAATATCATCCCAGTTATTTAAAATTTTAATCTGGTCAATTTTGTCAAGCCACTTAGCGGCTGACAAGTTTTCATTTTCCGGATCAAACTCTGGAATACACTCGCTTCTTAAATTTATTGGTCGGTGGTCTTGACGCGAGGACCCTTGTTTAATAAGAACTTCCAATAAGTTTTCTAAACGCTCTACCCTCGATTCCACAAACGACCCGGGCGTAGACAGTTGGGACGGATCAATATTTTTTTCGACAGAGTGGTTATGGTTAACTACTTCTTCAGAAGCACGTATATTTATGGGGGGTGTCAAGGAGCGCCTACATTGCGTAACTGTAGTACTTTTGTGACTATTGTTTTTCTTTGACTTAGCCCTGTTTGAAGATTTATTTTTGCTACTAATCGTCGATGTTCTACTCCTGTATCTACCTTCTGAAATACTTTCTTCTTCAGAACTGTCTGACGATGACTCACTTGAATAATGCTTTCGTTTGCCCATTTTACGTAACAATAAGCTTACCAATACAACAATACACTAACCGACCTTCTTTTCGTAACACACTGTACATAAAATCCTTAAACACTAATTTTGTTCACACCACACCTGAACTGTAAACTATTCTAAATTCTTTTATTCACAAAAACACCAAATAATGTCGGCAATATTATATTAAATCGAAAAAAGGCGAGTAATCGATAAATCTATTACATCACGTAACCGTAAGCATCAAAGCTAAACCTTAACTAACTCAACGTTCCCTACATCCATCTTATCATGAGTTCTTAGCCATATATCAAATAAAAAGTCTTGTCAAATACGCATATTCCGTCAGCATTAATCATCTTTATGATGGTGGCGTAACCTCGGCCGGATAAAGACGGAATATCGGGTTACAGTTGCTTGTAAATTATCACAATTGTTTTTGAGAATATACACATTTTTTTTATTCAATTAAGCAATCCACCATGCCAAGCTTTATTTAAACAACTTTTATAAAATATATACACATATTGACAGTGTAATGTAAGAGTCACTATTACCCTCTATATTAGGCAAATTGTGACACTTTTTGGCGATTAATAGTGACACAGGTTGAAAAGTAGCTTTAAAAATACATGAAAGTAAAATTGTAAGAGTGGCATAACCAGTGCGACTGATACTAACATTTGCATGTATCCAGGACATACATGGTAATTAAATCGAATCAAAATATAAAGGGTAAATGTGACACATTCTGTAAAAGCAATAGAAACTAGCGGCAGTGAAATAATGACATAATGTATAGTGTGACAAGCGAATGAACCTTATCAACGCCTGAAGGGGCAGGGGAGAATCTCGTCAAAAATCTTCCCGTGTCATAGGCGTGCGTTAAATATTTTAATCAGATTATTATTCATTAATATTGATGACAATAATAATAATAATAATAATAATAATAATATAATAATAATAATAATGATAATATCAATAAATATTACTTTTGGACTTCCCTCGTAAAAGGGAAGATTGTAATCATGAAAAAAATCACCCACCGAGATTTTTGCAGATTCTTACATTTTTTGGTCTCTAGACCTCGGAAAACATGTTCTCCCATTTCCATCGCTCTGTCTGTCGGTCTGTCTATCTGTATGCGGCATAGCTCAAAAACTATTTATCCACTATCTTTAAAATTTGGTCAAAAACCATAGATCATAAGAGGATAAAATGGTAACATTTTGGTGAAAATCCATTAAGGCGAAACAAAATGGCGGTCTAGTGAAATATTATTATTAAGAAATACTAAGATTATGTAAAAATTAGCTGGTAAATGTTGGTTTGAATTTAAGATGGCGAAACAAAATGGCGGCTTAATAAATAATTTCACAATTCGGCCCGAAAAGACCATTTTATAGATTGATTTCAAATTTTGTTCTAGAAATAATTGTTGTATAGAGATGAACTTGTAAAATTTTGGTACGATTTCAAGAGAGCAAAACAAAATGGCGGTCAACTACAACATTTATAAACATGGAAAAAAATCAATATTTTACGTATCTTCCTATTCTAGCGTCCCTAGGGCCCAAAAAAATAGAGTTTCTTTTGATCTGTCTGTCTGTTTGTCTCTTTGTTATTTTGCGGCACAGCTAAAACTCTACTTGCCATATTAAGTTTAAATTTTTGTCAAAAATTAAGGATTGCATGACAGTAACAAAATGGTGGCCTAGTGAAATGCTAAAATGTATATTGCTAAAAATGTAATTAACTAATGTATCTAAAATTCGGCACAAAATTTGAGTGTTACACAGGAATGAGCCCATAACATTTTGGTTCAAGGCGCAATTGTTCAGCCTGGTTTTGGTGTGCATAAAGTACTTAACAATGACTATTATTTCATCAAAGGCTTCCACCACATCTTCAAAAAATAAGAAATGCATTTTTGGAAAAAGCCTAATTTTTCAGCTTTTTCTCCTGTTCTAATGATCCGATCAAGTCGGCGATGACATTATATTATTTGTAAGTTCATTCTCTACTAATCATGTCGTTATACCATTAAGATTACTTTATTAGTTTCGATTTTAAAAGCCAAAAACGAAAAAAAAAGGATTTTTTTGCATTAAATTGTTTATAACCTAAGTTGATACCTAGTCGCGAGCGGAAAACATAAAAGAATATTACTATGAACTATCTTGTGTATGATGGCGCACTCGGATTCTGGTTAGTATTTTTGGCAAAAAACGACTATTTTTTTCTCTATTGATTGGTGTAAAAATCAAATCTCTCTCTAGCACATTGATATTTATGACAAGGTTTTTGTCGATTCACTCAGTCATCTCCAAAGATAAATATATCACCGAGTATATTTAGAGGAAAGAGAAGGCGATGTCTTTGAAATTGAAAAGTATACATGGTATTCCATTTCAAATAAATTATTTTTGTTATATTTTCGAGTTCTCACGTATATATATTTTTTGACAAAAGAAAGTAAAAATTTGATTGAAAATATATATAAATTTTGTTAGAAAACTTTTAC
This sequence comes from Kuschelorhynchus macadamiae, assembly GCA_030620095.1. Classification (NCBI taxonomy): domain Eukaryota; kingdom Metazoa; phylum Arthropoda; class Insecta; order Coleoptera; family Curculionidae; genus Kuschelorhynchus; species Kuschelorhynchus macadamiae. Next base: position 550,657 of record JAUTXW010003882.1, on the reverse strand, counting down.
CACTTTGTACAGGGTGTTCCAACAATAATGGCCATCGGAGATATCACAGAAAGGAAATTATTTCCTTTGCTGTTACGTTCTGTAGCGGTAATTTTTTGTACTTTCTTGGTGAAAGCGGCCACGACAAATCATTGGAAAATATTTTCAAATTCAAAGAATTGCCCCTAGGGGTATAACAGAAACGGAAAATACTTTTCATGATAGCGACGAGAGCCAGTTTTAATTGAACACCCAGTACATAAACACAAGTAATAAACTATTATGACTGTTATCACATAATAAATAAATTAAATATAATCAATTCCAAACACTCACCACTTGCCCTAATATTGCTTACTATTCCAAATGAGTCATTGCTTTGCCAACATTTCCCAAAATCATTATCGATCCATGTCTCATCCATGTAAACTATGTTACGACCCTCCTCTCTATAATTTCGAATTGCCCTTGTATATTTATAGCGCCAATGTAAAACTTCGAGTCTCTCCAACAGAATCTATCGTTTATTTTGTCACTTACGAAAAAAAAAAGTCATTGGCCTTCAACAACATCCTTAATGTTTCGCGACTATAAGGGAAATCCATTGTTTCTTGCAATTTAAGGAGAAGCTTTCTGAGTGTAGGCACAGTTTTTAGTTTTAAATAAAACTTGTTTATTGTTTGCCTAATGAAAATCATCAAAATCCTTTTTGAGACACAAATGGGTTTTCTTGTTGGGTGGTGATGAGTGCATCTCACCTGGATGTTCCCTTTGCCTCTCCTCATCTTCTTTGTGAATTTTGCTCACGGTGTCTTGAGAAACCCCAGTATATAGAGCGACGCGATCGATTTTCCTTTTTAAAGGTAATTTAAAATTATTACTTCTCACTTCCTCATCGCAAACTCTATAAACATTGGCGATAATTTCTCTGGACTGGCTAGCAAGAGGTTTTCTCTTTAAAAAGATATTTCTTTCCATAATTCAAAGAGAAATTTAATTATATAAATAAAGATACGTATTAAGATTTAAATAGGTATGAAATTTGCATGTATATGTTACGGTTAAATTGTTTACTTGGCTAGTTTATAAACTAACTGGATAGTATATAAACTATCCAAACGTCTGGTTATTTTGATGGAAAATATTTTGTCGACTAAAATAGCTGCCAGTATTGGTTGGTTTGAATACTATCCAGCTAGTTTACAAACTATACAAGATTTGCAGCTAAAGTATAAACCACAAGAAAAGTATACAAAATAACCGGTGTTTTTGGCTAGTTTAAAAACTATCCACGGCAAATGGATAAAATGTGAACTTAACAATCCTAGTAATACATAATAACTGACTCGTTGGTTAGTATGTAAACTAACCAAATCCATTTGGATAATTTATTAGAAAAGTGAGGTTATGTTTAGTGTCGCGTGTTGTTATTGTTTACTACTGGTGTTTTAGCGATTTTAGTCTTTTAAAAATGAATCAACAACAAAAATTTGAAAGTATCATCTCGGAAGTTTACCAGAAAAAGTCGCCAAATTCAAAATTAATGCATGATAATGAATACAATGAACTTTTGCAACGTATAAAGATAATACGCGAAACTGGACCTAACAGTAGTAACAAGAGTGATTATCATGTGATAAGTACGTATGATTTACAGAGAATCGAATCATCTTATATAATATTACATAAAAAATCCGGAAAAACTATGTTGCGTATGAATGAATTTTATGATGCCATTAAAGTTGCCCACCAAGGAACTGGGCATGGAGGTCGTCAAGCAACTACAAAATTATTAAATGAAAAGTATTATAACGTAACACAAGAAATGACGAAATTATTCATTGAAACTTGTGAAAACTGTCAACTCAAACGAAACAAAACCAAGAAAGGTATTGTTGTTAAACCAATCGTTTCGAATCAATTGAACTCTCGGTGCCAAATCGATCTCATCGACTTACAAACTAGGCCGGATGGTGACTACAAATTTATTTTTGTCTATCAAGACCATCTAACCAAATACGTCCGGTTGAGGGCGCTAAAAACAAAGCAAGCTAGGGAAGTAGCTGAGCACCTGTTAGAAGTATTTGCAGACTTAGGAAGCCCTTGTGTACTGCAGAGCGACAACGGCCGAGAATTTGCAAATCAGGTAGGTATTTTTCCGGATATGTGTACCGGGTCAATAGGGTTAGTACAGTTGGTTATTATGAGAGAAAGGATGAACAGTGTAGTAGCGTGCTCGCCTAGCACGCGGTTGGTATGGGTTCGATTCCCGGCCAATTCATTTTTTAGGGTTCCGTACCCAAAGGGTAAAAACGGAAACCCTATTACTAAGGCTCCGCTGTCCGTCCGTCCGTCCGTCCGTCCGTCCGTCCGTCCGTCTGTCACCAGGCTGTATCTCATGAACCGTGATAGTCAGAGAGTTGGAACTTTTACAGATGATGTATTTCTGTTGCCGCTATAACAACAAATACTAAAAAGTTCAAAAATCAATAACACAAAAATCTATTTTTGCAAGGTAAAAATATCAGCCACATATTTTAATAGCTACGGCTCGTGGACACAATTTTTCACAAGCTAGCGGGGCCGAGCGGTCTAAGGCGCTGGCTTACGGCTCCAGTTCCTTCGGAAGCGCGAGTTCGAGTTCCACCGGTGCCAAACTTTTTTTAATTTTTCTATTTTAAATGGTCGTTTTTAGGGCTCCATACCCAAAGGGTAAAGTACGGAACCCTACGTGCGCGAGTCTGACTCGCACTTGACCAATTTTTTTTATACTTTCTTCAACTAAAATTGAGAAATTGTTCGTATTATAGTCTTTGAATCTATTTATTTCTGTAAAAATGTCTGCATTTGAACAGTCAATAAAATGAGTAAGAATATTCCTACCTTCAGTATAAAACTAAAAATGTGTTTGCTTTTCTTTATAGCAGCAATATACAAATTTTTAGGTAATTGAGGAATTAGTCGGAATGTGGCCCGACTGCCACATTGTGCATGGTAAACCGAGGCATTCACAATCGCAAGGTTCAGTGGAGAGGGCGAACCAGGACATAGAGAATAAGTTAGCGTCGTGGATGAAAGATACTAACTCAACTAAATGGAGCGAAGGTCTAAAAATTGTCCAATTTCAAAAGAATCGGTAAGTTCGTCTCTAAAACTGTTTTTTTATCTCTAGCTCTTCTAATCTGATCCAAAAAAATTCTGTGTCCAGTATGTTGTGGAAAAGAGCATTGTTAACTTTTGTATCTGTTTGCGTAAGTTACTGCAACAGTAGCTCTGTGTTTGTAGTTTCATGTTTAGTCATTATTTTTTATAGCTGTTTTCATTCTGGAATTGGACGCAGTCCTTATGAAGCATTGTATGGTGTAAAATGTAGAGATGGTTTAAATAACCTGCCCTTACCTACTGATAAAATTAAAAACATACGTACAGAAGAAGAACTAGAAACAATATTGTCGTCTAGTAATGATACCGAGGAGAACATGGTAGAAGATTCAGATCCTACAAATAACAATTATGTACCCAATGAAAATCCTATCACCACCGAAAATGAAATGATCATGGAAAACCGTTATGGTACGTAGTATTTTCCAATTCTCAATAAGTATGTACAACCTAATATTTTTCAGATTTAATTGAAAATCCTACAAATAATAATTATGTACCCGATGAAAATCCTATCACCACCGAAAATGAAATGATCGTGGATTTAATTGAAAATGCTACGCTGATTATACAGAGTGATAATACTGAAATCTCAGTTTCACCCGAAGAAAACAATGAAACATCGGTTTCACAACCAGCGGTAATTAACCCAGGAACTGAAACGACGGAAAACGATCTCAATGAAATATCATCATTGCATAAATGCATACTTTGTTCTGAAGAAAACGCGTGCGATCATTGTCAAAAAAAAGACAATATCAAAGCGATAAGGGATGCATGCCACGAAAGTCTAAAACGGCAAGCAGAAAAAATGTTACAAACTTCCAGGAAAAAATTTAAACCAGGAACTGCTGGCATGTCCGTGAGAGTGCCAATTCCAGATGTAGACCGAAGTCGATCAGATCACAGAAACATACTGGGCGTAATAATGAGCGTGGAAGATGAATTTTACCGCATAGGAACTGTTCACGGTGTCCTTAAACAACTATATTCTCGAAATGAATTTGAAATATGCAAGCAACAATTTATTAAGCTAGAAGATGTCAAGACAGACACCGAAATAACACTACGGAGCGCTGCAGGAAAATTTTCAGTATCTGGCTCAACTCAAGGCTATGTTTGCTGTATTTGTAAGAAGAGTTGCACAAATAAAAAGTGTAAATGTCTTGCTTCGGGATATATGTGTAACAGCAAGTGCCATAATAGTGCAACTTGCTCCAATAAATAATATACTTTTTTATAGTTTCGATGTTTTAAAAGTTATTATTCGTATATTTTTATATTATTTTTCTTTGTTTTTTTACTTATATTTAAGTAGTAATAATAATGATAATACGACATGTTGTACCTATAAATAAACTTGATTCCTGACAATGAATTATTTTATTATGTTGAGCCAAATTAACCAAACAGAATTGGTTAGTTTACATACTAACCAACGAGTTAGTTATTATGTATTACTAGGATTGTTAAGTTCACATTTTATCCATTTGCCGTGGATAGTTTTTAAACTAGCCAAAAACACCGGTTATTTTGTATACTTTTCTTGTGGTTTATACTTTAGCTGCAAATCTTGTATAGTTTGTAAACTAGCTGGATAGTATTCAAACCAACCAATACTGGCAGCTATTTTAGTCGACAAAATATTTTCCATCAAAATAACCAGACGTTTGGATAGTTTATATACATTCCAGTTAGTTTATAAACTAGCCAAGTAAACAATTTAACCGTAACATATATACTCACTCACTATATTCATTAATTAAAACTAAAGAAATGCACCAAAAAGCGAGTCGAATCTGTCATTCAATATAAAATAACTAAACAATCGGAAATAATTAACTAACAAGTAAAATTAACAAAACAACTAATTAATCCTTATTAATAAAACAAAGTTTAACAAGAAGTTTTTTTTATTTAACGTCAATTGCAATGGCGAAAAAACTTCTCCACCCATAAAATATTTCAAACAATTTCTGGAAATGGGCGTAAATATTTAATTTTTTTTTATCACCTTTTGTGTGTGCTCTTCCACATCTTTGTGAAAAAAGTCTTCAACCACCAGTTCTACAAGTTCCACATTATTGCAAGTATTTTCCCAGTTCTCCAAATGGCCATGATTATTACTAATTATTCACACAAGAAAATAAAAAAAACAGGCAATGCCCACATGCACAAATAAAACTTAAGTCGGTATTATAAATATTAATTAGTAATTAATTTTTCTTGTTTCGGTGACACCACTGATCAGAAAATCGGACATCAGACCCCGGCCCGTTCATAATTCAACCAAGCCTCGAATAACGATCTTTTATCTTCGTCTTTTCCACGCCATCCGCGCCGACCACGGCTATCTCTCTCTGACAATGACTGTTTATTGAACGGGCCGGAGTTTGGGAAATCTTCCATGATATACTATCGATACCGATCAATATATTTTTACTATTTTTATTTGAATTCGTGATGTAGTAAAAATATATATTTTGAACGGACCACTTATATGGAAATACGGAAGGAAGTTTTTTGCCCGAATTCTTTCCCTCCAGGTTCATTCAGATGCCAGACTGTATTTAATGTTGGATTGTTTATTACAAAGAAGAACAAAGTAGCATAATTAAACAAATCAGTGGAAAAACAAAAATTAAACTTGTTAATGTTTAAAACGAAACATTTTAAAATGTTATTTTGCTTAGAGTTAACAAATGTGTAGTTCACTACAATTTATATTTTTTAATGTCAACCTGCCCCTGCGGTCACAAAGTGGCTTAGGAACAATAAGAAAAATGTCACTGAGGGACACTGTATCAGCGTCCTCTTTCTCTGGCCAAATGAAGTAGCCATGAATAGTTTTCCTAAGAAATTTTACAGTGACTCCTTCTTCTAACTTGACAGTTTTTATAGTTTATTTGGAAGCATAGGTTAAAATAATCCACTGCCCAACTTATTTCGAGAAATTTTACATGGCATTTTGTATATTATCGTTATTCTTTTGATAGATGCTTAATGGCTTGTTGGAATCAGTAGAATTATTGCTTTCGACATTTCCCTCTACGACCATTTCTTCTGGATTTTCACTTGGCTGATAAATGGAGATAAATTTCTATCTTCATCGCAAAATTCTAATGGCGAATCAGGATCTTTCATATATTCTACTACGTCGTCGTCGAATGTGTCGCTGCTCTCAGCTGTGATATGCTTCTTGGTGGATTTTGGTTTCTTTGGTGCGTTCTTTTTTTATTTTTTTCTTTTTCATACGTTTCTAGTTTAAGTAATTTAGTCTTCTCTAGTGATAACCTCGGCAAATTTTGCAATCTTTTTCCTTTTCCCCGGTGGAGAAGTAGACATTCCAGCCTTTTCTAGCAACAGGTTGTCGAATGATTTATTTGGATCTGAATTTGTACTGCTCTTACTATTACCAGGCTATTGTTCAACGTAGATATCTGTTTGTTTTGCTATGACATCATTTATAGGAACATTTTCGGTTTCCATATCATCACGTGTACAGACAGGTACCAGATCTATCTTATCGTGGTGTTGTTTCTGATAATATTTAGGGGTTCGCGAGACCGAGACCGAGACTGACGTAAAATGTTTACGGTTTTGGTCTCGGTATCGGTCTCGAAAGTCTCGGTGACCTCGAAAACAAAATTTTAAAAATAATAATTGTTCGCCGAGATGTTATTTAGACAAAAGTACATGGAAGCCTACGTTCGAAACCCAGAGTTTTTCCAATCTTAAAAATTTAATGTAAAAAAACCCAATGTGTGAACATTTCAGTAAAGTAGAAAAAAATGTAGGTATGTTTATATAAAAAATTATTCCAAAAATCTATAATTCGAAATGATGTTGCCAACAGATTGAATCAGTAAATGAAGATATACGGACAATAGTAGGTGTATCAAAATAAATATCACATATCCTCTGTTTCTTGGATATCAACAGAAAGGCCACACATCACTGGAGTTACTTAAACAACCATCCACAGAACAATAATTATTTGACATTTCGAAAGATATACAAATGGAATAAGATATATTAAACACAAAATAAGGACACACTGTATAATGCCGCCGAACTCATGCAAGAAACGTGCTGGGCTTTCTAGGGACAGACGTTATCGTTCAATAAGTAGAAAACGATCGATGGCCAAGTAAAACACCCTTAGGTATTCTGTAAACTTTGCTATTTTGAACCAAACTTTTATTACTTTGATGCGTATTTACTTTCTTAACCAGGACCGTTCTTAGGGGTCTGCACGTTGTGCTTGCACAAAGGCGGCTATGGTTCATAATACTACTTGTGAATCAATTATTTTTGTTCTTTGGTAAATTAACTATAAATTGTGGAGTAGATTTTAAAAGTAAATTTATTTATTAAACAAATATCTACTTGTTCAATTTTTCGCCTGAAAGATCAATCTATAGCCTTTTTTGAGAAAATGTACAGGGATAAATATTATATTGTGCCTGCTGAATCATCAATAATATCAAGTTCCTCAAGCGATGATAACTATGACATCGATTATACATTACTATTTGAAAAAAGAAGTGATTCCGAAAATTGGAGAAAAGAAATAATAGAATATTTGCAATTAAAACGTGCTCCAAGGGTACAGATATTTTAGAATGGTGGAAAGCACACGATAAACAATTTCCAAATTTAGCCAAAATGGTAAAAGATCTTTTGTATATACAGGCAACCTCTGTAGCAGTAGAGCGTTTATTTTCACAAGCAGGGTTAATTAATACAAAACTAAGAAGCATGTTAAATGAAACTTCAAAGAAATGCTTATTATGTATTCATTCATGGTATAAAACCATGAAATTATAAAATATTAGTTTACATTTTCTGTAATATTTTTAGGTTTATTATATAGGTTGAAATAAAATCTAAAAATATGCTTATAATGTATGTTTAGAAATTTAAATTTTTACTTTGTTATTAGAACAGTTCGTTATTTTTTAAGCGTAATAGTTGATTTAGCTTTATTGATAATCTATTTAAAATCCTAAGCCAAATTCTACTTTGTGCTTTGTTTGTTGAAAATCTTGTCCGTATGTATATGTATTATTTTTATTATACACATAGAGTTAAAAATTTTATATCGTCCATTATTTTCAAATACAAACAAAATCAATACAAAAATATTATTCTATAAAACACGTACCTTCTTTAATTAGCAAGCCATCGAAGCGATTAAAGAAGAAAACGTTAAGAAAAATTTTCACTGATTTTTTTAACAATTTTTTGTTTATTTAAAGTCGGAAAATACTTCGTCTCTTGGAAACTTTACCGTATCTATACTATATAAGAATATGATATTGCGATATTTTTAGTTGTTACAGTCTATTAGTTATTAATTATTGAACCAAAAAGTAAACATTTTTGGATTTTAGTTACTTTCAATAATTAAACATAAAAACCAATTCTAAATTTATAAAGATCACAATATCAAAATCCTATATAGTATAGTATAGTTGTGATTGATAAAGTGTCTCTCTTTGAGAACGGGGTAGCAATTTACGGTTTTCGACATGTGAAGTGGAATTCCGCTACTAGAATTTCTAAATTTGGGAAATTCTCTTTTTATGGTTATTTATATCGTTTTTTAAATGTCTATTTCGCTAGTATCATTGTTATAAGAACATATACAATGCTAGTATAATATAATTGATTATAGAAAAATTATTTTTTGCATCAATTAATTTGCCCCCAAACATATTCTTTGAATTATTTTGTCAAAACAAATAATTTACGAATATTAGTTGTTTTGCTACTTCACTTTGAGGTCGATACTGAGAGTCTCGATAGGCAAATCTCGGTATCGGTCTCGAACACTAAGTCTCGGTCTCGAAATACTTCTTCAAGTCTCGGTCTCGCGAACCCCTAATAATATTTATGTAAATCTTCATATGAAAACTCAGACTCTCTGATGACATCTTTGTTACAGGATTTTCGGGATGTTTAGCATCATAAAGACCTGTTAATACAAATTCTTTTTGAATAACAGGGGCTGGAAGAGCGACCCAAGCGTTCTCAAGTAGCTTGGGAAAGTTCTGCTTACCCAATGGTTCACCTCGATTTTCTCTTTGCAATATAGTCAGACTCTCATCCCATGATACTTTTAATGATTTAAAGGCTGTGCTATCTAACGGTTGTAATAGATGTGTCTTATGCGGTGGGAGTTTATAAAGTGTCACATTTTCTTTAATGGCCAGTTTATTAGCTGCGGTGAAATGTGAGAGGTATGTCCGTCAAAAATGATAAGAAGTGGTCATTCCTTAGGACAGTCCACAGTCATCCACTCACTTTGTGTAACATCATAGCCTGTATTTGAATAGGCTTCAGGGGACATCCACGATGACCACATACTTTTCCCTTTAAAAATAATGTAGGGTGGTCTCTTATTACCAGGTGCTAAAACACAACAAAGTACTGATGTGTTAGTTCTGCCTGTTCCATTTGTACGGCAAAAAACGTGCTTTTCTTTTCGTGTTACAACTTTTGTATTATTTGGATCGTGGCAAAACCAAGTCTCATCTAAGTTGAATATCTGATCGGGTTTGTCCAATAAGATAAATTCATTTAACAACCGTCTGTAACCCTCTCACGGTTAACTGGTTTTTTTACATGATAACTGCCATCTACTTGGAACGATAAGAACCAGTCTTTACCAGGCTTTTGATTTCTGAATCCTGTTGTTTGAACCTCATTTGTTTTAACATAGCTGGACACCTTATTTAAAACCTCCTTTTTGGAAAGGCCGTATTCCCATTTGTTCATAGTATGAAGGTTGACAAAAAGTTCTTTTTCGATATCTTCACGTAGTTCTGTGGGACACCCTACTTTTGTAATTGTAATTGTAATTTCAAAATTAAAGTGCTTCGGGGAATATTAAAGTGCTTTGCTGCAATCATTTGGTTCATTAGACCATTTTCACATGCTTGTACGGCATTAGCTAGGTCAATATCAGAATATTTTTAGTGGATCGCTTGTTTTTCTCCGTTTTTAGGCATTGTTAAATCTAAAATAAAACAAATATTTCATTTGAATTTGGCTTTCACAAATTCATTTTGAACGACAATCTAATTATATGTAACCAATATTATTTTACTAGACGAATTTTAATCGATGTACCATTGCGTGAATCAATCTGGTCAGAGTATTTGTAGTTAAAACAAAAAATTAAGTCAAGAATCATATGTAATCTCATTACAAAGTGGTTTCATTGAATTTTTAATTACAATATTAGTATTTCAACTTTATGAGTGTAATAGTGACATCGTGTGCATCAACCTCGGTCGATCATTTTTGCTAAAGAACAAAATTTTTTACTCAAAACAATCATATTTAATCACATTACAAAAGTCTTTTAATTGAAATTTTAATCTTAATATTAGAATTTCAAGTTGATGAGGGTAATATTGACACCTTGTGCATCAACCTGGATCGATCATATTTTGCTTAAAAACAAAAATTTTAAATCATAAGAATCATATCTAATCACGCTACAAAGTGTTTTTATTGCATTTTTAGTGTTACTGTTAGACTTTTCCTAATGTCACTATTAACCACACTTTCAAATTAATGAGGGTAATTGTGACACTTAGGTCAATAACCTTGGCTGGCCTGTTTGTATCAGTCGCGAAATATTACTAAAACTTCTTCGTCTTTAATAATATATAATCAAACACAAAACGATTAAAGTACAAAATCTGTGTTCTCCCCGATACTTTTACAAACACCCTACACAAATATGAAAATTAAAGGATTTGTTGACTGTAACACTACGCAACTTTCTTACCGACAGAGGCGACATTTTCGCGGCCTATTTAAATTTTATAGGCTGGTGTCACTATCAACCCACTGTCACCATTAGCCGGATCCACTGTAGCTTGTTTGTTACAAAAAAAAGACATTTATGTACTCGATAAGTGATTTTGGAATTGACAATGATCGCAGGAATATAAACAATACCTAATTACCTAACTATGAGCGTCTATAAATTACGTACCTATTACCTATTACTATACTACGAAAGACTCGAAACATTGCCTTAAAAATACTCATTTTTCATTCAACGGGCAAATGTATAAACAAATGGATGGTGCTTCAATGGGGTCCTCGCTATCACCAGTTGTCGCGAATTTATTTATGATATACTTCGAGAAAAAAGCTCTTAAAAAGCAAGTTTAAAGCCCAAATTATAGATCCGTTATGTGGATGACATATTTATTATATGACAACATGGTCATGCAGAGCTCGAAAAATTTCTGACTCACGTAAATTCAATCCACCCCAGAATACAATTTACTCTAGAGTTCGAAGAAAACAACAAACTACCATTTTTAGATGTTTTGTTCACAAAACTGCATAACTGACATTTCGAATACACCGTATATAGAAAACCAACACATACAGACAGATATTTAAATGCAAAATCACACCATCATCCAGCACAAATTCAAGCTGTGGCAAATACCCTAATATCCAGATCCGTGCGATTAACTGATACACAGACGAGACAAAACGAACTAAAGGTAATATCTAGTGCTTTAAAGAAAAATGGCTACACAAATCGCGCCATAGAGAAAGCTATTAATGCACAGGTTTCCCGAACAACGAACAACAAGATCTATAAACCGGGAAAGCAACAAGTAGTCTTACCATATGTAAAAGGCACAACAGACAGAATCGGAAGAATTCTTAGGGAACACAACATACAAAAAATACACAAGCTACAAACAACTATAGGTAAACTACTTGGAAACCCAAAAGATAAAATCAAACTGGAAAACCACGGAGTATACAGTATTCCGTGCCAGGACTGTTAAAAGTTGTACGTGGGGCAAACTAACAGGAGAATATCGGCAAGAGTGGAAGAGCATAAACTCAGCATCAGAAATAAACAAACAACCTCAGCTTTATTCCTACATCATCAGGCAACCGGCCATAAAATAAATTTCGATGGGTGTAGGGAGATTGACAATGTAGTACATTATAAAACCAGAATAATCCGAGAAGCCCTAGAAATTGAAAAACAAGGTGATTTGAATAAAAGGGACGAATTATTAAAACTACCAACAGTATGGAAGACAATAATCGCAAAAACTCAAGGGCAATTAGCGCAAAAACAACAGCACCATCCGGAAAACATAAATAACGACCAACGCCTGCGCAGATATAACCTTTGGCCCCGAGTGGGGGTATAAAAGGAAGCGCCGCAGTCACCAACACCTCAGTCTCTATTCGGAAGCGAGAAAGAAAGCTTCGAAAATGCCAAATGTGATTTTGACGAAGCGTCAGCAAAACTGTTGTTTTCAGAACGACAGTAGTGAACGGATGTACACCCGGAATGAAAACACATTGTATGTAGGACTAAAAATCAACATATACATATATATATATATATATATATATATATATATATATATATATATATATGCACAGTCATCCACTCACTTTGTGTAACATCATAGCCTGTATTTGAATAGGCTTCAGGGGACATCCACGATGACCACATACTTTTCCCTTTAAAAATAATGTAGGGTGGTCTCTTATTACCAGGTGCTAAAACACAACAAAGTACTGATGTGTTAGTTCTGCCTGTTCCATTTGTACGGCAAAAAACGTGCTTTTCTTTTCCTGTTACAACTTTTGTATTATTTGGATCGTGGCAAAACCAAGTCTCATCTAAGTTGAATATCTGATCGGGTTTGTCCAATAAGATAAATTCATTTAACAACCGTCTGTAACCCTCTCACGGTTAACTGGTTTTTTTACATGATAACTGCCATCTACTTGGAACGATAAGAACCAGTCTTTACCAGGCTTTTGATTTCTGAATCCTGTTGTTTGAACCTCATTTATTTTAACATAGCTGGACACCTTATTTAAAACCTCCTTTTTGGAAAGGCCGTATTCCCATTTGTTCATAGTATGAAGGTTGACAAAAAGTTCTTTTTCGATATCTTCACGTAGTTCTGTGGGACACCCTACTTTTGTAATTGTAATTGTAATTTCAAAATTAAAGTGCTTCGGGGAATATTAAAGTGCTTTGCTGCAATCATTTGGTTCATTAGACCATTTTCACATGCTTGTACGGCATTAACTAGGTCAATATCAGAATATTTTTAGTGGATCGCTTGTTTTTCTCCGTTTTTAGGCATTGTTAAATCTAAAATAAAACAAATATTTCATTTGAATTTGGCTTTCACAAATTCATTTTGAACGACAATCTAATTATATGTAACCAATATTATTTTACTAGACGAATTTTAATCGATGTACCATTGTGTGAATCAATCTGGTCAGAGTATTTGTAGTTAAAACAAAAAATTAAGTCAAGAATCATATGTAATCTCATTACAAAGTGGTTTCATTGAATTTTTAATTACAATATTAGTATTTCAACTTTATGAGTGTAATAGTGACATCGTGTGCATCAACCTCGGTCGATCATTTTTGCTAAAGAACAAAATTTTTTACTCAAAACAATCATATTTAATCACATTACAAAAGTCTTTTAATTGAAATTTTAATCTTAATATTAGAATTTCAAGTTGATGAGGGTAATATTGACACCTTGTGCATCAACCTGGATCGATCATATTTTGCTTAAAAACAAAAATTTTAAATCATAAGAATCATATCTAATCACGCTACAAAGTGTTTTTATTGCATTTTTAGTGTTACTGTTAGACTTTTCCTAATGTCACTATTAACCACACTTTCAAATTAATGAGGGTAATTGTGACACTTAGGTCAATAACCTTGGCTGGCCTGTTTGTATCAGTCGCGAAATATTACTAAAACTTCTTCGTCTTTAATAATATATAATCAAACACAAAACGATTAAAGTACAAAATCTGTGTTCTCCCCGATACTTTTACAAACACCCTACACAAATATGAAAATTAAAGGATTTGTTGACTGTAACACTACGCAACTTTCTTACCGACAGAGGCGACATTTTCGCGGCCTATTTAAATTTTATAGGCTGGTGTCACTATCAACCCACTGTCACCATTAGCCGGATCCACTGTAGCTTGTTTGTTACAAAAAAAAGACATTTATGTACTCGATAAGTGATTTTGGAATTGACAATGATCGCAGGAATATAAACAATACCTAATTACCTAACTATGAGCGTCTATAAATTACGTACCTATTACCTATTACTATACTACGAAAGACTCGAAACATTGCCTTAAAAATACTCATTTTTCATTCAACGGGCAAATGTATAAACAAATGGATGGTGCTTCAATGGGGTCCTCGCTATCACCAGTTGTCGCGAATTTATTTATGATATACTTCGAGAAAGAAGCTCTTAAAAAGCAAGTTTAAAGCCCAAATTATAGATCCGTTATGTGGATGACATATTTATTATATGGCAACATGGTCATGCAGAGCTCGAAAAATTTCTGACTCACGTAAATTCAATCCACCCCAGAATACAATTTACTCTAGAGTTCGAAGAAAACAACAAACTACCATTTTTAGATGTTTTGTTCACAAAACTGCATAACTGACATTTCGAATACACCGTATATAGAAAACCAACACATACAGACAGATATTTAAATGCAAAATCACACCATCATCCAGCACAAATTCAAGCTGTGGCAAATACCCTAATATCCAGATCCGTGCGATTAACTGATACACAGACGAGACAAAACGAACTAAAGGTAATATCTAGTGCTTTAAAGAAAAATGACTACACAAATCGCGCCATAGAGAAAGCTATTAATGCACAGGTTTCCCGAACAACGAACAACAAGATCTATAAACCGGGAAAGCAACAAGTAGTCTTACCATATGTAAAAGGCACAACAGACAGAATCGGAAGAATTCTTAGGGAACACAACATACAAAAAATACACAAGCTACAAACAACTATAGGTAAACTACTTGGAAACCCAAAAGATAAAATCAAACTGGAAAACCACGGAGTATACAGTATTCCGTGCCAGGACTGTTAAAAGTTGTACGTGGGGCAAACTAACAGGAGAATATCGGCAAGAGTGGAAGAGCATAAACTCAGCATCAGAAATAAACAAACAACCTCAGCTTTATTCCTACATCATCAGGAAACCGGCCATAAAATAAATTTCGATGGGTGTAGGGAGATTGACAATGTAGTACATTATAAAACCAGAATAATCCGAGAAGCCCTAGAAATTGAAAAACAAGGTGATTTGAATAAAAGGGACGAATTATTAAAACTACCAACAGTATGGAAGACAATAATCGCAAAAACTCAAGGGCAATTAGCGCAAAAACAACAGCACCATCCGGAAAACATAAATAACGACCAACGCCTGCGCAGATATAACCTTTGGCCCCGAGTGGGGGTATAAAAGGAAGCGCCGCAGTCACCAACACCTCAGTCTCTATTCGGAAGCGAGAAAGAAAGCTTCGAAAATGCCAAATGTGATTTTGACGAAGCGTCAGCAAAACTGTTGTTTTCAGAACGACAGTAGTGAACGGATGTACACCCGGAATGAAAACACATTGTATGTAGGATATATATACATATATATATATATATATATATATATATATATATATATATATATATATATATATATATATATATATATACATATATATATATGTATATATATATATATATATATATATATATATATATATATATATATGTATATATATACATATAATATACATATATATATATATATATATATATATATATATATATATATATAGCCTGTATTTTTCGTCCGAGTTTCTGGTAAAGCGATTTTACCGATTTGTATATATAAAATTTTTGTCTTATAATTAATAAAAAAATTTACTTATTTTAATCACGCTTTAAAATTTATATTTTATTATTGCTTACAAAATTACAAATGTACTAAAAACGTAAGCAAAAAAATGGTGTCAAATCTAATAAAAAAAAATTTAAATTAAAATTCACTGGCTAATATCCAGGAGCCAGTAGCAGAAGCTCTGAGAATCGGTATAAGGAACGTACAGAAACTTGTGCATGAAAAAAAAACATAATTTACTTCATAATGCAATTTATAATTTATACACATCAAAGACTAATATAATCCTTCAGAAACTTTTTAATATTATAGACTAAAAAATATCATCATCACTTAAAAAGTCCTCATTTTCTGAGTCGTCCTCAAATGGCGCAATGATCATTGGTGCTATTTCGACATCTAGAACTCGTTCTCAACTCCACCAATCCAATATTAATTTCTCCGTATGTTCCACAAATTTCTTCCAGTACTCCGGCGTAATAGAATTTAATGAATCTTGCCAAACAATTTGCACTTCATCTGATGTAAGACCATCGTTCACGTGTTTTTCGTAATATGATTTTACTCCAGCCCATATTAATTCTATTGCGTTAAACTGGCAATGGTATGGCGGCAGTCGTAAAACCTCATGTCCATTTTCCCGTAATATTTTATCTACGGCATATATTGTTGTTTTTTTTAATAGATTTTGCCATTAAAAGAAGTTCTAGTTTCAGCATATTGGGTAAAGGATTTTGTTTTTGTTTTATTAGCTAGTCATAAATATCACTTTTCTTCCAGGATGAAGTAGGTTGTTTATTTAAGATTCTTGAATGATAAGATGCATTGTCCAGAATGATTAAAGATGGAGCATCTAAATTAGGAATCAGTTGTTCTTTTAACCACTTTTCAAACAGTTCATATTATGATGGTAGTCCAAACTTTTAGATGTTGTAAAAAACAGTAAACTTGCACCTGGGAGAAATCCTGTTGAAGAACCTGCATGCAAAATGATGAACCGTTTTCCCGTCCCACATTCCTTTTTTCTCTTGACACTTTTTACAGACTCGTCCTGCCAAGATTTGGTAAAAATACAACTTTTCTAAATTTTGAATTAATATTTTACGTGTATTTCTTTAAAAACTGGTTACGCTGACTTGCTATATGTGGCAACTCGCACAAAAATCTTCGAATGCAGTCCTTTTTATATCGAAAACCCAATATTTTTATTAATTTTGACAACGATTTTAGTCCAATTTCCAATATGCCTCGATTTTTTAAAGCTTCTTTTAAAACTTGAAGGGTTATATTAGTTTTTGATGTGTATAAATCGTAAATTGCATTACGAACATCCATTTTTACATTGTCACTTAAGTCTTCTATCTTTGGCTTTTTTCATGTACATTTCTTAAACTACTTCGGTAGTAAATTATGCTTTTTTTCATGCACAATTTTCTGTATAGTCCTTATACCGATTCCTAGAGCTTTTGCTACTGTCTCCTGGATATTGGCCGGTGAATTTTCATTTTCGTAATATTTTATTAAATGAATACCACTTTTTTCGCTTGTGGATGAAAAAAACCCGAAAATTGTTTTCTATTTCTCATTTTGTCACTGACTTGTCAATCTGACTTTGAAGTGACATCGCTCAAAGATTTTTGCAACTGCTGGTATTTATATGTTTATCCTCTTTTTTCATATGAAAATATCATAGGTCTATCTAATTCATCTTCCGGATTTTATGCGGGGGATATGATTACACGTAATAAGAGAAAAACAAACTTAAAAAGTTTGTCGTTGATAAATCGTCGATCGATTGATAGATGACCCGCACGATAACACTGCTTTTGACTATAGTTGGAATATTCTTAAAGGATAAAAGATGCTCGATCAACTAGAGTGAGAGAGATAAAAATAATTTTTGATATCAAGATGGCTTCCATGAAAGGCAAATAATGCGATTGTTTAATTTTTAATATACATTAAATGTATTATTATGTCGCCTTAAATTATTAGTCAAGTTAATATTTATAGGATTTGTAGAAGTTTTTTCATTGCTACCAAGTGGAGAAGGCGGTGTATTAAATTAAATGAAATGGCGATGTAAAATAAATACTGATTAGTTTTTATATATGCGGTCTCTACCTGTTAAAGCCTTGTCGGGTTTTAATTCGCGGAACTTGATGCTAGAAGCGATATAAAAGTTTTTTTTATGTAGAGGAAATTTCATTTTTAGAAATTGCCTTGGAGTTTGAGAGAAATAATTTTAATAATAATGTACAGGTAATTAAATACGCTGGGTATTTTTAGGTGTTTCCTCGAACGTTATTTGAGAAGTTAAAAGGTTTTTTTTATGAAACGAAAGGTGCTACAAATAAAATATGCACCACCCACTTCGTTTCTGACATACAGGGCGAGATTGAATTTATTTAAATTTTAACTCCCCTCGCTGTCATTAGATATAACCTAAAGTTCTGTTTTTTTATGGGACAGGTCTTATTTTGGTCAACCATCTTTAACTGTTTATTTTTATCTTTTCAAAAATATATAACACTATATATTTATTTTCAATATTAAGTCCAACATTTGCCCCTTAATTACAAAACTGTATTTACTTGTTAGAAGACCAAGACCAAGTAACACATTGCCTTCTAATAATTTAAACCAATCAGAAGTATATTGCTCAATGAAATTAAACACATGGAACCTGGCTAGAACTGGAAAATAAGCAATTAGAATGAAGGGAAAATATAGGCAACTTGCTCATTATTTTTCAAATTGTTCTCCTTTTTATCTTTTAGTGTTTAACACATAGTTTCTATTTGTCATAGGACATTTAAAATAATGGCATATCTTCTTAAATCTGCTATTGCTGGTTACTGCACGCTATACTTTTATTCGTAAGAAATCTAGAATGGGTAAATCGGGTGACCTAGGAGGCCATCTTACAAGACCGTTGTTTCCAATCCAGTGGTCTGGGAAGTTAGTATATAACAGGGGCGTGCGGTGAAATTTTAAGAAAGGGAAGCAATTTTTAGAAACTTACCTATTTGTAATGTAATTCGATTTTTCGATCATTTTTTGCAAATTCGTCAATGACGTCACCATAAAAACGTCGATGCTCCGACATACGTTGTAGAAGTTTAATTTCAATGGACAACAGCGATGTATGTGAAAGTCTCTCCTGCCCCGTCGAATTTCTCACGAAATTTTTTATACGTTTAAGTGTTGAAAAATTGCGTTCTACTGATGAACTTGTGGCCGGTATTGTCAATACTAATTCAAAAAATTTCGACACTTCGGTGTACGCATCTTCCAGCTCCTTGTCTTTTAAAAATTGCATTAGTTTCTTAGCGTTATTTTTTGCGCTAATGTCATCCGTTTCGTAAATCACTTTTAGTTCAGATCGCAGTAACACTCGGTCGAAGAACTAGCCATAATGAAGAAGAAGATATTTAAACGCATCTTCTAGAAAAGTTTTTCCTTTAAATGCATCAAAATTGCAGAGCTCGAGGAATTTAAAATAATTTAAATCGTTAAATCTATAGTTTATTTGTTGCTGAATTTGATCGATTACTTCATAAGAGGCGTCTGTATGATGTTTGAACATCTCCCACCTTGTCTGTTCGAAGACGCTTGGCTTGTGGCTCTAAATTTAACGTCATCGTTTTCTCCCAAAATAGGTCAAAGTCATCACTTTTTTGGCTTAACATGGACTTAAAATCATCCAC
Organism: Kuschelorhynchus macadamiae; assembly: GCA_030620095.1. Taxonomy (NCBI): domain Eukaryota; kingdom Metazoa; phylum Arthropoda; class Insecta; order Coleoptera; family Curculionidae; genus Kuschelorhynchus; species Kuschelorhynchus macadamiae. The sequence continues at coordinate 531,009 of JAUTXW010003882.1, read as the reverse complement.
TTTTTTTAGGCAAAAGCAATAACATTTGTTTTAGTTTGTAATATATTAAAAACATTGTCCGAGAATGGAAATATTTCTGAAAATATGTTCAACAAATAATTAAAATTACAATCTCGTTTCAAACAGTCCAGCAACCCCCTTGAATTGTTTATTGCTTCTGAGTCCCACGTTTCATTATTTTCTATTATATTCTCAAATAGTTTAATCAGTCATTCACGATTTTCAGATACTGTTAACACAAGTCTTCCGTAATAGTTCGACCTAGTACGAGCTACTTTGGGCAATCGTTTGTGGACAAAGCTTGTGTACGTTTTGTTGACTTGGAAAAAAAAGCAGCCATGCCACTTAAAGTAACGAAAAATACTTTACACTCTTTAATGTGATTGATGGACTGGGATAAAACTGAATTTAATTTATGAGCACAACAATGGACAAACGCAGCACTTGAGAAAGTTTCTCGAACTTTAGCTTGCAGACCCCCTAATTGTTCTGCCATCCCTGCAGCTCCATCATAGCTTTGAGCAACTAATTTTTTTCTCCTTTAATTGCTTTAATAACGTTTTAAACTACGGTATATAATGCATCTGCTGTACGATTTTCGGACACGTTCTTAAAACCTAAAAATCGCTCTTGAATACTTTCCTCTGTTTTGACATAGGGTATTACTATAGATAATTGGCTAAAATTAGTGTTATTAGTTGTTTCGTCCAGAACAATAGCAATGAACCGCGCCTCGCCAATCTCCTGCTTAATTTTTTTTAGAATAATGGTTGCAACAGCGGAAACTAAATCATTCTGGATTCGATCCGACTGCTCTAAATGATTTTGTAAGCAATCATCATATTTAGCCATTAAATTAAGTAAACCTTCAAAATTTCCTCTATTTGAAGAAACCCTTGTTTCGTCATGACCTCTAAATCCCAATTCGTCCTGTCCGAGAAAACAAACAACATCGATAAATCTTTTTAATATTTGCCTATTTCTATCGACTAGTTCATTGTGTTGGTGGTGACTAATTAATTTCCAACTGTTTATTAAGGGTGTGTTCAATTTTGGTTTTGCCGAAGACTTTTTCTGTTATGACGGCCTGCAAATGCGCTTTGGACATAAAGTGTCTTTTTACAGCTTTATCGAAATTGTTTAAATCGGAAAAACCAGTTTTATTCCAGAGACCTTTTTCATTTTCAAAAAGTAAACATGGCCAACAAAATAATTTACTTATAGTTTCACACCCTGTGAGCCATTTAAATTGTTCATATTGTTTTCCGGATAAAAATGTCTAATACAGTTTTTCATTTTTGTGGTTAAATTTTTCGTAGGCGGTTTTGCCCTTCCTCTGGAAATTATTTAAGGCTTATCAGCGAAGTTTAATGTTGAAAATCCCTTTATTATTAAGACACAAACCACACATTCACACACACTCTTCTTACTAAATTTTCAACGTTATTACCGACAGCCGAAGTTGACGGTATTTGCATATCCACGTCCGTATTACCGTCTTTCATATCGCACCATGCACGACGCGACGTACGTATCACACAACACACGGATAACCGTTCAAACAAAGAACCTACTCCAACGATAGCTTCCGCCCCCACTTAAAGCAAGCGACTGAAATGAAAAAATTACAGCCAGTGGAAAGTTCAATAACCTCTGGCTCGATTCACAGGAAATCAAGCATACAGGACTTGGCTGCAGAGAAGCTAGCGGCCCGCATAGGTTCTATTCAATTTTCATCGTGGCTCGGTCGGAGTCAAGGCCCCATTTATTATGGGCTTGATAATTAAGATAATATTTTCGCATTTTTAATATAAACTAAACTAATGGTTTCCTATTTCAAAAATTACAATTTAAAAGATGTTTCGTAATTTTTTTTTGGGAAGCACTGCTTCCCTTGCTTCTATGGACTACACGCCCCTAGTATATAAATAGGCTCTTATAATTTGGAAATTGTGAGAGGGAGCTAGAATTTTAAAAGGAGTGCGAAGGGAAGATCTTATCTCGGGCAAAACGTTTTCTAGAATATCTCGGTATTTATTTGTAGTAAGGCTGCCTTCAAATATATTATATATTATTTTGCTTCCGAGGATAAAGAATGCAAACCTGCATTAATGTTCCCGTGACAATACAACTTCATTATTTTATTTTTATTTTAGTATGCACTATAAAAACCAATCAAAAACTCTGCGTTGCGTTGTGTGTGTCACCAGAATTTTCTGTTTTTCTACAAGAACTAATAGGAGTTGTTTCAACAGAAACTAGTCGGAGCTGTTTCAACATAAACCCACACATTTATTTCACCAATCTTGCGGTTTCATTATAGATTTTAGGTCGAGGTTTAGAAAATGAACCATGTTGAATTCAATTTGATTTTATTTTTGGAAAAATCCTTTTACCAGGATGTTTTCTTTCTGGGTATCTATGAGGATATGCACCTGTTAAAATATGTTTCTGAAGCATCGTCTGGTTTAAATGAAGAGTTTTCGTCATCAACAGCATAGAATACGTTGAGAAGATAACTCAACTTTTGGACAACAACACCTATAAGGTTATGCAGGCAGACCGTACAAGTATAATAGAGAGGCGCATCACCAATCTGATTTACGCAGCCAGTCTGCTCAATATCAGTGGCGGCTCGTGGTGAATTATATTGGGAGGTCAATAGCAAATTTAGAAATAGGCATACTTAAAATAGAAATAAATATCTTATCTTTAATTTGTGCTATAAATTTTCTTGAAGTTCAGGTCTACTGTTCGTTCTTTAGAATTGGAAAAATGCTGAATGACACGTTCGCTTAAAATTGCACGCACATTCCGTTTATAAACGATTTTTTGATACTTAATGTTGCTAAAGCGGATAGTCTATCTTGGCCCAACTCCTTAGCAAAATTTATAAGCCCCCGAAAAAACCCTGGATTTTCAGTCAAAGCCGTTTCATCATGGCGACGTAGTACCAGCTCGAATGTCCCACAAAATTTTACACAATCTATAATTTTGTTTAAAATATAACGATTTTTGGATACATTTTCATTAAAATCTCTAAGGGATTTTCTCAGCTCAGCTGTGTCTAGCTGAGTGCGAATATCAACACTTCCGACCGTAGCATAGTTCACCGGACATTTCATGTGATCTGCAGAAAACGCATGTTTTTTTAATTTTTTAGTGTTTTAAGTCTTTAACACCTATTTTGCACCATAATGAGTCCGACGAGTCCTTAGAAAACAACAAACAAACATAACAGTAAAATGAGTTAGAGACTTCACAACCACATATCTGCTTAGCTACCTCGTACATACTTTTGCGAGAATTTCGATGAACCTCTTTATTTTTGTCTTTAGTAGTTTGTCGTATACTAAGTTCTGGCAAATTGCGACTACTTACCTCGAATTCGGTTATTTTCTCAAAATTAGGTTCGTTAGTACTCTTAAGTTGTTTAATTTTTTGCACTACCGACCGTTTATTTCATCTACATTCACAACTCAAACATAGACCACCTTGAAATTGGTTATTTTTGCAAAATTAAGTTCGTAAGCACTTTTTAGCCGTTTATTTTTTTGCACTAGTCACCACCAACATTTTATTTTCTGTATATTTCCAACTTACACATGGATCATAAAAATAAAAAAATATATATTACAAAAAACAGTATATAAATCAATTTTCATCGATTAAAAACGTCCGAAACAATATCGAGTTAGAACATCGACCGCGCGACCTCTGAACAATTGAACTTCCGCATGCGACGTGATGCCGCGACCGATCGATCGAATTATGAGAAGAGACCGGCTGATGACCCAAATCACGATTTCATATTCCATTTGCTATCACGTTCGGCTGCCGCTCAGTAGCTGTGAAATCTTCGGATACTTTCGTCAAGCTTTAAGACAATCAGGGCAATTTGGACTGCCCAGCCTAGCTTAGTATACCGTATTTTATTATGCCTAAGGAAGGCAACGAGACCAATCGAACCGCCGCTCGCCGCTAATAGTGCAGCGTTTTTAACTTTTCCCAAGGTTCGCGTTTTATTACAACTATTAGGAGGGACGGTCAAATGAATAATTTATTTTCTGAAATATTTTTGGGGGGTCATTGACCAAATGACCCTACGGAAGAGCCGCCACTGTTCAATATGAACTAGACTTAAGGAAAATGAACGATGTATTAAAAATAAACAACTAACACCAGCATACCACTGGCCATAAATATAAAGGAAACCAAGGTTCTAGCATCGGTTCCAGGTTTCTATAAACGAAAAGTTAGAGAATCTATTGAAATTTTTAAACATACAAAAAACTTCAATAGAGATACGGGTTACGGTCTACATCACAGGTGGAAACCGATCTTAACACAGGGTCAGGGTTCGGCGAGCCCAAGTCGGGTATAAAAGCCCGCCTGAATCTCTCCGAGCTGTTTCAGTGTTCAGATCTTGTGGAGTAAAGATCCCTGAAGATGTCTCGTACAATCGAAGGCGAAACGTCGAATAGTAATTCTAATTTGATACATTCGAATCCCATGAATTCTTAAATCGAGTTTTAATACAAAATTTTAACACAAATTAGAGAAAATATATCACAAACGTTAATTTTATTATTCTAACAGAAATTCAATAAGTTTTCAGAGGACGTGACTGTCTTTTTTATTTTATTATCCTTAGCCTACTTTTAATTAAGAGGAGCATATTAAAGTGCGGGACACGAAAGAAAGCCGGGCGGTCTTTAAAATAAAAGTTCATAGTCTTAAGCAAGCGGAAAAGTAAAATTTGTGTACGCAAATACATTTTATATTATTTTATTTGTTGTAATAGTTTGCGGCTTCGCCTATAAAGTATATAAAGCGGTACGGAAAATTAATCGAGGATTTAGTAAATTTCGCACTGGTCCACTTGTAATTGGGATGTGCCTAGAGTCTCCATGCACTTGCCGCTAGAAGATTCTAGCTATTTCCAGTGGCGTCTATACATTTCGAGCATTTGTTTTCATTTCTATATAAATGCCTTGCGTTGAATTTGAATTATTATTTCGAAGTAACGATGGCAAGCATGAGAAGAAAAACAATTCGAAGCGGTGCACGTGAAGTTATTGTGAGCGTTATAGAGGCCTGTACTAGAGAAGTTGAAAATAATAGTTTGACTATTCTAATTCAAAATCGAACAGAATGCGCTGCATTTTACACTGGTGTTTCGGAAAGTAGTGTAAGAAAACTTCAAAGAGAACATAATGATCGCTCATGTTCTACTTCATCTTTAAAATCTCCTGGTAAAAAAAGACCCCGATTATCATGCAAAGATAAAATTGACGATGGTGATTTTCAAGTAATTCGACGAGCAATAGAGGATTTTTATATAAACTTGAAGAAGGTTCCCACCTGCAAACCCCTACTTCGTGCTGTAAAGAACAAAATAGATTTTCCGGACGGGTATAAAACCGTAAATGGGCTTTTACGATCAAATGGTTTTGTTTGGCCCAAGTGCCAAAATAAACGAAAATTGCTCATTGAGAGACTAAATATTTTTCACTGGCGGGTGAAATATCTATCAACTGTAAGGCAATATAGGCGAGAAGGACGCAATATTGTGTATCTAGATGAAACGTTGGTAGATAATGATATGACACTAAACAAATGCTGGCAAAGTGAAAGTGTTACAGGTGTTGTTCAGGGAATCCGCTGTAGTAGTGGCTTTATTATAGTTCATGCTGGTTCAGAAGCCGGATTTGTTCCAGGTGCTGCTATAGTTTTTCGCTCCGGACTAACAACTGGAGACTATCATGGACAGATGAATAGAGATAATTTTGAAAAGTGGTTGCTCGAGAAGCTTCTACCTAACATTCCTCCCAAATCAGTCGCGGTAATGGATAATGCGTCTTATAAAGCGCCAATTAAATACTCTACAAAAGCTCATATGACATTGTGGCTTAAATCGAACAATCTTGCATGTGATCCAACATGGAGAAAATATCAATTATATGAACTAATATCTGCCAACAAGCCTAGAGAAAAAAAGTATAAAATTGACGATCTTTTACGTAACCTCGATCATACACCTTTAATTATTAAAGATTTAAATAAAATAACATTAGAAGCGATTGGCTGGCTCACTATCGGCTAAAAATCGGAAATCGTATGTTAAACATGTTCGTTTTATTATGAATACTGGGAAGTAGATGGCAAAATTGAAATGGTTATTGATGATTTAGTTATCACACTGGGATCTTCAAGTAGTGACGATGAAACCTCATCATTTTCAGAGGAAGACAACGATTTAGAAGGAATCGAACCATTAGAATCACAGCCGTCAACCTCAAAAATGGCTTAGTTTTTTTTCATATATTTTGTAAAATTGTTCATAAAGTATCTGTCAATAAACTGCTTCAAAATAATTAATTTTCTGTTTAATACCGGGTGTCAAAAAAATATCTAATATTGCAATTAATATTTGAAAAACTACAGATCTCATATTTTTTCAAAATTAACACATCAATGTAGTTATAGTAGGGGAGCCAGCACTGATTCCAGTGAACAAGATTTATCAAAATTTTAACTTATGCAGTTCGACTTTCGGCTATTCGGGTATGCCAAAAGTAACCGTTTGTCTCCGTCTGTCATATTACTTTGTACAGGGGGCGTCATTGTGAAGTACTATACAGGGCGTGTACTAATTGCGTGCTAATGTTAAAGAGAGGTGATTCTTGAAAATTTTTAAGAAAAAAGTTTAATATGAATCTAAAAGTCTTAACTTTGGAGATACAGGGTTTTAAACAAAACACATTTTTTTTAAATCCTAATTCTGATGATATAGATAAATAACTGTGTGAAATTTGATACTCGTCTTTTATGCATTAAAGAGCATTTTTTATTAACAATCAATTTTTGAAATTTCTACCAGTGGCGTGCATTGTAATTAACCTAGGTAAATCCGTATGCTCTGTAATGCATAAAAGACGTGTATCAAATTTTATGCAGTTATCTACAATAACATCAGAATTGGGATGAAAAAAATGTTTTCTTTTCAAATTTTGTCATCCTGTATCTCAAAAGTTAAGACTTTTAGGGCTTAAAAACACCCCCTTTAACATCAGCACGCAATTAGGGAACGCCCTGTATAGTACTTCACAATGACGGCCCCTGTATAAACTAATATGATAAACGGAGACAGACGGCCACTTTTGGCATACCCGAGTAGCCCAAAGTCGAACTGCATACATTAAAATTTTAATAAATCTCGTTCACTAGATCTGATGCTGGCTGTCCTTGTAAAATCTGGACTTGTAAATCGTGTGGTCCAATAATAGTGGAAGTAGGCAGCAGCCCGGGAACCGTTAATTACAGAACTCAAGAAAAAATATATTTATAGGTAAATCGATCAAGAAAAATCAAAATTAAATCATTTTAAAATTCGAAAGTTCGCCGTTTTTGCAACACAAAAGAGATACAGAAGTGCAGTACACAAAAGAAAACAAACAAATATAGATAAAGGTTCATTAAGCATAGTTACATTTTTTAATTATCTGAAGTGCGTATAGTCAAAAAGGAGTGCCATATTATTTAAATAACGACGGGACACCACTGGTTTAAAGAGATTTCTTGGCCGACCTTCCTAAACCGATTGACTCCGCCCAATTTTCTTTTGTGTCCCGCACTTTACATATTTATAAACATACAGGTATTCAAAAAACAAAACTTTGCATTAAATCTGAATAATGAAAGAAACAAACTGACTGCGCCACTGAATTCTGCGTAAAAATGTATAGAATTAGTTTTCATTTTTTCGATTAGGTGAAAGATTGATGAAATACGAGAGGGGTACGAAAATCCAATATTTTTAATTTTCCCCGTATCTCAGAAACGAAAATTCCAATCCCAAATCTGTTCAAATAATGGAGATATCCGTTAAAATAAACAAAAAATGGAAAAGATTAGTTGACATTTGCAAAATTTATGCAAGTTTCAATATTGACCTAATTTACACAATTCCATAACTTTTAAGGAGCATATTATAGAACACAGTTTGTTTAAAAGTTATGACATTTGAAATAATTCTTTTTGTTTTAACTATATTTAGTACTAAAATTCACTTTCTTTCCGACCTTTACATCTTAATCAGTTGTTTTAGCTACTTTGGGACAACACGCGGCGTTTACTTGGAAATGGCTGCGCGAAAGAGCCTGCAGCCGTCCTGAGACCTCACCCAGGCCTACGCTGGCAGAACAGGACGAGGAGGCTCCCATGCAAGGTCCAATCCAGATCAGTACTTCGATGCCAGATCTCGCAGAAGAAACCAAGCTGAATTATGTACAGGAGATTAAAGAGATCGTCACCAAAAAGGTAAGCTTTCAGTAATAATAATATTAATAAATAAATATATAAATAATGCCTTTTAATAAAAAATATACTGGGGCGTAATTGATTATTTTATCCTAGATACGAACTATAAGTGTGAAAACAAATTCTTTATTATCTATTCTCTATTTTTGAAGGACCAGTTTAATTCTCTATATTTATTATATATTTAGAGTAATAATTAAACAAAACAAACCCTAGATTGGTGTTACCATAGGTGCCGATTTTGTACCGGGTGTACAGGGTTTTCCCGTATACTTTTCCACCCACCTAAGAAGTTTATTTGAAAAGATACGGAAGTCGTAAAAACAAAAGTTGTTGGGTTTTATATGAAGATTTAGAATATTATATCACAAGTGCGAAAATATTATCGGAAATGTCAAATGTTGACAGGTTGTCAGTTTTTTAAATGAAACACCCTGTATATTAAATCATATTCTTGAAGATTTTTTTTTTTCTAATTTCAAATATATATATATTTTTAATATAATCTGTTAATTAGTTTTGGATATATAAGCGTTTAAAGATTAAAGAAATGGAAAGGTAATTTGCGCTAAAACATAGTGAGCCATGGTCAAGACAATTGCAATGACCGACGCCTTTTTGACATTTACCGGTCAGAAGTAATTATTTACGAGCATTTTTATTATCTAATACGTTGGACGATGGGTTATTCGGAAGAAGAGAAACTCGACATGATAGAATTATTTTATTTACATGGTAAAAATGCATCGATAGCTCGTAACGAATATCATAGACGGTTTCCAGATAGACCAACACCGACTTGTAGAACAATATTAGACATCGCTAAACAATTGAATGAAAGAAAAACACTTAAGCGAAAGTAAGAATAGTGGAAAGAAACGCTGAAGAAGATTTAAATATTTTATTATATTTTGAAGGTAATTTTGAAACTTTTGTATTAAAATAATTTATTTATCTTATTTATTCTTGTTTTAGAAAATCCTGAGCGCTCAATTCCCGATGCAGCCACTTTTTTTAACAAATCGTGGTATAAAATCCACTCAGTTCTAAAACATTATAAATATAAGCCATATAAGTTTTTACCTACTCAAGAATTAACCGATCAAAATAAAATAGACCCATTACACTTCTGCCAAGAAATAGAACATAATTTTCACTGACGAGGCAACATTTACCACTGGAGGCATGTTTAACTGTAAAAATAAGTATTTTTGGTCAAAAAAAAACCCGCGAGCTCTTCAGGCGGTCAAAATTCAACAACATTTTTAACAATCATGTTATTGGACGTATATTTTTAAATGGGAATTTAACCGAGTATCAGGAGTTATTAGAAAACGAAATCCAGGGGCATTTAGAACAACTACCGAATAATTCATATCTTAATTTGATATGGCAACAAGATGGTACCCCTCCTCATAATGTCCAGCCGGTCACCAATTTTTTAAATGACAGGTATCCATTTTGGATTGGAAGACATGGACCATTAAGATGGCCAGCAAACAGTCCCGATCTTACTCCATTTTTAACCAAGATATACTATAATAGGCCAACAACCATCCAAACTTTAGAGCAAAATATAGTCCAAACAATCGACGATTTAAACACCCAATCCCCTCATTTTATCTACGCATCCATACACAGAAAATTTAGAAGAAATATTCAGAAATGCATTATGAACCAAGGAGGCTATATAGAAAACCAAAACTTAGTTCTTTAAGCTAATATTATTATTTACCTACTTTTTATTATTGCTTTTTTATGGTATTCTAACTTTTCCCTTAAGTGTTTTTCTTTAACGATGTTGTTTAGTATTATGCTACGAGTCGGTGTTGGCCTATCTGGAAACCGTCTATGATATTCGTTACGAGCTATCGATGCATTTTTAACATGTCGAGTTTCTCTTCTTCCGAATAACCCATCATCCAACGTATTAGATAATAAAAATGTTTGTAAATAGATATTTCTGACCGGCAAACGTCAAAAAGGCGTCGTTCATTGCAATTGTCTTGACCATGACTCACTATATTTTAGCGCAAATTACCTTACCATTTCTTTAATGTTTAAACGCTTATACATCCAAAACTAATTGACAGAATATGTTAAAAGTTATATATTTGAAATTAGAAAAAAAAAGATATTCAAGAATATGATTTAATATACAGGGTGTTTCATTTAAAAAAACTAACAACCTGTCAAAATTTGACATTTCCAATAATATTTTCGGACTAATGATATAATATTCTAAATCTTCATAAAAAACCCAACAACTTTTTTATTTACGACATTTCCGTATCTATTCAAATAAACTCTCTAGGTGGGTGGTAAAATATACGGGAAAACCCTGTACAACTAAGAAGGGAGGCCGGCCGTATCTCAAAAACCACTTGTCTTACGGTTTCGGGAAACAAGTTATGTAGTAAATCGGCCAAGAGAAATCGCTGGAAATTATTTTTAACCTCGAAAAATTGCCCCCTAAGGGGCGCAACAAGAACTTTAAATCGTAAATGTCGATTTTTTTTATGAATTTGCATAGTTAAGGTGTGTCGAAAATATAGGCATAGTATTCTTCCATAAGTTACGCAACTTTTTGCTATTTATCATTTTTTTCTATTTTCAATAATAAAGTGGAAGGGGAAGGTATTTTTTGTTTCAAACGTTGATATCTCTGTTTTGAATGAACCGATTTTATTCAACTTAGTCTAAAAAAAGGGCTTTTTTCGCTCTATTTGCAGTGCTATTAACGATCACAAAATTTATTTTACTACTGGTCGCTAGATGGCGTTTTTCTGGAATTCCTCAAACAATAAACAGTTAACATTTATAATTACTATAAGATTTACAAATTTTATTTACTCTAATTGAGAGACTCTAACCTAGTAAAATGGATTGCGCAGCGATTATAAGGAACCGATGTACTGTGTGCATAAGTGTACAGGGTGGTCCACTTAAGATACTCCTATACTTTATCTCAATAAATAAGACACTGAGAAAAAAAAGTTAAATACAAAAAGTATTTGACCCTAAGTATATTTTTTATTTATAATATTTTTATGTATACAGGGTGTTCCATTGTGCCAGGACAGTAACCAACTTTTTCTTTTTAATGAAATGGTATGAATTTTTAGAAATTCTAATTCTACGCTTGATTTTGAGTATTTTTTTGTCATCATAGCATACGAAAGTTTGAGTAGTTTTTGAGAAAAATTAACTTTTCTAATTTTTTTCGGTAAAACAGGTTTTTGGAAAAATTGGATTTTTTCACACTTGAAGACTAAAATTGTGAATTTTGGTTATGTAATCCATGGGAGTGGCTAATATTCAATACTCTGACCTATCAAGAGCGGAAATCCATTATACAGGGTAGTCACAAATGACCAACAAAAAAAATGTTTTTGTAACTAAAAAAACTTAATTTTTTTAAATGGAACACCCTGTATTTAGCACTTTTATTGTGTTTAGGATTTAATTCTGCATCATTCCATGTATATAGTTTATATTCCAAAAATTAGTAGTTTAGAAGTTATGACCAATTTTCTATAACAATTCAGGTATTTTTAGCAGTCAGGTATTTTTATTAAAAATCTAACTAAACCCAAATAATATCCTATTCTAAGTTTTTTTAACATTATAATTACATTTAACATTAAATCAACAAGTAATGCAAGAAAGAAAGTAACTAATTACTTATTACAAAACATTTTCGACATAACCCCCGTCTTTGGCAATACAAGTAGTATAATATTATGGTTACGGTTTTAATTTTCGCAATAGCATTTCTTAACGCGTCTTAATTTTACAAGATATCCATGAAAAAACAAAACTAGTAAAATTGTTGCCTGGACACCAATAAATACACAGTTTTTATTCGACATTTAATTGCCTCTAACTCTTTTTAAAGAAATGGCTTTATACAGTGTCCAAGAGCGTTTAAATCTTCATGAATGTTACATAAGAAATAATAAGAGTCCAGCATTAGCCCTGCAGGAGTATCGGTTGTTGTATCCTGCAAGACGGGTACCCACGAAACATACTTTTTCACGAATTGTTCGTGATCTTGAACGTGGAGTGGTAATCAATAAACAAAAACGGCGCCCAAAAATTGTCCTAACCGAAGAAAAGAAATTCTCCTATATTTTGAAAAAAACAACGAAAATTCGCAAAGAGATGCATCCCGAGATCTACCGGGAATTAGTAAGACTAGTGTTCAAAGGACTTTAACTGATAATAACTACTATTCGTTCAAATTTTTACCAGTTCAGGAATTATTCCAACAGGACTTTCAAAAAAAGCTTTTTTATTGTTCTCGCATGATGGCCCACCATTTTGAAACTGACATTTTTAAAAATATTTTATTTACCGATGAGGCAATTTTCAATACGGCCGGCATGTTCAACCGAAAAAATATTCATTAATGGTGTAACTCAAATGAGCATCGTGTAAAAGAAATGAAAAAACGGGGTCGGAGAAGTGTTTATGTGTGGTGTGGTATTATCCGTGATCGAATAATAGGTCCAGTATTTTATGATTTTGTTCTGAATGGTGAGAGGTGAGGGTTTAAATTTGTTGGAGAACGAAATATTTCCATTAATTGACAATCTGCCGAACGATCTTAAAGAATGGCTTGTTTATCAACAAGATAGTGCTCCATATCACACTGTAGTGCCTGTTAGAAAATGTTTGATTCAACGGTTTCCATTTTGGATTGGTCGATACGAGACCATAGATTGGCCAGCGAGGAGCCCCGACTTAACACCCCTGGATTTTTTTATGGGGCAACCTAAACGAGGTGTATAAAAATAGGTGTAATACTGTTCAAGATTTAAAACGGAGAATTAGGCAAGAGGTAGAAAGACTTAATGCAACAGACGCAGTTAGAAATGCTATTGCGAGAATTGAAACCATGTATACCACTTGTATTGCCAAAGACGGGGGTTATGTCGAAAATGTTTTGTAATAAGTAATTAGTTACTTTCTTTCTTGCATTACTTGTTGATTTAATGTTAAATTTAATTATAATGTTAAAAAAAACTTAGAATAAGATATTATGTAGGTTTAGTTAGATTTTTAACAAAAATACCCGAATTATTATAGAAAATTGGACATAACTTCTAAATTACTAATTTTTGGAATATAAACTATATACATGGAATGATGCAGAATTAAATCCTAAATACAATAAAAGTGCTAAATATAGGGTGTTCCATTTAAAAAATTTAATTTATTTAGTTAGAAAAACATTTTTTTTGATGGTCATTTGTGACCACCCTGTATAATGGATTTTCGCTCTTGATAGGTCAGAGTATTAAATATTAACCACTCCCATGGATCCATAACCAAAATTCACAATTTTAGTCTTCAGCTGTGAAAAAAATCTCATTTTTCCAAAAACCTGTTTTTCCGAAAAAAATTAGAAAAGTTAATTTTTCTCAAAAACTACTCAAAATTTCGTATTCTATGATGACAAAAAATAGTCAAAATCAAGCGTAGAATTAGAAGTTCTAAAAATATTTATACCATTTCATTAAAAAGAAAAAAGTTGGTTACTGTCCTGGCACAATGGAACACCCTGTATATATAAAAATATTATAAAAAATAAAAATATACTTAGGGTCAAATTCTTTTTGTATTTAAATTTTGTTTTCTCAGTGTCTTATTTATTAAGATAAAGTATAGGAGCATCTTAATTGGACCACCCTGTACACACAGTATGACACAACCCAGTTACTAGTAATAAAAGAAGAAAAAGAATTTTTTATTTTTATTTTACACAACCAATCGGGGTAAGGGCACTAGAGAACCAGACGAAAGCGAGCGGACGCATGACAAGCGACGACAAAGCAGTGACAGCGACAAAGTGTAATAGGCAGCTTAAATATTATTTTTCAGAGTACATTCGTAATAAGCATAGAACACGTTATAACTCAAAAATACTAGTTTATAAGCATCATGCAAAAGACAAAAAATTATGTATACATACATCCATTTACACATACACACACACAAACACCCACACTATACATACCATTCAAGACGGGTTCAGGTTTATTTGTTTTTGCATGAGAGCATCTTCAACAAAAGAAAATGATTTGGTATTTGGAATATATGCGGGTTTCTCGTGCTATGAGTATGCGTAAATGGAATAAAAATATTTTTTAAGTATAGTGGTTTGCCGCTTGTAACAATTTTATAGACAAAGAGATACATGTGATATAGCCTTCGGTTTTTCATATCTAATAGCTGATTATTGTTTAAATATGGGGTTATGTAATTTCTGTAAGGTATACCAAATGAAAATCTGATGCAACTATTTTGTAGCTTTTGAACTTTGTTTGAGAGTGTTTGGGTTAGCGAATCTCGATATACAATACCTCCATAATCAAATAGTGAGAGAATTAGAGTGTACTTCGACAATAAACCGATTGGAAACAAGATCCGTAATGTTATTATTGTTATTAAATAAAATAGCTTGCGATTTGGATGCATTTAGCTTTAAATTGTGATCATTTGAAAAATTATAGATATTGTTTAAGTCAAAATTCAGCATGTCCCGGGAATTTTGTAAGTTTTTTTCTGTAAATTAAATATATATTTGGGAGTCGTCAGCGTATTGCTGGAATTTTGAGTTGACAACAGTTTGGTTCATATCAGCGACATAAAGTGAGAAAATTAAGGGAGACAGTATTGAACCTTGGGGAACACCGCTGATGATTGGGAGAAAGTCGGATTTATTTATATTAGGTTCTTTTTTGACGGAAACGCAGCACAATCTGCCGTTTAAAAAATTCTTGATAAACGCACTTGAATTTTGGGAAAGGCCATAGTAATGAAGTTTTGCTAGTAACATGTTATGATCCAGGGTGTCAAATGCCTTACTAAAGTCTAGTAGGGTTATACATGTACTTTTTTTCTTTTCCTCGTTGCAGCGGATATCATTTACTATATTTACTAGAGTAGTTGTTGTACTAAAGTTTCGCCTAAATCCTGATTGGCAATCGGGGATGGGGTTGAGCATATGCGAAAAATGAGATATTTGATTACATATGTGCCTTTCTAGTACTTTTGCAGCTTTTACGCTGGCAGTATACTAATTGGACTTTCATCTTTAAGTTCCTTTGGATCTGGGGTTTTAGGAAGGGGTATAATAATAGCTTTTTTCCATAGTGGGAAAACTATTTTCTAGAATACAACTATTTATAATATTAACCAGAGAGTTAATACAATAGGGTAAGCAAAGTCGTAAGTCCCTTATTGATATACCGTCCTCCCCTATTGCATTTGTGTCTACTTTGTTTAATATGCGTTGTACACTTTCCCTGTCTATAAGCTCAAAATTAAGTTCCTCCGTTATACTAGTGTCTATTAGAATTGTAAAAATTAGTTTTATTTAGAGATGTTGTATTCCCTAAATTAGTGCATGAGAGAAAATATTGGTTAATTTCTGCCGCATTGGATAAACTTCGGGGTAGTTCAGTACTTGTATTATTTTTCGTTAAATTAAGTTTCCTTGAAGTAGACCAAAAATCTTTTCCTTTCTGTGCAGAGAAACGGTTGAAATAAGAAATTTTTTTCCTGCTTATTGTATGTTTTGTATAATTTTTTAAATCACGATAGTATTGTAACCGGCCCGGTGTTCTATTTTTCGATAGGACTTATCTCTTAATTTTATTAACATTTTTATGTTATCGGTAATCCATGGAAGAAACGTCGTTCTTTATTTTTTTTCCTGCGGGGGGAGCATGTTTTTCTATTAAGAATAAAACGTTTTTATTGAAAAGCTCAACTTTATCATTTACATCTGGTGTGCTATAGATATGATGCCAAGGAACCTGAACTGCGTCGGTGTGAAATGATTCCATATTGATATGATTGTAGTCTCGATATTGAATGACTCTGGCCTGGTAGTCTTTTTAAAGAATATTAAATGTAGCGTATACAGGGTGTTTTCTAACTTGATGCATTCCTTTTAGGAGGCGATAGGGGACTTCAAATGGAATCAAAATAACCCCATATTGGGCCATACAAAAGTTTTTAGTTTTCTAGATATTTTCGATTTTTTAAAATATTGCAAAAAGCTAGAAAATTATGGTTAAAAAATGCATTTAAAAAAACTATAAACTCTGTTGAGGTAAGTTAAATTTAATTTATTAGCCAATACATTGATAATGTAATATTAATAGCATTTGTAGGAATAAACCTAAATTCTAATAAATCACAATCAAAAGTTTGCATCGAAAATAACAATAAATTTTGCCTATTTCAACCCTCCTGTACTGATAATATAATTCAGTTTACATCTAACTCACCATTTTCTCACAAATTTGCAGCTTATAATTCGTTTTTGTACAGACTTTTTAAATTACCACTCTCCCAAGCTGCTTTTACTAAAGAATTAGATTCAATAAGGGAAATTGCCTTAAACAATGGTTTTTCAATGAAACCATTCAACAAACTTTTTTATAAATTTATGAACAAATAGAAACTCTCTTATAACATAATACATAATAATCTAATTAATACAAAACAAATTCAGGGTTTTAACATACTTTGGAAATATATCTCTACATTTAGCTAAATTTTAATATCATTTAATATCTCCATATCATTTAAAACAAACAATACTTTAAGGCAACACATAGTTAGAATCAAAGACAAAAAGGAGTTTATTGTGGAGAGTGTCCTGCTGTTTACGTCGGGTAGAAAAATTTCGACCAGGATCCAGGAACACCTCAGCTTGGTTACAAAACATCAAAATACAGATATCTCAAATACAAAATCTGCCTTTGCGAATCATTTGTTATCCTCCAAACATCGTTTTTCTATATCTGAAAATGTAAATATAATTCACGAATGCGATAAAGGTAAGAAGTTGGATCTTTTGGAAAAGATGGAAATAACAAGAGCTAAAAAGAGCCCCATCTTTACCTGCGTTAATGAAGTGTTTAATTTTGAGCCTCATTTGATTTTTAACAATATTTCAAAAGAATAACTATATATTTTTATTATGCTTAACCTTCAAGCCTTTTCTGTCATTTTCACCAATTCTTCTTCTTTTCATTAATGGTAGCATGTACTTTACTACAGTTAGTCAAGCTCATCCTGAACAATCTCTTCTTTTTTCGTTTTGACCTATCGCCTCTCATCAAATAAATGTATATCGACGTCTCTGATTGGTCGTTCAAGCGTAGCTTTGTTTCGTATTTCATTGTTTCTTTGTTTGGTTATGTTTGTTTTATGTACTTTGTAAAATGTGTTTTGTTTATGGTAAAGTTATATATTATTTAATTGTATTTTCCGTTGTAATGTATATTTATTTTAGGTCTGATAATGCCCGTTCGTGCAAAACATGTAACCTATTCTTAATTTATAAACTTATTTCCGACTGAGACTTAGACTTTGTGTATATATTTTTTTAATATGTGGGAAGGGTATGTGGACTTAATCTGCTTAAAATTCCAATCATAATAATTCAGGCTTTTCTTGATACAAAATTCAACGGACTCTGCGGCCATCAGTCTTGACAGGTATCGAATAGGACGGAGAATTCCACACGGAGCTACGTTCATTTCATCAAAATGCGCGACGCTGTTTAGGATTCGAATCTTGTGTAATTCGTCTAAGCGGTCGCTCGGTTTGATTATTTGGCGTACGTAATTGTGGAACATAACGAAACATTAAGTTGAGTTACTGGCAGCAATTTAAGGCGATTGAAATGGTATAGTATAAAAATACTAATGCTTCATAAGAGACGATTTTGGTGAACGCGAGTGAAAGTGGAATAAAATTTGTTTTCAAACGAGTGCTTTATACAGGGGGGTGCAATAGTGTGTCAAAGTACCATATGTCCTTCGTTTTTTATAATTTTGGATTTTTTTTTCTATGAAAGTAGTATAACGAAAAGAAGTCTACAATTTAAAAATATTTCTAATTATACAGGGTATTTCACAAAAGTGAGGCACCTAAGAATCAACTTTTTTTAAATGGGACACCCTATATATTTTTAATTATTTGGATTTCTCAAGAAATTCTTCGTATAACACCTTATGTGGTTTTGCGTTTTATTTCGACGTTGCCAAATTATTCAAAAAATATCTAAATTAAAAAAAATAATCATGGTCCTCTATAACCGCTGCTATAACTTCTAACCTACAACGATTCCAACAAAGAAAAATTGTACCAAAGAAGATAAATATCTAACTAAAAGTTCTAATAATTTTATACAGGGTGTTTGCTGCAAATATACCAACTTGACAAAATTGAAACTAATTTCTCTTTGATTTTTTAAACGGCACACCCTATTCTAACTATCCTATCGTGTTCCGTTATTAGTCCTCTTTCTCTTTTATTAAGGTGATCTTATACCTATCTCTTATAGTTTTTGCGATATATTAATTTTTATTAATTGTGTCGTTGAAAATGCATTAAAACTTATTGATGTAATTTTTATACAGTTAGCCATGTTTATTAAGGGAAAGAAATTATACGTCAAAGTTATATTATTTGAAGTGGGTTCTTTGCGACGACAAGCAAAAAAAAACACTTAGGACCATAAAAATGAATTAAAGACATGTCGGAGTTTGCTGGTGATTTCAAAATTTAATGTTTGATTTGTTTTTTTGTAAATGTCAAACAATTCAATTCTATTTTTCTATAAAAAGGTTAACAATGTATTATATTAGTTCAGTTTGGTACTATCGTAGTAGTTCTGGCAACGGTGTTCCACGGCCGACAAATAACTGAACACCTGTTTTTAACATACGAAATAGATTGTATAAATTTTATCATTTACTTTGAGTTTTGGAATTTTGAAGATAAGAATATTAGTGTTGAAACTGTTTTTCCCTTTAAATAATTTGAATCCAATGATTAATTTTTT
Organism: Kuschelorhynchus macadamiae; assembly: GCA_030620095.1. Classification (NCBI taxonomy): domain Eukaryota; kingdom Metazoa; phylum Arthropoda; class Insecta; order Coleoptera; family Curculionidae; genus Kuschelorhynchus; species Kuschelorhynchus macadamiae. The sequence goes on along the minus strand of JAUTXW010003882.1, from coordinate 511,814 downwards.
TCATGTTATTAAACCAAAAATACCTGAATAAATATTATTTTTGAATATTTAATATCAATTTACAACATTAACTTATATTGTTTAAAATATGTGTATATATTTTAAAGTTGACCTTAAATCATTTAAAAAAAATTGTTCTAATACATTGTTTGTTGAATTGGTGTACTTTTATTTAATTTTTAATGTTTAAATGCCAATATTCTCTTTTATACGACCATTCCAAAAAAGAGTGTCGTTCCGAAGTAACGCGTTCTTTTTGAAATATAGAACGTTCCGGCACGTTCCCAGGAAATACCGTTCCGTACGGAACAACACGTTCATCAGTGGCGGCTCGCGGGTGAAAAAGTAAGTGAAGTGCAAATGAAGCAAGAAAATATTGCAATAATTTTTTTTATATGTGGAAAGGGTAGAATATTTTTTTACGACTTACCTAAATTTTGTACACTAAATCAATTCTCCTATCCTTCATAGCAGCAAATTTATTTATAACATCCTCATAAAATGGATGAGTTGCCCTAATCTCCTCCAGACATTCCTTTTGAATTGAAATATTGCCTAGAGAAGTAAGTCTTTTTTGAGATATTGTATTTCTTAAATAAGTTTTTACACGTTTGAGGCGAGAAAAACTTCTTTCCACTGAAGCACTTGTTGGCGGTATTGTCAAAATAAAGGAAAACACTTTATATGCTGTGGTTAAAATATCTTTATTTACATTAATTTTTTTCACTTGCTCAATATATTTCAGTTACTGTCATTGGCAAAAATAAGACCGAGCTCATTTTTAGGTCGTTGACATTTTAAGAATATTTCCCCATATAGCTGTAACAAATTATATTCGGAAAATTTAGCAGAATCTGCCAAACATAAAAATGTAAGTTTTTCAGAGTCTTGAAAGCTTAGTGTTATTTCCATTAAAATATGGTCCAATATTTTATAAAAAAGGGTTCTATACTTAGCCCTAATTTCTTCAGGTGAAAGCTTAGCAGGCTCACGTTTGTAATGATTTATTTCTGTAATAGAATTTGCTTTATCAAACATGGTATTAAAAAAAATGTTCATTTCTTTTTCACAGAGCGCCTCACGACAGCGTTTTATGTTGGATATGTAAAAATAAATGTCCAACGATTTTTTTTGAAGAACGCAAGTTGAACAATCACATTTACTAACTTCAAATTTTATATTTTAACGAGTTTTCGTAATTGTTGATATACGCCTCGTAGATGCAGATGTAAAAGGCATACGTTCGTTTGGCTGAGTGATGAAAAAATGAGGGAATACCACTAAGGCTTGCAAAAAAATTGGACATTTAAAATATTTTTAAACTTTGCTGCATCAGGACAAATACAGCCTGCGGCGCTTTTTTTGAAGGCCATTTGGATGGCCAGACACCACACTAGCGCCATCTAATATTACCCTATTAATTTATGTTTATAGTCAAATTGGTACAAAATTTGATCCAATAGAGAATATAAATTCTCCGACGTTCTATCGGAGCTGACATTATAAAATCTCTTGTTTTACAAGGTACAAAACTGCGTCAATTACCAAGCACATAAATAGTTTATTTGTAATATAAATGTATTTTATATAGTTTAGCATTTTCTTTTAAAGTGTCAGCTATAGTACTTTGATTTTTTACAAATGTTTTTAGCATTTATTCGCATTTTAAATGCTTCACCGAGTCTTCATGTCTGCAAATCCTTCATTATTCCACACTGAATATTTATTGGAAACTAGTAAACAAGGCCAGCAAAACAATTTTTGTAATATTTAACTACTACATAACCATTTGTACGCCGAAAACCAGGATGACGATTAAAACTCTGATCTTGTTCTTTCCATCGATTAAATGGAGTTTCCAACAAAATGCAAACCACATCCGTGATCGGATTCATCAATAATGTAAATTAATAAACCCGACACCAAATAAAGTTGTAACAACACTATAAATAAATATAACACAAAACAGTCAAGTAAACTGCAAAGGAACTAACCGGTTGCAGCGAAAATAAAAGTAAACAACCATCCTAAATTGAACGACACGTGGGTGTAGTGTACTGCGTTAGCAATTCACCGAGAGCGTTGTATGGCGCTGGTTAACATTAATCTTCCATGCGGTCGACGTCATCGCGTACGCGTCGTCATAGCAACGTAGTAGAAAAATTGTAAACTAAACATAGCACCTCCAGCAAAGTCGAAGCGGTTTGCGCCACTGCTATAGTTGTTATAATAAAGTTCGATTGAAAGTTTTCAAAAGACATGCCGCCAACGGTCAAGTAAAATATTTATTTGAGATGTACAGTTTATCTTTTGCCAATTAGGTGAATAAATGAATGTAAAAACTTAAATTTTAAGAGATATATAATAAATATCGTTAGATGTTTGCCTGTTTATTTTTCCTGGTGAAGTAGCACTTCACCTACTTCACCTGAATAGCCGCCACAGACGTTCATACCGGCTTGGTAATAAATGCCGGATGTATAAAGGGATGTTTAAAAGTTTAATAAAATATCTGCGTTTTAGTATTTAACGGTAAACTCTTAATTCAGTTTAAGTAAAATGTTTCAAATTAAAGAAAAACCAATTAGGAAATTTTAATTAAAAACTTATAGCAATGCTTTTAACAAACGACTGTTGGGAAAAATATCTTCTATCGATATTCGACCTGGCTCACACAGATCACGGGATTGACGAGAAGGGAAAACTTTTTTATACAACTGTTAATTTTTCTTTGCCACATATGGGCTGTCTAAAATTATTTCTTTCGAGAAAATCTTGATTATGAAATATAAATTCATTTTATTAGGTGAAGTAAACTTGACTGATCTAAAAATTTACTGGATAAATACAGCGCAGTGAGCGATGATAGAGAATGCGCAATAGTTTCATTTTTAACTTAGCGGACAACAAACACTGCCCTCTAAATTAACCAGAGGTAAGCAGTGAACCGGGACGTACTCTAAAATTTAGATTTTGAATAAATCGTCAACTAAAGGCATCAAAACTTTGAAAGAACCCGTTTTTTTTTGGCATATTTCGCCGAACTTTCCAAAATATGTAAGCTAAACACCCTTTGATCCAGATACTCATTGGTAAAAAGTATGATGAAACTCAATGAAAACGTGGATTTAAGCAAGTTTTTCCAAATCACGGCCTTTTAAAACAACAAAATGTTGGTTTTAGACCAAAGAAGGCGACATTTTTTTCCAGAGAGGAAATTTCTAAATTTATAAATGAGGCGCCTGACGAAATGTATCTCCATATTAAAGTAGCTACTATATTTGGTTTGGCGAACGCATGTCGCCGAGAAGAATTAACAAAAAATGTCATTAGATCATATTGAAGACCAAGAAAATATTGTATTAATAAATATTCCAGACACAAAGAATTACAGTTCTAGAAGCTTTGTACGGGGTGTCCGGATTTGGTTGCAAAAGCAGGGTATCTCGCTTATTTTTAAAGATAGAACCTTGCGGTTTTCACGATCCTGAGCTAATTTTTTGTGGACTCATGAAGCCGTAAACAACATTTTCATAGCCTTCTTCGTTTATGAGATACAGGGCGAAATAGAAAATTTTGCATTTTGGGGCCCTCCTCGTATCTCGGTTATCCTTTAACTTAACGCAAAGGGAAAAATTGCTACTTATGCAGTTTTTTACGCTAAATCCAGTGGCGTAGTCATATTTTTCATTTGAGTTGTTATTTTTTAGATATGACCCAAAGTTGTGTTTTTTTAAACAGGACACCCTGTATATTTGTCCAGAAATTGATTTGTCCTTTTAAAAGCTTCTCAAAAATATATAATAGTATGGATCTATTTTAATAAACAACAACAAAAATCCTAATTTTTATAATTATCATCCCAAATTTTGCAGTAGGCCATGCAAAACGATGCCGTTTTCTTTTGTTTTCTGGAAGCAAATGACATTTCCCAATTTTGTACGCGTATATAAAATATAGCGCTAGTTTTTGTATTTATTTATTGTGTAAAAATATATTTGTACTATTATGAAAGAAAACCAAACTTTCGAACATTATGAAAAGTACGATATGTTAGCTTGTTTTATATTAAGTAATGAAAATGTTGAATCGGCTTCTGAGATGTATTTTAACAGGTAAATAGTTAATTTTTAGGTATGTTGAAATATTATTGCTTAATTTTTATTTAGATATCCAGAAAGGAGGCAACCTAATATATCCACTTTTTATCGGATAAAAAAGAATTTACTTAATCACGGATCATTTATCAAACCTCGTACGAAAACATATAATAAAGAAAGTCGGGAGGCTGAGGAAATTACGGTTTTGGCTAATGCAGAAGCTTACCCTACAACTCTTGTAGGGCCAGTGAAAAAAGCATAGGGATTCCAAAAACTAGAGTTCAAGAAATTCTAAAAAAGCACAAATACCACCCATACAAATTTAGGCTCGTGCAGCACTTACAGCCAGGGGATGCAGAGCGTCGGGTAGTCTTCTGCAATTGATTTCGAGAAAGATGCGATATGGTTAGAGATTTTGAAAGGAAGGTTATATGGTCAGACGAAGCACATTTCAGTAATTCTGGTATACTCAATGGGCACAATAGTAGATTCTGGTCCCAGGAAAATCAACACCAAATATTTCCCAGAAGACAGCAGGGCAGGTTTGGTCTAAATGTGTCCTGCTTCATATTAGGAACACATATAAAATTTTATGTATTTGAGGGAAATCTAACAGCCAATCGCTATATAGAAATTTTAGAGGCAGCTATACCTGAATTACTTGACGATGTTCCTCTAGCGCACATTAACGAAATTTATTTTCAACAGGACGGTGCTTCTGCACACAATTCTGGAATGACAAGATTATTTCTGGACAATAATTTTACCAATCAATGGATCGGAACAAGTGGACCTATAAGATGGCCACCTAGGTCCCCAGATTTGTCGATTTTAGATTTCTTTCTATGGGGATATCTGGAAAAAAGAATTTACAAAGACCACTCTGATAATGTCCAAGATTTAGGAAATGCAATAAGAGAAAATTTTCGCCATTTACAAAATCATCCCGTTATTTTGCTTAATTCCCTAAAACAAATACGAAAATTGTGCGAAGCATGCATAGAACAAAATGGAAATCAGTTTGAACAGTTCTTTTGATTTCCTTGGTTACTGTAGTTCTTATACGACAGTTGATTTTTGCTGAAAGACTTGTTACATAATAATTTATTACTGTTTTGTTCTTGTGTTACATAAATCTAGGTAGGTGGTACTTTTTTGGTGCGAAATTATAAATACATATTTTGATAAATAGATTTAATTACATATTTATTTTGATTTATTGTGAGGATGTAGATATTGTTAACGACTTTAAATAAAAGGCAGCATTGTTTTGCATGGCCTACTGCAAAATTTGGGATGATAATTATAAAAATTAGGATTTTTGTTGTTGGTTATTAAAATAGACCCATACTATTATATATGTTTGAGAAGCTTTTAAAAGAACAAATTAATTTCTGGACCCATATACAGGGTGTCCCATTTAAAAAAACACAACTTTGGGTCATATCTAAAAAATAACAACTCAAATGAAAAATATGACTACGCCACTGGATCCAGCGTAAAAAACTGTATAAGCAGCAATTTTTCCCTTTGCGTTAAGTTAAAGGTTAACCGAGATACGAGGGCGGTTCCAAAATGCAAAATTTTCTATTTCGCCCTGTATCTCATAAACGAAGAAGGCTATGAAAATTTTGTTTACGGCTTCATGAGTTTCACAAAAAATTAGCTCAGGTTCGTGAAAACCTCAAGGTTCTATCTTTAAAAATAAGCGAGATACCCCTGCTATTGTAACCAAATCCGGACACCCTGTACTATCTGACGAAGCCAGAAACCCTACATGGGCGTTTTTCTTGTAAACTCCAAGAAAGGAGCTTGCACAGTACAATGCATCGGAATAAACACCTTTGTAAAAATGTCATCAAATGTTGCAGGTTATCTGAAGCTCCCAAATCCTGAACTATATAGAGGCCAATTAGAAAAGGCCATAGTTTCCGACGTTCAGCCGCCACAATGCTTGCAGATTCCGGAGAAGGAATAACAAATATCAAACGCCTCGGAGGTTGGAAATCTTCAACCGTGGCAGAAGGTTGTTTAGAAAGCTCAACAAGTCTATCCAATAAAGTATTGAACTCCTCGGGGACGGTAACAACAATAATACTCGTGAAAGAGAACTGGAAAATCCAAACCCAACCTACAACTCCCTGAGTTCCTTGAAAAAAAATCTAGCCTCTGCAATTAATTTACAAAATGCTGCAAAATGCACGTTTACTATTCAAGTTATTAATAAAAATTAATATGTGATTATGTATTTGATAAAAATAAACGATTCTTCTTAACTTTTGGGTTTTTCTGCACGTTTGTAGAAAAAATAGTGTACCTTACACGTGCGTAAAGGGACTTGCGGAAAAGTAGCACTTTTCGCACTTGTTAGGTAAATTGCAAATTGTAAATTTTTTTAGCTCTCTCCAGCAGTGTATTTTAAATGTTTCAAGATTTGTACCCAACAACCAGGCACACACAAAAGGGAAATTATGTAATAAGTCATACATAAATTGCAATTTGTTGGGTTTATTTCTAAAAGGGACTAAATTATTCTTCTATAAAACATTACTATAGGCTTATGGTATCTGGTTCCTTTCTACACCAAACAGTACGCTTCGCTTGAAAACAAAATGGTCGAAAGAGGATTTAAGCCCTTTCAGAAATAAATGATTCAAATGTTATTGGAATTAAATTTATTTGGTCTAAGTATAAGTACCTACTTTATCATTTTGTTCAAAAGTAATTTCATATTTTGCATCCTTAAGATCCTCAACCATAAAATTTCTTCAGTTTTTAGGTACTATACGTCGAGCTAAAAGTACTTATCAAAAATAGGAAATACCTGGAATTTTGCCCTTGTTTGGACAAAAGTAAATCCAGCAAGACATGTATTGTCGTTAAATATTATCTAAACCACTTAGAAGTCACAAATAGTTAATCAACAAAATCAGAACGACGGACGGGACGACGCCAATATGAGCGCCATAAATGAGCTTTTGCGGTGGGTAGATTTCACGTGCGCCTTGTTCAGCTGTTTGAAAAGAAACGACGGCGGTTGCGCGATACTGATTATCCAGTTAGTTTTTAACTCAGTGAAATAGCTACAATAAAACTATCCGTGTCTATCCCATTGTGCAGACGAAAACTTGGTAATAAACAGATAGACAAACAAAAAACTTTTTTGGCTTTTTTGCAACTGAATAAAACTATTTAACTTTAAATTAATTGAAGCAAATATTTAATAAAATTATATATCTCAACATGTAGACTAGTCTGTCTCCGGAATGTTTCGATACATAACACAGGGTAACAAAATGAAAACAAAAATTGGGTGCCGGAAATCTAACATCTGATTTTAGATGTTTTTAATGTGCTGATTCCAAAAATGCCACCAGATTTTTTCTGTCAGCTCTAGTTTTTGAGATACAGGTTACATGTTAATTGATATTTTTTTCTGATAAAGGACAACAAATAAAGAGATAAATATGTACTTAATCGTCAAAATAGAAATCTAATTAATTAACCAAATGGATACCTGGAATTGTTCCTGACCCAATGTTCCTATACTAGGAACTACTCAATACACTGCTTTTAATTACTTTTATACCTGTAACTGCCTATGACCCGAACCTTCTATACCTGCTTGGCTGTACTCGATTTAGTATATTACTGAGTTTTCCCAAGTAAAGTTGTGATATCATTTGGTGTAAATTTTGGTCGTTTTGTAGTATTAAGACACTAAACTGAAACAATGCCGTCCACAAGCAGACGTACCTGTGTAAATCATCCCCATGTTTTTTGTTATGTGTGTGGTGAAAACACTTTGAAAGAGAGCAGAAAAACGATTTCTGACTTTGTGAAAAGAGCTTATCTCGTCTATTTTGGCCTTCATTTAGGAGATCAAGATAAATCTTCTCCCCCACATTTCATATGTAAAACATGTGTTGAATATTTGCGACATTAGACAACTGGAAAGAGGAAGTGCCTAAAGTTTGGTGTACCAATTTTTTGGGGAGAACCACGAAACCATCATGACGACTGCTATTTTTGTCTCGTTAATATTAAAGGCATAAATAGAAACAATAGACACAAATGGACATATCCTGATCTAGATTCTGCAAGAAGGCCTGTAGCGCATTCGGAAGAAATACCCGTTCCATCATTCAGCAGTCTACCCGAACTGACAGAAGATGATACAGAAACATCAACGTCTGACGAAGTAACGACAGCGAATTTGAAGCAGATTTAGCAACTTCGCAGTGTTTCAATCAAGAAGAACTAAACGATCTTATAAGAGACCTGAATCTCCGAAAGGAATCCGCTGAATTACTTGCATCCAGATTAAAAGAAAAAAATCTACTTTGTCCAGGTACTAATATTACATTTAATCGTAAAAGAGATAAGGATCTGCTGCCTTTTTTCGCTCAGGAAAAAGACTTGGTATTCTATAACAATTTAAAAGGGCACTTAGAAAAAATGGGTTTGCCTTAATACACTCCAGATGATTGGCGCCTTTTGATTGACAGTTCAAAACGTAGTTTAAAATGTGTTCTTTTACATAAGTAACAAATATGGTTCAATTCCTATTGATCATTCTACTACCATGAAGGAAGAATATGAAACAATTATATTAGTTTTGAGAAAAAGAAGAACATCAGTGGGTAATTTGTGTTGATTTAAAAATGGTAAACTTGGACAGCAGAGCTAAAAATGAGCACTGGGTTAACAAAAATTGGCCTTCAAGAGATGTCATGATTCAAGAAACACAAAACGTGATTAACGAACCTTTGGTTTTAAGAGAAAAAATCTTACTTCCGCCGTTGCATATCAAGCTAGGCCTAATAAAGCCATTTGTGAAGGCTTTAAATCGAGATGGAAATTGTTTTGGGTATCTGTCACGTAAATTTCCTGGCATTAGTACGGAAAAACTAAAAGCTGGTATATTTGATGGTCCCCAAATAAGGCAACTTGTTAAAAATCCACAATTCACCACATCAATGAACCAGACTGAATCTAACGCTTGGTGTTCATTTGTTCAAGTAGTATAAAATTTTCTTGGCAATCATAAAGCAGAGAATTACGTAGAATTAGTGGAAACTATGCTTTCAAGTTTTAATATTCTCGGCTGTAACATAAGTATAAAAGTTAGTACCTCCACAGCCACCTAAATCGTTTTCCAGAAAACTTAGGTGATTGTAGTGAAGAACAGGGGGAAAGATTCCATCAGGATATTGAAACTATGGAAGATCGTTATCAAGGACGATGGGATAGCCACATGATGGCGGACTACTGCTGGAGCCTTCAGCGAGACTGCCCTAGTAAACTCCATTCTAGAAAGTCGTATAAAAGAAAATTTTTATGTGATTAGTAACTAATGTAATTATGTAAATTAAGTTTTTGCAATAAATACTTAAATCCATGTGTCTTTGTTTTTTTAACTGGCAATAGTAATATTATATATTATAACAGTTATAACGTAAAATATATACACAATTTTTTTTTTTAGACTAGATCTGACGTAATCTGAGAACTTTTTTTCATTCTGCATCCAAAAATTACCCAGGAACAGTTAAAAAATCTCAGGCATCAAAATGTGTGTTGGCCTGTGTAATATATTATATATTATTCTACTACTTTTATTATGCAAGGCAATGCTCTGTGGAATAATTTAATATCATTAATCTTCTTACAAAACTTACATAAAGTGTAACTCTTTAAATTATCCATTTAAATGTATAGACTAGCTGGCCCAGCAGTTCTTGTTCTGACTTTTCCGTTAGATGGCGCTGTGAGTTTCCAGTGGAATCATAAGAATATGTGGCGCATTCACTACATGGTCCAGAAATGTTATTGAAGAAAAACATCAGTTTTTCTCTTTTTTCCGCGCTGATAACGGATTGTTTTTGAGATGGATGATGGTGGAAACTAAAATTTAAATATCTATTCGTATGTGTCGGTTTTCTGTAAACAGTATGACCTAGGGGCCGTTCTCTTTCGTTTGTACTAACACATCATGGATGGAAATAACTCAATTTCCATAGTATATTAGAATGTTGTTGATTTAGATGATCTAAAAATATAGTTAACATTTCTTCTCCATGAAGCCATATTACAAAGGTGTCATCTACATATCTAAATCAACATTTAGATTGTAAAGGAGAAGAGCTTAAGGAAATTTCCTCGAAAGTCTCCGTAAAGATGTTGGCTATCACAGGAGATAGAGGAGTTCCCATGAGGGCACCCGAAGTTTGCTCATAATAGGTCCCTTGAAAATTAAATATGTGGACGTTAAGCATTCTCCGATCAACTCAATATTGGATTAAAGTTTTTATGTTGAAATATGTCAGAAATTATAGAAATTCAATCGCCAATAGGCACATTTGTAAACAGAGATTGAACATCAAAACTGACTAACATATTAGTGATAACGTCTACTGTTTCGGCGACGTAAATATTGAATGCTTAATGTAGATAGTTCAGCTACCCAGTAGTTTTTAAGTATGGTGGAGGGCTTAAACATGAGCCAATTAATTAACGAACCGACAAGGATAGCCCAGCGGTCATCTGCATTACTGGATATTGTTGTTGCCAGTAATGCTGAAAGTGTGGAGACGTGTGGTGTAAAATCCTTAAAAATAACCCTAAAAAGACTGAACCTACTTTTTATTCATTTAGAGGTTATAAAAATCTTAATGAAGATCTACTAAATAGAGACTTGCAGGGATTACTCTTACAAGATATATTTTTTATACAAGATGTTAATGGTAAAGTTACATTTTTAAATCGCCATCTTATTGATTTATTTAACTATCATGTGTCGTTAAGAAATGTACCAATTAGTAAACCAAAAGCTCCATGGTTAATCGATAACTTAAAATTTATGATGAGGCTTAGGGATTGAGCCAAAGAAAGGTTTAGAAAGACTAAGAATATAGAACATTGGAACTAATAGAAAACGCTAAGAAATTTGACAAACCATAGCGTCTCACGTGAGAAGCGGGCCTATTATGAAAATATGGCTAATAACAAAGATCCCAAATCTATGTGGAAAGAACTCAACTCATTAAATATTAAAAAAATAATAACAGTGTGTTACCAAATACTTTTTGTGATCCCGAATGAATCAATAACTATTTTGTCGACAGTATTCCTTCTATTAACAATAACGCATGGCGTGTGAAAGTAGCGTCTCTCAATTTAAATTCAAGATGGTGTTTAGCGGGTTAGGGACATAAATCAAACCTCAGTTTTTTAAAAAATTGGCCGACGTTTCGACGATTTATTTGTCGTCTTCTTCAAGGCTAATTCCTTAGAATTAGAGGCTCACGTAAAATATACAACAACGACTCAAAGTCGTTGTTTTGCTGCAGTGGATTCCGGAGTAATTTTATTTTCGTTTTTTGTTTTTCTGAATAATCCTTTTTGAATGTTTTAAAGCTCCGAGACCTGCTAAACATCCTTTGTTCTTTTGCTTGTTTGCCTCCTTGTGTTTTAATGTATTGTAGTGGTAATCACCATTTGTGTTTTATGGAGAAGTATAATTATATTAGTTGTATTTTTTACGTGAGCCTCTAATTCTAAGGAATTAGCCTTGAAGAAGACGACAAATAAATCGTCGAAACGTCGGCCAATTTTTTAAAAAACTGAGGTTTGATTTATGTCCCTAGCCCGCTAAACACCATCTTGAATTAACAATAACAATAATGATCTCATTCGATTTTATAATGGAAATACAGTTTCAAACTCAGAATTTAATTTGTGCGATGAAATTTATAGGGTTTTATCGCGTCTGAAAAATTGTAAAGCTAGTACTGATGGTTTACCCACTTTATTTTTAAAATTACCATTTATTGTAAATATTATTAACTCAGCCTTCCTACATAATAACGCCTGTCCCAAAAAAAAAATCCAAAGGAAGTGCAGGACTTAATGCCAATAAGTATACTACCATCACTTTCAAAAGTGATGTAAAAGATCATGGAGCTGCAGCTGAGGGCCCATTTCGATGCTGAAGACTTTCTACCAACAATTCAGACAGGAGTTAGACCGGATTTTAGCTGCGCCACGGCCTTTATGAACATAACCGATGATATTTTAAGAGCTACAGATTCGGGCAACATCACTGCCTTAGTCCTGCTGGACTTTAGTAAAGCTTTTAATACTCTGGATCATGAAGAATTACTGGCAATACTGAAGAGTAAAGTAAGAAAATTTATGATATTAAAATATTCCACAGAGCATTGCCTTGCATAATAAAAGTAGTAGAATAATATATATGTAATATATTACACAGGCCAACACACATTTTGATGCCTGAGATTTTTTAACTGTTCCTGGGTAATTTTTGGATGCAGAATGAAAAAAAGTCTATCAGATCTAGTGTAAAAAAGAAAAATTGTGTATATACTTTACGTTATAACTGTTATAATATATAATATTACTATTGCCAGTTAAAAGAACAAAGACACATGGATTTAAGTATTTACTGCAAAAACTTAATTTACATAATTACATTAGTCACTAATCACATAAAAATTTTCTTTTATACGACTTTCTAGAATGGAGTTTACTAGGGCAGTCTCGCTGAAGGATCCAGCAGTAGTCCGCCATCATGTGGCTATTCCATCGTCCTCGATAACGATCTTCCATAGTTTTAATATCCTGATGGAATCTTTCCCCCTGTTCTTCACTACAATCACCTAAGTTTTCTGGAAAACGATCTAGGTGGCTGTGGAGGTACTAACTTTTATACTTCTGTTACAGCCGAGAATATTAAAATTTGAAAGCATAGTTTCCACTAATTCTACGTAATTCTCTGCTTTATGATTCCCAAGAAAATTTTGTACTACTTGAATAAATGAACACCAAGCGTTAGATTCAGTCTCGTTCATTGATGTGGTGAATTGTGGATTTTTAACAAGTTGCCTTATTTGAGGACCATCAAATATACCAGCTTTTAGTTTTTCCGTGCTAATGCCAAGAAATTAACGTCACAAATACCCAAAACAATTTCCATCTCGATTTAAAGCCTTCACAAATTGCTTCATTAGGCCTAACTTGATATGCAAGGGCGGAAGTAAGATTTTTTCTCTTAAAACCAACGGCCTTTATGAACATAACCGATGATATTTTAAGAGCTACAGATTCGGGCAACATCACTGCCTTAGTCCTGCTGAACTTTAGTAAAGCTTTTGATTCTCTGGATCATGAAGAATTACTGGCAATACTGAAGTCACCAGGACTGGGTAATACTGCATTACAAATTATGTACTTTATCTACATAATAGAACTCAGCAAGTTGCTTTTAAGGGTTCGATCTCATCTAGTAGAAACGTAACTAAGGGTGTACCCCAGGGCTCTGTATTGTCCCCGTTACTTTTTACAATATACACGACAAGTTTTCATAGACATATAAGACACTGTCAGGTGCATATGTACGCTGATGACACCCAGATCTATAAAATTTTCAATAAAAATAATTTAGTCGATTAACAAGCCAAAATCAATGAAGATCCAAAAAAACTTTTTGAACTATCATTAGAACACTCTCTAAAGTTGAATCCCAAAAAGTCCTCTGTTCTCTTGTTTGGTAGAAAAAATGACTGTAATATTATCAAAAATTCTATTCAAATCCAAATCCACAATCAAAAAATCGACATAGCAGATAGTGCAAAAAACCTTGGTTTAATACTTGACCAAACTCTGAGGTATCATCAGCATACAATAAATATACAAACGAATGTTGTATCCACTTCGTCAGTGTCTTCATCGTAAAACAAAAGATAATGTTATGCGAGGCATTGGTACTGTCGTAATTTACTTATTGTACGCCTGTCTACGGCCCTGGACTAGACCAAAGTACATGTTACCGAATACAGACTTGTGCCAGATTCATTTATGGTATAAGAACGTTTGAGCACATATCACACAAAATTACTGAGCTAAATTGGCTTAATATGTCAAACAGACGAAAGCTTTCTGCTATTCACTCTTTATCATAAGATTTTACAAACACAAAAGCCATGCTATCTTTTTAATAAGCTCTCTTTTCGAGGCAATGTCCATAATATCAACATTAGATACAAGAGCCAACTCACCCCTCCAGCGAACAAAACATCACTCTTTGAACGGTCTTTTAGCTATGACATCGTACATCTGTACAATCCGTTTCCGGAGAGACTTAAATACCGTAGCCAAAAAAAGTTTCGTATGGAAGCTCCAAAAATGCTGTTCAACAGTCAGCTAAACTGAAATTATATTTACCTTCCTGTATATATATATATATATATATATATATATATATATATATATATATATTATTTTATTTTTATCTTAATTTTATTTTATTATTAAGCTGTAATTATAAATGTGGAAGAATTAATAGTTTTATTATAAATTTCGCTTGTAATATTACGTTGTAAGTGAGGCTATTGATAGTGACTTTTATACCCGGCTGAGACTGTGTCATTGTTTTCCTGAACTGTCGATTGTTATATGATTAGACTTTTATGACTTTAAAGGGTTAAGTGTTAAAGCACACTTTCCAAGTGTGAACTTCCCCTTTTTGGTACCTATTTTTTTTTATTAAATGTAAATTGTAATAAATATTTCCTGTATGTTACCAAATAAAGACATTTATTATTATTATTATTATAATTATTATTATTATATCACGGGGATCTAAAGTAAAATCTTTAAGCTTTTTTACGAAATGTTTAGAGTTCTTGATATAAGAATTAGATCGTCCTGTGAAGTGGTTTAAGATATTGGCTAAATATAAATAAATAAAATAAATAAATATGCCTTTATTGTAATTTTAAGAAAATTTAAATTACAATTGGCGGAGTTGAAGCCAAGCTTCCTATCTCAATCAGCAGATACATGTATACATGAATTATTATACAAGATATTGTTTTATCTAAGTGACTAAAATGTAAAACATATAAAAAGTACAGGCCATCAATATGGTTTTCTAATTGAATATAATTAGCTCACAACCTGCAAAACAACCCCTTTAAGAGGACAGAGGAAGAGAAACAAAAGCAAAAATTATAATAAGAAATTCAAAAATAAGTTTAACAGAAATTATGAATTATTGTTCTAACTGCTATTTTAAACCTGTAACCTGAGGCATCTTTAAAATAAACAGGTACTTTATTGTACATCTTTGATATTTGGTAAGAAAAGGACCGCTCATACATCGAAGTACGATGTATAGGTGCAGTCAAGGTATTTTTATACCTCAGGTCTAAGTTATGTGCATAGTACCTGAATTTTACTTTGCTATATAAATAACAAGGACATTTATTACAAATTATCTTATTATATAAAACTAGATTATGTACCACTCGTCTTTCATTCATTCTTTCCCGCAATTTTGCACTAACACCCCTTTCACGACCCCGAATACCACACATCAGACGTACACACGAATTCTGCATAAGCTGGATTCTTTTTACATCACAGTCCAAAAGGCAGAGTCTATACAGCACATCGCAGTAGTTAAAGTGCGATAAGACGATGGAATCACAAAGTAACTTGTTAGCCCTATCAGTAAGGAGGGCGCGTTGATTAAAAATGAGTTTAAAATCAGAAAATGCCCTCTTAACACACATATTTATATGCTCCGAGAACCTAAGATTAGTGTCCATTAGGAGACCTAAATTTTTAGCAGTATTACAAGTATTCAAAATCTTACCATTTAAGCTAATTTTAAGAATATTCTGGTTTTGATCTCGTGACTGTGTCCGACCAAACAACAAAATTTGTGAGCAATGCGCCCTTGACGCTCTCATAAGAACATTTAGACTAATTAATATTGCTTCTCTAAGAAATAAAACTGACGAGTTGTACCTATTTCTGGAAGAATTGGAGTTCCCCCAACTTGTTGCAGTTACTGAGCACTGGCTGAATCTAAACGAACCCTTTTATATTGAGAGGTATACCACAGTAGCTAGATATGACAGAAAAAACTCAGCTCATGGGGGAACACTGATTCTATCCCTAAATGGAGATTTCATGTCGGTATCTAAATATGATCATTTGTTAGCGGATAGCTCTTTTGAATTCTCTATAGTATATAATCAAAACCTTGATCTTTATGTAATTTGTATTTATAGATCACCAAACTCTGATGTACAATCATTTTTAAATAGCCTGGTAAGTTTGCTAGACAGCCTACCGATTAAAGGTAAAAAAATTCTATGCGGGGACTTTAATATTGACTATGCTACTGTTTGTGCCATCCAGAAATATCTAATTTCTATATTCGACTCTTTCGGTCTTTCAATGCATGTATCCTCGCCAACTAGAATTTCAAAAAACTCTTCTTCTATCATCGATTACATGGCGTCTGATTTTTCTCCATCAGAGGTGCAATCACAGGTCTATAACTTAGGTCTTTCCGATCACGAGGCGGTAATTTCCAGGTTTAGTTTACCTATTAGGCCCTTACCAAGATCTCGCCATCGGGGCAGAATTTTCTCGGCCGCAAATTTCTCAGTATTTCATAATATTTGCTTTAACACCAATTGGAATTTTGAATCTGATAATGTCAACACAAACTTCAGAACTTTTTTAAATAAAACTTTAAGTGCTTTTAACAAGGCCTTCCCGCTTAAGAATATGAAACCTAAGCGGCATAAACCGTGGACCACGAAAGGAATACGAATTTCTGCTAAAAATATGCGCTCGCTCTCATATATAAAAAAATTCACCGACTCCTTTCTTATTCTCGACTATATCTCTAATTATAGGAGGATCTACACTACTCTTATTAAGTCAGCAAAAAATTACACTACCGAAAACGTCTAACAAACTCTAATAACGTTTCAAAAGAAACCTGGTCCATCATCAATAACCTCAGAAACAAATCAAACCCTGTGACTCAGATCTTGCCGGAGGCTAATGATCTAAATGATTATTTTATTAATGTAAGCAAAAATGTTACCTCTAGTATCTCGCCAAGTTTGGACCCTCTTTCGTTTCTCCCTCCTTCAAAAAATTTAGCTGATAGCTTTTTCTTAAGTCCCGTTAGCAACACTGAACTATTGAAGGTAATACATAATATCAAAAGTAAATCTTCGTGTAGCACTGATGGCCTATCAATTAGAATATTCCTGAACTTGCCACTCCCAGTCATAGAGGCCCTTACAACATTAATAAATGAGTCCTTTATAAAAGGTGTATTCCCTGATTGCCTTAAAACAGCTATAATTATTCCACTTCATAAAGGCGGCGAAAAAACTAACTCTTGCAATTATCGCCCAATTGCACTACTACCAGTGCTATCAAAAATCATCGAAAGGCTACTGAAGAACCGTCTTATGCCATTTCTCCTGAAACATCAGATAATATCCCCGGAGCAGTTCGGATTTCTACCCAACAAGTGCACCAGTGACGCCATGTTCACGTTGCTTAGAGGCGTCTACTTATCTCTCAATAACAACCACCCAACTGCCTCAGTTTTTTGTGACTATGCGAAAGCCTTTGATTGTGTTAGTCATGAAATTCTGATAAACAAACTAAATTTTTATGGAATTCGTGGTACTTCTTTAAATTGGTTCAAATCTTATCTTGGAAAAAGGCAACAACTTGTAAGGGCTAATGGTTCCGATTCTGATTGTAAGTTGATTACAAGTGGAGTCCCTCAAGGTTCAGTCTTGGGACCTATTCTTTTTTTGTTATACATTAATGATATCACGAACCTTAAAATTAATGGAAGAATCTCCCTTTTTGCTGATGACACAAGCATAACATGGAGTGATTTTGATACAACGTCTTTACACTCTAGTATCTCCAAAGACCTGGTTATAATTAAGGCTTGGTCCGATTCCAATATGCTTTGTTTTAACGTCGATAAAACGGTGGCGTTATCTTATAAGGGAACTTTACAACCACTTCAGGTACATAACAGAAATATTGAATACGTAGAGTCGGTTAAATTCCTGGGTTTAAATATAAATAGCAACCTAAAATGGTCTAATCATATTGACACCTTAACTAAAAAACTTTCTACCGCCTGCTTCGCCATTCGATCAGTTTCAAAAGAACTAGACGTTCCTTCTGCCAGACTTACTTATTTCTCTTTATTTGAATCCCACCTCCGCTATGGCCTTCCCTTTTGGGGCTGCTGTACCACCGAGCAATTTCGTAGTATTTTTATGCTTCAAAAGAGAGCCATTCGTTATTTGTTTGGTCTAAATAATAGAGCTCACTGCCAATACTATTTCAAAAAAACATGAAATATTAACACTTCCTGCATTATTTATTTTGGAAACGGTATGTTTGCTGAGAAAACATATAAACATCCTCCCAGAAAGGCCACAACATGTATATCCTACCAGAAACTCTAGGCATGATATTTATCTTCCCATTCCTTCCACAGAATTAATAAAAAAATCAATTATTTACAACGCCATAAAACTTTACAACAATCTGCCAGTACATTTAAAATCTATCCCTATGCTTGCACAATTTCGAAAAAACACCAAAGCATACCGCATTGAGAGACCATTTTACAGCGTTAATGATTTTTTTTTTCAGTGAGTAAGTCTCTTTAAATTGTCACTAAACTCGCTTGTTTACTTAAATCTTTTGTGAGTCATGTCCTAGCTCGTAGCATAGAATTTTGTAAATCATTATATAGGGAAAAGAACTGTCGAACATTCACTTAAATCTCTTAAATCTTAATTATTTTTGTTAGGTATTGGATTAAAAACAATTTAATTCTTTTTGTATACTACATTCTACACTAGTTCAATATACCTTCTGTTTAACATCACAATTATTTGTATAACTATAATAACATAGAGTTTAAGGTCGCATAGTTGCAATTTTGATTTCAATGTCATCGAAATTATTCACCTCGTACATGTGTGTTTGTTTACTTTTATAAGGTTATCATGATTCATTTACTATTTGCAATGTTATGTTATATTCTAACGTGTGTTTTACGATTTGGTAAATTGATAATTTATATTTTTAAAAAAAAGCACTGACCTGTCGAAATTATTTTCGATTAATGTTTTGATATGTCTTATTTTTAGGTATATTTTGCTTTGTCCATAAAATTGTAAAATTTTTCTGCGCCAATAAAGCATACTTTTGTTTGTTTGTTTGGATCATGCGTCAATTTATCATTAGCCTCCAAGATCCCACTAGGTTTAAAAGAAAAATACAATTGAGTGTCATCTGCATAGAAATGCGCAGAACAATACCGTAAATATGTTATAAGTTGTGATGTGTAAAGAGCGAAAAGCAATGGACCCAGTATCGAGCCTTGGGGCACACCACAGAGAACCTCCAGAGATCCAGAAAGCTTACCATTGGATTTAACCATCTGGCTTCTACCATGAAGATATGCTTTAATAAGAAGCTAAGCGCTGTCACTGAAACCAATATAATTAAGAATGCCTAGGAGAAGTCTATGGTTTAGACGGTTGAAAGCTTTTGAGTAGTCCAAAAGAACCAACACTGTTAGCTCATCACGTTCTGCTGCCTCCAAGATATCGTCTGTCACCTTAAGTAGAGCAGTAAAGTAAAGAGTGGGCAGAATACTTATCGGTCTTAAGTCCTTAACTTCACTTGGGAAATTGACCTTGGGATGTGGCAGAATATGTGATATTTTTCAAGTTTTAGGAAATGTGTTATTTTCAATGCAAAAATTAATTAAATGAACAATTGCTGGAATGATGTGAGGGCGACAATGAATCAACATTGCTAACCCAATACCATCACAACCAACAGCCTCCGTCTTAATTGAGCATAAAGCATTTTTTACCTCTTCGACGGTTGCTAATTTAAACTGAAACTCATCAACATTGGCCTTTTTATGGCTACAATAGAAATTCAAAACGTCAAGATCAGGTTTGCAGGACTGTGCTGCACCTGTAAAAAAATATTTATGTCATCCGCGCTGCCTAGGTGATCACAAATTATATTCTTATTTTTTGAGTAAATATCCATTTTCTTCATAAGTTTCCAAATATCTTTTGGGCCATCTCTACGGATCCTGCTCTCAAGGTACGCTTTCTTTTCCTTAGCCACCGATGCGCTAACAAAATTTCTAAGCTGCCTATAAGATGCCCAGTTTTCCGGAGTTTTTCTTTTTTTGTATTTTGTAAAAACTTTATTTCGTAGAGACATGCAAAATTTGGTATTTGGAGTTAACCACGGTGCCCTTTTTTTGTTATTCTTGAAGTTCTCATTGGCGCGTGAACATTGAATAGTTCCGTCAAAAAGAAATTAAATGTATCAATTTTAAGATCAATGTTAGGTAAGTAATAGATATCATTAAAAGGCATATTCTGAAGATCTCGACAAAAAGCCACATCAAAATTTTTATAATCTCGATATGTTGCAAACAATGGTTTACGTTTGAAAATTTCAAGTTTTAACTGACATTTAATTAGAAAGTGATCAGACGCATCGAATGTGACATCAACCCCAGAATCCAAAACTAAATCTTTATTTAAACACAATATAATATCAATAAACGTTGCACTATTATTTCCCTGCCTAGTACGTTCATCAATATATCTATTTCGTAAGATGGCTATTGCATTGACGATGGGACGCAATGGTACATTAGCTTTATGTATTTTTGGTCCGTAATATCGAGAAATCTTCGAACCGGTTGGCTTCAATTTCTTCTCCTCTAGGTTTTGCAAATTCAAGACGTTAATAAGGCTGCTTTTTTTTTTAATTTTCTTAGTTATATTAGTTTGTATTGTCCTATAGCTGTCATCTTGATGTAATGTCTCTATTTTCTCTACGTAGTTGTTCTGACAATGATCACCGTTGCATTTCCTTTATCTACAGGTGGAATTATAACATCTTCTTTGTCATTAAGGCTCTTTGTAACTGTTCTTTCTGCGGCTGACAAGTTGGATTTTGGTGTTTAAAACTGAAGAATTTTTATTGTTTCGTATCGAACTGAATCTGCCTGTTCTTGTGGTAGCTTTTGGATGCTGTCATCAACAGTTGCTAAAGTGCGGAACACGAAAGAAAACCGGGCGGTCCTTAAAATAAAGGTTCATAGTCTTAAGCAAGCGGAAAAGTAAAATTTGTGTAAGCAAATAAATTTTATGTTATTTTATTTGCTGTAATAGTTTGCCGCTTCATCTATAAAGTGCGCCAGCTAAGCGGCACGGAAAATTAATCGAGGATTTAGTAAATTTCGCACTGGTCCACTTGTAATTGGGATGTGCCTAGAGTCTTCATGCTCTTACCGCTAAAAGGTTCTAGCTATTTCCAGTGGCCTCTATACATTTCGAGCATTTGTTTTCATTTCTATATAAATGCGTTGCGTTGAACTGAAAAGAGGAAAAACAACTCGAAGCGATGCACGTGAAGTTATTGCGAGTGTTATAGAGTCCTGTACTAGAGAAGCTGAAAATAATAGTTTGACTATTCCAATTCAAATTGGAACAGAACGCGCTGCATTTTACATTGGTGTAGTGTAAGAAAAATTCAAAGAGAACATGATGATCGCTAATGTTCTACTTCACCTTTATAATCTCCTTGTAAAAAAAGACCCCGATTATCATACAAAGATGAAATTGACGATGGTGATTTTCAAGTAATTCGACGAACAATAGAGGATTTTTATATAAATTTGAAGAAGGTTTCGACTTGCAAACCCCTACTTCGTGCTATAAAGAACAAAATAGATTTTCCGTACGGGTATAAAACCATAAATCGGCTTTTACGATCAAATGGTTTTGTTTGGTGAAAGTGCCAAAATAAACGAAAATTGATCATTGAGAGACCAAATATTTTTCACTGGCGGGTAAAATATCTATCAACTGTAAGGCAATATAGGCAAGAAGGACCCAATATTGTGTATCTAGACGAAACCTGGGTAGATAATGATATGACAGTGAACAAATGCTGGCAAAGTGAAAGTGTTACAGATGTTGTTCAGGGAATCCGCTCTAGTAGCCGCTTTATTATAGTTAATGCTGGTTCAGAAGCCGGATTTGTTCCAGGTGCTGCTTTAGTTTTTCACTCTGGACTAACAACTGGAGAATATCATGGACAGATGAATGGAGATAATTTTGAAAAGTGGTTGCTCTAGAAGCTTCTACATAACATTCCTCCCAAATCAGTCGTAGTAATGGATAATGCGTCTTATCATTCTCACGTAGAAGATAAAGTGTCAACTAAATACTCTACAAAAGCTCATATGATATCGTGGCTTAAATCGAACTATTTTGTATGTATATTGTGTGGATGTGTATCCAACATGGAGAAAATATCAATTATATGAAGTAATATCAGCCAACAAGCCTAGAGAAAAAAAGTTTAAAATTGACGATCTTTTATAGTTGGCGCATTACCTTTTTGGAATGACGTCATTTTTGGTTATTTTTGTTTGATTTATGTTAACTGACAGTGACAAAAACATTTTGAAAAAACTCATTGTCGTTTCTTTACAACAGTCAATGCCGGTTTTGGTTATGTGTCTTTCAGAATATATTCGTCAAAATTGACATTGATTTGTTGTGATTCTTTTTAAACTTTTGCAAGATGCCGCGAAGATATAATCAGCAATCACAGCTAATAGTTTTGAATATCTTGGCTTTTTTTCAATTGGAAAAAGAGCAAGCTAAAAATGGAATCCTTCCGCAAACTGATAATATAATTGAACGAGCTTCAAATGCAACAAAACTTAGCCATACAACAATCATAAATATTAAGAAAAGAGGAATAACGAGCGATGAATCCTTTACCTCCAGAATGTCTCAAAAGCAAAAAGAGGTAAAAACAAAAATTACAGATTACTTAAAGAACAAAATAAGAGATACGATCTACTGCATGTATGCGAAAAATGAATATGTTACAATGCAGACTTTGCTTAAAAAACTAAAAGAGATAAATGAATATTTTAATTTTTCCATCACCTCGCTAAGAAAATACGTAAAAAGTATTGGTTTTAAGTGGAAGAAATCAAATAATAGAAAATACCTGATGGATTTGCCCCACATCGTCCACAAGAGAATCAATTTCTTGAGGGTATATGTCAAAAATCAAAATCTAGGACAAGATGCTTATACCACCGTATTTATTGATGAGACTTGGATTTTTAGTAAAGGTTCGTTTAGAAACAGCTGGCAGGATAACACTATGTCTACAAGTTCTAAAAAAGCTAGTGAAGGTCATCGATATATTGTAGTTCACGCTGGATCAAAGGAAGGATTTATTAAGGGGGCCAGTTTAATATTTAAAAGTGGACTAAAAAGCGGAGATTATCATGACAATATGAACAAGCAAAATTTTGAAAATTGGTTTAAAAATCAGCTGGTACCAAATCTTCCTCCAAAAAGTTTGATAGTGATGGACAACGCAAGCTATCATTCCGGCCTTTTAGAGGATATTCCAAGAAAATCATGGACAAAGCAGAGATTGATTGGATGGTTAAAAGAAAAGAACATTGACTTCCCAGAGAGGGCCATGAAGGATGAAATATGGAGCATTGTAGAAAAAAATTGTAACATTGAAAAAACATTCTACCTTGACGAATATGTGAAACCTTTGGGCCACAAAATACTAAGACTTCCTCCATACCATTGTCAATTTAATGCTATTGAAATGGTATGGTCTGAGTGTAAGAGGAAATACGACCAATACATTGCTAGTCTGAAGGGGACACCATCGGAAGTTTTGGCCATGTGGGAAAAAGCGATAAATGAAGTATCTTCAGAGCATTGGAAAAATTATGTCAGCCACACAGAAAGGGTAATCCAAGAAGCTTGGAAGACAATACAGATATGTGATGCTTCAGACATTGCGCCACTTGTAATTAGTACCGACGAAGACAGCAGTGACGATGAAGAATTTAGTTCTGATTCTGAAGACAGTGAAGGGGAGTAGTTTTTATTTTTAAAGTTAGTTAGTTATACATTAATTTCTCTCTTTTAGTTTTTAAAGCAAAGTCTGTATTGTAACATATTCATTTTTAGCATACACGCAATAGATCATATCTCTTATTTTGTTCTTTAAGTAATCTGTGATTTTTGTTTTTACCTCTTTTTGTTTTTGAAACATTCTGGAGGTAAAGGATTCATCGTTCGTTATTCCCCTTTTCTTAATATTTTTTCAGTATTGTCTGTAATTGAGAATTAAAATAATTTTGATGAAAATGGGTAACTGGCGTCAATTTATTACATTGCAAACAAAGAATAAGACTAAGATGAAAGAATTTATATTAGTAAAGTCTTATTTGCAAAATAATTTTAGTTTTTGAAGTTATAATAGTTATTTTTGTATTAAGTGTGCAAAATGAGGGTTTTTTTATGGCAATGAGTGTGTTAATTTTTTGCCAGCCATTTTCGACAAGTTGCAGCGCTTTCTGTACAGAAAATGCCAATTTTAAATTCGCTTTAGCCAGTGCTGAACGCACCCCTCCTATCTACATCACTGCATACGTTTAGGTTAGGAATCATCGCTGAAATATAAATAATATAAGAAATACGTTATTTGAAACCAGCGTGACGTCATTCCAGAAAGGTAATGCGCCAACTATACATAACCTCGGTCGTACATCTTTAAGGCTGCCTCCATACATGTGCGACGTCAACCATATTGAACTTGCATGGGCAAGAGTAAAAAATATATTCGAGAGTGCAACACCGGTGAACTTTCAATTAAAGATTTAAATAAAATAACATTAGAAGCGATTGACTCGAAACCGGCTGAAAATTGGAAATCGGATGTTCAATATTTTCGTTCTATTGAAGACAAATACTGGGAAGTAGATGGCAAAATTGAAACGGTTATTGATGATTTAGTTATCACACATCATTTTCAGAGGAAGACAACGATTTAGAAGGAATCGAACCATTAGAATCACAGTCGTCAACCTCAAAAATGGCTTAGTTTTTTTTCATATATTTTGTAAAATTGTTCATAAAGTAGCTGTCAATAAACTGCTTCAAAATAATTAATTTTCTGTTCAATACCGGGTGTCAAAAAATATCTAATATTGCAATTAATATTTGAAAAACTACAGAACTCATTTTTCCAAAATTAACACATCAATGTAGTTCAGTCAACAAGATTTATCAAAATTTTAACTTATGCAGTTCGACTATGGGCTATTCGGGTATGCCAGAAGTGACCGTTTGTCTCCGTCTGTCATATTATTTTGTACAGGGGGCGTCATTGTGAAGTACTATACAGGGCGTTTCCTAATTGCGTGCTAATGTTAAAGGGGGGTGATTTTTGAACTTTTTAAGAAAAAAGTTTAATATGAACCTAAAAGTCTTAACTTTGGAGATATAGGGTTTTAAAAAAACATTATTTTAAATCCTAATTCTAATGCTATTATAGATAAATAACTGTGTGAAATTTTATTTTTTAATAACAATCAATTTTTGAAATTTCTACCATTAGCGTGCATATGTAATTAACCAGGGTAAATCCGTATGCTCCTTAATGCATAGAAGACGTGTATCAAATTTCATGCAGTTATCTACAATAGCATCAGAACTGGAATGAAAAAAAATGTTTTCTTTTTAAACTTTACCATCCTGTATCTCAAAAGTTAAGACTTTTAGGTCATAAAAATACCCCCTTTAACATAAGCACGCAATTAGGAAACGCCCTGTACAGTACTTCACAATGACGGCCCCTGTATAAAGTAATATAACAAACGGAGACAGACGGCCCATTTATTTTTACTTGAGTAGCACAAAGTCTAACTGCATAAATTAAAATTTTGATAAATCTTGTTCACTGGATCTGATGCTGCCTTGTAAAATCTGGGCTTGTAAATCGTGTGGTCCAATAATAGTGGACGTAGGCAGTAGCCCAGGAACCGTTCATGACAGAACTCAAGAAAAAATATATTTATAGCTAAATCGATCAAGAAATATCAAAATTAAATCATTTTAAAATTCGAAAGTTCGCCGTTTTTGCAACACAAAAGAGATATAGAAGTGCGGTACACGAAATAAAACAGCCAAATATAGATAAAGGTTCATTAACCTTAGTTAAATTTTTTAATTATCTGAAGTACGTATAGTCAAAAAGAAGTACCATATTATTTAAAGAACGACGGGACACCACTGGTTTAAAGAGATTTCTTGGCCGACCTTCCTAAACCGATTGACTCCGCCCGAGAAATTGCGAAATCACGTCTTTTAGAGAGACCTGTTTCCTCTGTTTTTGTCATTGAGATAGATGATAAATTGATTACTGTATTCTGTAGTGGTTGTACTGGCTGGTGTTTTCTGCGCAGAGTTTAGAATTTCTTCACTTGTTTTGCTGTTAGCTGCTGGTAAATCCTTTCTGCTTTCTGGAAAGTGACTTTATCCAGTATTGTAAAAGATTCCCTCCCTTACGAGAGCCATGCTCGCGCGACTGTAAATGTCCCTGGCTGTCCTTGTAACATGATGATAACTTGAAACTTGGGAACTGGGAATATTACCAGAGAAATCGGTTCTCTCTAAAGGACATATTTTTTTCACTACTGAAGCAGAATAATACGAGCCATTGCTAACTAAAAGATCGATATTTAATTAGCACAGCTCTGCAATAGCGTATTGTACGCGCGGCTTACTTTAATCCATGTTTACAGAAACATATTAGCAGATGGGAACGCAAAGAAAGGAAAATAAAAATTAGCTCGTATTACATTATACAACGTTATAACGGAAAGAGAGATTCGACCTCAAAAACTCTTTTAACTTGAAGCCGTCGACGACTCAAAGTGTCAGAGACCGAAAGGCCGTATTTACTTTCGCAGAAATACGATATGTGCGTATACGGTCCAGGGAGAATGCCAGATAAACACGACTGAACGTGCACAAAAGAAAAATGTACTAATTACGACGAGGGTGGAAGTGAGGAAAAACTTACGAAATGGATTTTGAGGTACATTTTTCTATGTGTTTAAAAATTTGTTTAAAACTAATTGTATGCTTGTAGCAACGTATTTGTAGATTTCATATTTTAGCCTAAAAGAAATTGTCTTATTAAGTTCTAAAAGATGATAGTTCAAGAAATACCCGATTTTCCAGAGAGGATTATTAACAAATATGTATGATAGGTTCTCATATACAGGGTGTTTCAAAACAAACGCGAAAAACTTAAGGGGATGATTCTTGAGTTGATTTTATTAAAATAACTTGATATGAACATATGTCCTAAACCTCATAACCTTTGAGACACAGGGTGTTAGACTTTTCAGAAAAAAATCTTTTTTTAATAATATTTCGGATACCATTATAGATATCTTCGTGAAATTTGGTACACATTTTCTACGCATTAAGACACATTTTCTGGTGTACAACATTTTTTTAATTTCTACTAGTGGTGTCCGAACGGGATTTGCATTACATGTTTTTGAAGAAAAAAATGGTACCCGCTGACATTTTTTTGGATAAACTAGACATTTTTTCATAAAAATTACCTTTTGTGTTTTTTTCGTCAGAAGTAAGTACCGTTTAAGAGTTATTTACCAAAAAGTCGGAATCTCTCTCTCTCTCTGGAACATGGTAGTCAACAGCCTTATTAAGAATCTTAAGGAAAATGGATTCTACATAACCGATTATGAAGACGATATCACTACTCTGCTAACAGGAAAATTCTAAAACGTCCTGTGTGAAACAATGCAGGCTGCGTTAAGACTGGTGAAAGGATGGAGCGTAGATAACGCACTCTCTGTGAATCCAACAAGATGGTCCTGTTCACTATGAAGAGAAAGCTGGCCAACCTAAGACCACTTTCTCTGTTCGGTAAGTAGCTCGGTCTATCTAAAGAGGTTAAGTATCTGGGAGTCATCCTGGATAGCATCCTCAACTGGAATAAGCAACTTAGCGAAAAATGAAAGGTCACCAAAGCTTTCTAGCAGTGCAGAGGAGCTATCTGGAAAGTCTGGGATTGTCCTCTGGCTCTACACGGCCGTCATTCGACCTATGTTCGTTTACGGTGCCATTGTGTGGTGGACCAAAGTCAAGCAAGTTGTTGCACAAAACAAAATGTAACAGATACAGAGACTAGCGTGCCTGACGGTTACAGGCGCAATAAGATCCACACCTATGACGGCAATGCAGGTGTTGCTGTGCCTGCCGCCTCTAGATGCATTTCTAAAAGGCGAGGCAGAGAGAACGGCAGTCAGACTGCACGCTGTTCACCTGTGGTGCGGAAAAAACTGCATGAGTGTTCCTAGAGGCTGTCACACGACAACCTCTTGTAGAACATCAAGTGCCCTGATCCCCCGCTTCATTTTCAATAAAAACTTCGAAATTGACATCAGCGGTTCAATAGAACAAGGAAAGGAGGCTGACATACACATCTACACGGACGGCTCTCAGAACCAATATGGGACTGGCTTGGGAGTGTATGTACCAGAACTCAACCTGGAAATCAGCATGGCTCTCGGCAAAGGAGTGTCCGTCTTCCAGGCGGAACTACTCGGAATTCTGCATGGCGCCATACAAGTAGAGAAACAAAGAATAACAGGTAAAAAAGTTATTATTCTCACAGGCAGCAAACAAGTTTTGCAAACCTTAAAAAAAGAATAAAATTACATCCAAACGATTCTTGAGAGTCACCAGATGTTGGCGACGGTTTCTCAGAGGAATACTGTCACAGTGCCATGGATTAAGGGACATAGCGGAATCGAAGGAAATGAAAAAGCGGATAGGTTGGCGCTATCCTCTAAGGCGATCAATCTAAAGATAAACGAACAGGCAATAGGGATTCTGAGAGAGAGATGGGAGAGACAAGACTTCAGACACTCAGGTGCCGCAATCCGAGGCTCTGAGGTCGCTCGGACTGAGTACCTCCTTGGACTCTCTCGAGGAAATCTTAGAAAACTGGTAGGAATGCTAACAGGACACTGTAGGCTAAACAAACACCTTCACACCTTGGGCGTTCTTTTGGATCCAAGTTGTAGAGGATGCAACGAGGATGACGAGACTGCAGAACATATTCTTTGTTACTGTCCAGCTCTTGTAAATACCAGAGAATCCATTATGGTGAAAAGATGGCCAGAAATGGCCACAATCGGAGGATGCTCGGCCGCTACGGTGTTAAATTACATTAATGCTTTTGGCTGGCATGACGAGTAAACCTCCGAAGGGGGTTACAATGAGCCCACCTGCGAGGCCTAAGTAAAAGGTTGGCACAAGTCAACCTTCCATATTCTCTATCTATCTAGCTATCTATGTCGGAATTTTTGGAGTTTTGTTAAACAAAATAGGCTATGCATGAATGATTATTTTACCAAATAGCTCCTAACCCGTAGATAGACTAAAAAGTTAGACAGCAGAATAGGGAACTTGAATTTGATATTCCTTGTTCAAAATGAAGGGCAGTTTGTTATAAAGGTTGGGTCAAAAGTCAACAATTAGGGAGATATTGTGGTACAAAGATAGCGGGAAAATAATGTTTTTATTTTTTATCTTAAAAACGAAAAGCGATAAAATAATGAAATTTTATAGGAATATTACTACTATGAAAACATACTATCTGAATATTTTTTCACTTTTTGAAAATAAGTGGAAGGGGTTGAAATAGACTACCCCTCTTATTAGTGTTAACTAAATTTAAAGAAAATCTTACGCAACGGCTTGGAAAAAAATAAATTGTCATAACTTGGTAGGACTAGGAACGTGGGGCATGAAATAAATAGTCATTATTTAAGCCAGTAATGTGTCAAAAAATATGTTGAAAAAAATAAATGTATTAGGCGATTTGAATAAGTGTTGTAAAATGTTTTATTAATATTTCTAACTGTATTATAAAATTATCGAGAGGTGGGGTGGATCACTCGAAAAAAATTTTACAAGGTTTTTAAATCCCAGATGTAAGTATCTATGTATGAGATTTTTCTGGATATACGGGGATTAATGTGGAATTTTGTTAAGATTTTATATATATGAGTATCTGTGTAGATGTTCGTGTCGTCTATTTATGGAAGTTACTGAATTTATCAAGATTTTTGACTTCTCTTTTAACATTTATCCGGAATAGGAATGTAGTTACTAGTTTGTGTGTTTTCTGATAAATCTTTGTTACATTAATGAGTGAATATATTTAGTATCAAAATAGATTAAGGTGCTTTAACACTAAAGAAATATTTTATTATTTAAGTAGGCTGAAAAATATACAGATTTAATGCCGCGGGAGTAATATATATGGAGTGGACAACTTTTTCGGAAATTTTACATCTTTATTCTATATGTTGATTAAATTAAACCAACCAAAGTAGGCGCGAGAAGCTAGAAACATACCTATCAAACCTATTAAAAAATTGACATGCCAAGTACAAACCCCCGGTGCGTCGTCTCACATTACACATCCTCTCTCCAAGGGCGGCCTTGGCTAGCAGTTTAGTTCAAATGCAGCAATAATTTATTTAACTAACCAAAAAATATAATACGTGTTCAGACCAGAAGATGGATCTTTAATTAGCACAGCTCTGCAATAACGTATTTTATGCGATCTTACTTTTATCTGTAATTACATAAACATATCATTAGACAGGAACACAAAGAAAAAAAAGTAAAAATTAGCTCGCATTACATTATACAACGTTATAGTGGAAAGAGAGATTCGACCTCAAAAACTGTTTTAATTTGAGGCCGTCAACGATTCGATGCTTCAGAGACCGAACGGCCGCATTTACTTTCGCGGAAATACACGCCACGTGCGTATACGATTCACTGCGCCCTCTGGGAGAATCCCAGATAAACACGGCGGAATGTGCACAAAAGAAAAATATGCAAATTACGACGAGCATGGAAATGAAGAAAAAGGAAAGGATTTTGAGGTAGATTTTCTCTGTAACGTGTTTAAGCGTTAGGCTATTTTATTCAATTTAATGCTTGTACTTTTTTTGCATAAATTACTTAAATTTGTCCTAAAAAAAATATCTTTCTAATAACTGATTAATTTTCTGAAAGATTACTGCGACCATACATTTTCACAATTTTAGTATATTGCAGAAAGGTATAAAGTTGTCAAATATGTCAGTTTTAGAAAGAACCGACTATACACAGTGGACAACTAAAAATTGTATGATTAAAGACTGGATTTTATGCATTTTGCATATACAGTGTTATTCACGCAACCCGTTCATTAAAAGTTTTTGATGATGCCATTTCGATACAAATTTTTGAAATATTTTCTATATATAATCTTCATATTTTGCAGACGATCGGTAAATAATCTTAGGTTTCTATTTTTTTTATTGAATTTGTCTATTTTTATACAGGGTGTCCTAAATTCAGCGGCAAACATTCACATTTTCAAAGCCGCTAAAGTCCGTTTTTTTTAAACAGGACACCCTATAACTTTATGCACTATCAAATGTAGAATTTCATTGTCTATCGAACTGTATTAAGGTTCCCTATACCTATTCGTAACCATTTTCGAAATAATTGGGTTTTATAAAAATATCGTATGTTTTGCTTAAATGTTTACATGTTCCAATGGTAAGCCATGGAAAAACAATTGAGATCCAATATCCAATATGACAGATGATTAGTATGCGTTATTTATGGAAAGCTGTCAGTGATAAACTAAATCTTCTAAATCGAAATGGAAGAATACTCAAACGCTGATATTCTCAATCTATTTTATATTCATGGAGAATCTATCTATTTTATATTCATGGAGAATGTTATAAAATTTTGGAGAGAACGTGTCGTGTGTTTAATGAACGCCGCCCTGATTTGCCGCCAATGAATAAGTCTAAAGTCAAGAGGATTGAAACGAACTTTTTGCGTTTTGGCAAGGTTAAAGTTACAAAAAATGTTCCGAAACCTGTGACAAATGCCGAGGATAACGTAATAAACACATTAGCTTATTTCCACGCAAACCCGCAAAGTTCAATATAGTCTGCAGAAAACGATTTGGGAATTTCTTCTTCATCTGTCCAAAGAATCTTGAGCGAACATCATATGCACCCTTATTCCTTCCAAAACGTGCAAGCCTTGAGACCTGGTAATGACGTCCGACGAGTAGAATTTTGCGAATTCATGTTTTTGAAAATTCAAGAGGACCCTCAATTCCTTTTAAAAATATCTTGGACCGATGAAGCGAAATTTTTTAGAGAAGGAATAACAAATAGAAGAAACGCACATTTCTGGGCAGCAGAAAATCCGCAAGAGAGGTTTAGCTTCAATGTTTTCGGTATAGTATTAAACGATCAGGTGCGGTACTGCATTTATGAAGACAATTTAAACAGTGATAAGTATTTGGAAATTCTACGAAGGACGGTTTCTGAATTTATAGAAGAAATTCCTATTGGTGAGCTGCAAAATTACTGGTATCAATTAGATGGGGCACCAGCACATAATTCCGCTGCAGTTTATCTCCAATTATCTCGAATTTTTGAAGATCGCTGGATTGGTCCCAATGGCCCTTGGAGATGGCCCCCGCGATCGCCTGATTTAACACCCCTAGACTTTTATTTATGGGGATTTATCAAAGGTAAAGTCTATGCTTCCCTAGTAAATAACCAACAAGATTTACTGGACAGGATATGAACAGCTTTTGCCGAATTAGAAAACGGACAAATTCAACGGGCCACAGCAACTGTACAAAGAACAATTGAAATATGTCTTCAAATGAACGGACAGCATATAGAAAGTTTGTTATAATTCAATTTTATTATTTTATTTATTTATTGTTGATTGTTAGATTGCTATAATTTTTAAATTCACTAAAACAAGTTTAGAACAGTCTCGAACTTAGTAGATATGGTTAAAAAAAAATGTAAACAATTTATTACATTTTTTATAACTTTAACTTTTCCGAAACGAAAAAATTTCGTTTCAATCCTCTTCAATTTCCTCTTGTTCATTGGCGATAAATGAGGATATTTTTCATTAAAAACATGGCACGTTCTCTCCAATATCTGTAACATTCTCCGCGAATATAAAATAAATTGAGAATATCAGCTTTTGAGTGTTATTTTATTTTAATTTAAAAGTTTTAAATCAGCCGTCATGTTGAGTAGAAAAGCACAACAATAGTTTTTCTACAGTATTGTGCGAATTAATGTGAACACAGAAAGATTTACATTAAATATTGTTTATTAAAAGAAAAAATACAAAATACAAGTTTATAAATACATATTTTAATATTATTTAATAGGGGATATGTCCTCCTTTGGCTTTTAATAAAGCTTCAACTCGTTTTGGCATCGAATCAATTAATTTTTGGCAATTATCTTTAATTTTGTCATCTCGAAACCACACCTGAATGACAGCCTCAATCATCTTAGTTTTGGTTGTACAATCCATTTTTAGCAATCTAGCCTTGCATATAGCCCACAAATTCTCAATTGGGTTAATGTCTGGTGAGTTTCCAGGCCACTCTAGTAGGGTAACCTTTTTGT
Source organism: Kuschelorhynchus macadamiae (assembly GCA_030620095.1). Taxonomy (NCBI): domain Eukaryota; kingdom Metazoa; phylum Arthropoda; class Insecta; order Coleoptera; family Curculionidae; genus Kuschelorhynchus; species Kuschelorhynchus macadamiae. Next base: position 478,376 of record JAUTXW010003882.1, on the reverse strand, counting down.
CCTTGAAATATTTCACCATCTTCTTCGAAACATGGCATGGTGCTGAATCCTGCTGAAAGATTGGTTTGCCAACTGCTTGAACTTTTTCCAGTTCTCTAGACAAACATGTTTCTAACATTGCTTTATATTTCTCACTGTTCATCATGCCTTCAATGGGTATAAGTTTTCCTGTTCCCTTATATGAAAAACAGCCCCAAAACATCTTCTTGACTGGATGTTTCACTGTTTGAACCAAGTGAGCTGCAGTAAACTTTTCATCCACACCTTTCCTCACGAACTTTGATCGGTACCCCTGCACTAAAAAGTGTGTCTCATCTGAGAACAAGACATTTCTCCAGTGTTCTTCTGTCCAGTAAGCATATTTTTTTGCCCAAATTAGCCTTTTTTTCATCATAGCCTCTGTTAGAAGCTGTTTCTTCTGAGGTCTTACAGCTTTTCTTCCTCCCTCCAAAAGACATCTGCGAATTGTAGAGTCGTGAATTTTCACTCCAGCCTTTTCCAAGTCCTGCTGAAGGTCATAGCTTGTCTTTCTAGGGTTTAGCTTGCTGTTTCTCAAAAGAAACATCTCATCTCGGGAAGTTGTCTTTCTTTTTCTCCCACATTTCCCCTGCCGTTGAACTTCAACTGATCCAGTCTCCTTTTTTTGTTTAATTAACTTATTTACAGCTCCCAAGCTTACGGAACACTCACGAGCAATGTCCCTTTGCGTCATGGATGTGTGCTGACTAAGTGTAATTATCCTTTCTCTTTTCCTTGGCATGATGTCCATGATGCCGCAAACACTACCTAAAACGTGATATTTCTCCCAAACCACAAAACAAGTGTAACTTAGTTACAATAACCTCCAAAACGAATGACATAGCAATAACATAATGCAGAATGACAAACTATGGGATATGTCAACAAACACCTGTCAGAATTGTCACCGCAATGTTGCCAAGTTGAAATAATAAAGAAATTCCCAGTGTTCACATTAATTCGCACAATACTGTATGGCTTACTACGGAAAGGTGTAAGCATTTAGCAAATACATATGATAGTTTAATAAAAACCTGATTATTTCGAAAATGGTTACGAATAGGTATGGGGAACCTTAATATAGTTCGATAGAAAATTAAATTCTACATTTGATAGGGCATAAAGTTATAAGGTGTCCTATTTAAAAAAACGGACTTTAGCTTTGAAAATGTGAATGTTTGCCGCTGAATTTAGGACACCCTGTATAAAAATAGACAAATTCGATAAAAAAAAATAGAAACGTAAGATTATTTACCGATCGTCTGCAAAATATAAAGATTATATCTTCAAAATTTACAAAAACAGGAGATTTTAAAATGTGGTACCCCGAAGGCTCATTTTCGGTTCAAGGTCAAATATCTTAAGAACGCTTGAACCTAGGTATAGGACATGCTACATAAAATAGCATTAAAATTCTCCGTAGAATCCAAAAATATGATAAAATACAGGGTGTTCCATTTAAAATAAGCAAGTTGATACCAACTTCCGGTTAAACCAGAAGTGACAGGAAGTTGAAAGTATTTCAAAAAAGAAGTACCCCTTGACCTTACCTTAATCCCAAAATTTGAAATTTTTATCTAAATGGCATCATCAAAAACGTTTAATGAACGGGTTGCGTGAATAACTCTGTATACGCATTTTTGTGATTTTGAAGGAAAATTGCATATTTTAAAACCTGTTGCATAACTAAGCATGTTTTGGCACTTCTGTGTTATTTTGTTGGACATTGCGGCGCTTGAAGTGTGGCGTCTGAACTCGATTTAGATTGGGTTTTCCTAAGAGGGTAATAAAGTAATCAACCATTCTCCTATTAAGAAATTACATTAGTCTGTGGGCTTTTTTGGCCAGATGTTTAAACTAGAATTTCTTTACCTACACCCTCTACAAATTATTTATTTCTTCACATTTGATATAGTTTACCAGTATTATTGAGCTTGTCGTTTGTCGTAGCCGCAGTTAGTTTTGCTCTCCCAAACAAAGTGAAAGTGGTGATTATGTCGAAAGTACGATGTACTTCGTCGATTAAGCCTTATCTAGAACTTGTTCAGGACGACGATCATGTTTTTGCAATCCCTGTTCAAAAGTTGTTTCTTGCTGGAAGAAATTCCGAATAGCTCAACACAGTAAGATGTACGCGCCGTCCCACATTGCTAAGATTAACAAAATAAAGTCTAGTCCCATTAAGTCAACGTTGAAGTAGTCTTTTCAGACTTTTAAAAATGAAAATCATAGCCAGTCAGAATGTAATGAAGATCTGCGTAAAATGTTTGGGGCTACTAATATTCCTTTAAATAAGTTGACCATCCCGCCACTGTCGGCTTATTATAAGCCCCATCGAAATCGCATTTTTACCAACAGAAGCGCACATTTATTCTCTACGATCGACCCCATAGCGTATTTCCCAGAAACACCGTTACCGAGCTAGAGCACTTCAAAGGGCAAAAAACACAAAATTACGGATTAAAAATACAGTCCACTTTCTTTTCCCAAATCCAGAGCTAAGGTGATCACTTTGAAATTTCATAGCATTTAAATTTTTAAATAATTCTTACAAATTCTAAAATAGGGGAGCCTCACTTAATAAACGAGCCACCATGCTCGTACTCAATTTAATACATATATCTACGCATATGATTTTTGAAAAAGTTGCAAAAACGCTTCGAGGGCATAATATATTTATTCTGTTTGTGGAAGAGAACTAGCATTTATTCACCTTGTTCTATTAAAAGGTTTTTAGAAAACGCGTATATTACAATCTTCTGCAGGCGACTGCAGGCTTGATTTGAAGAAAAATCAAATTATTTAGAAAGAATATTTCAGAGTATGTGCTTTAGTAAAAATGATTCCCTTAGGCTAATTTTTGCATATTTTTAGAAAAACTCGGACTGAAAAAAGAAAAAATATATCCAAAAACTGGGAAATTCGTTTTTTTAGTTACTATCTCGAAAAATATATTAAAAGAAAAATTCGAAACCTCTTTCTAGAATCCTGGGAATCATGTATATTCGAGAAAAAATCATGCGTTTCTTATAGACCTTGTATATAAAATTATGAATCCTGAGAATCATGTATATTGGAGAAAAAATCATGCTTTTCTTATACACCCTGTAAAAATTTTTTTTTTTATTAAATGCGAGCAGACGCATGCTAATATCCCTTTTGGTTTTCGAATATTTGTCAAATTTATGCGATTAGTTCCTTCCAATCGATTTTGACCAATCACTGACAAGAATTCGTACGTCATATTGAATTTTCAAGTGGAAAAATTGCCTGACATAACTGTCAGTAAAAAAATCGGAAAAATATCATTCAAGTTTGACAAAGTGAATTAAAATAAGTATATATATTAGCAATTATAATATGTTTTTAATTTAATTATTGTTATTACTGTTGTTTTAAGTAAAAATATCGTTATTGAATATTAATTATTAAACTCAGGAAATAATCTTACAAAATATCCCTCGTGCATCTAATTTTTGATTAGATACTTTAAATAACGACACTACAAAATAGCTTTTCTTTTAATTTACTTACAACTTTGAGAACAGGAGTATTAAAAAAAGAATCCATCCAAATCTTAAATTGAGTCTAAAAAATCTAAAATAAGATTACTGATTTAAATCGTTCCCCGTCTTGAAAACATTTTTCTTTTCCTATGCTTCCAATATTGGAATTTCTAAAAAAAAAACAAATTAAATAAAATTTGACTGAATAATTCAAATACCATCGTTTCTTCGTTAAATTTATTTGAAAACATTTGGCAACACGAAACGGGAGCGAAACCCTTCAACATCTCTAGTGATTAAGTATTATAATTGCATTATTTTACGTCTTGATAAAATTCCGGAAAGGAAGAAGAAATAATTTAAATTTAAAATTTATTAACATTTCGCCATTTTTAGATGTTATTTCGGATAAAAAATTAAGTTTCTTACCGAAATATTGAACAGTTTTATTTGCAAGATTTAATGGAGTTGTCCGTTACTTTGTGACAATACATTTTAAGAAATAAATCAAAACATAAGTTTTACTTTGTTAACTGTCACTTATTTTATTTTTGCCTAGGCGTGACTGCAGTTTCGTACTACTAGTACATTTTCAAACACAATGAATATATTTATAGTCAAGTTAGTTATATTACAGACCAAAATTCTCAGGAGTATGATTAGGGAAAACCAACGGTACATTTTGTACCTCTCTGTGAATTTAAAAATGTTCACATTTGGGTTTTTATGGGGTTTATAAATTTTTATTGCCTCTAAACAATCCAATTTGCTACTTTTTTGTTCATAATGTAATACATCAAACTTATTTAGGTCATGGAATTTATGTGATGTTTCTAAGAAATGGTTGGTGAAGTTAGGTTCTGTTTTTTAAATCTATATGAAGCGTTTTGCTCTTTGAATCTAACATCGAAATTACTATAGTCAAAAGCAGTGTTATCGTGCGGGTCATACGATTTATCAACGACAAACTTTTTAAGTTTGTTTTTCTTTTATTACGTCTAATCATATCCTCAGCATAGAATCCGGAAGATGAGTTAGATAGACCTATGATATTTTCATATTAAAAAAAAGGATGAACATATAAATACCAGCAGTTGCAAAAATCTTTGAGCGATGTCACTTTGACAGATTGTCAGATTGACAAGTCAGTGACAAAATGAGTGATAGAAAACAATTTTCGGTTTTTTTGCATCCACATCCACCGGCCAATATCCAGGAGACAGTAGCAAAAGCTCTGGGAATCGGTATAAGGACTGTGCAGAAAATTGTGCGTGAAAAAAGCATAATTTACTACCGAAGAAGATTAAGAAATGTACACGAAAAAAGCCAAAGACAGAAGTCTTAAGTGACAATATAAAAATGGATGTTCGTAATGCAATTTACGATTTATACAGATCAAAAACTAATATAACCCTTCTAGTTTTAAAAGAAGCTTTAAAAAATCGAGGCATATTGGAAATTGGACTAAAATCTTTGTCAAAATTAATAAAAATGTTGGGTTTTCGATATAAAAAGGACTGTAATCGAAGATTTTTATGCGAGTTGCCATATATAGCAAGTCAGCCTATCCAGTTTTTAAAGAAATACACGGAAAATGTTAATTCAAAATTCAGAAAAGTGCTATTTTTAGACGAGACTTGCATATTTTCTAATGAAAGTGGTTCGAAATCTTGGCTGGACGAGTCTGTAAAAAGAGTCAAGAGAAAAAAGGGATGTGGTACAGGAAACGGTGCATCATTTTGCATGTAGGTTCTTCAACAGGATTTCTCACAGGTGCAAATTTACTGTTTTCTTCAACATCCAAAAGTATGGACTACTATGATAATATAAACTGTGAACTGTCGGAAAACTGATTCCAAATTTAGATGCTCCATCTTTAATCATTCTGGACACTGCATCTTATCATTCAAGAATCTTAAATAAACAACCTACTTCATCCCGGAAGAAAAGTGATATTTATAACTGGCTGATAAAACCAACAATATATGCCGTAGATGAAATATTACGGGAAAATGGACATAAGGTTTTACGACTGCCGCCATACTATTGCCAGTTTAACGCAATAGAATTAATGTGGGCTGAGGCAAAATCATATTACGAAAAACACGTGAACGATGGTCTTACATCAGATGAAGTGCAAATTATTTGGCAAGATTTATTAAATTATATTACCTCGGAATACTGGAAGAAATCTGTGGAACATATGGGGAAATTTATATGAGATTGGTGGAGTCGAGAACGAGTTCTAGATGTCGAAATAACACCAATGATCATTGCGCCATTTGAGGACGATTCAGAAGATGAAAACTTTTTAAGTGATGATGATATTTTTTAGTCTATAATATTAAAAAGTTTCTGAAGGATTATATTAGTCTTTGACGTGTATAAATCATAAATATCATAATGAATATCCATTTTTGCATTGTAACTTACGTCTTTTGCCTTTGCATTTTTTAATGCACAAGATTCTGTACATTCCTTATACTGATTCTCAGAGCTTTTGCCACTGGCTCCTGGATATTAGCCAGTGAATTTTAATTTAAAAATTTCTTTATTAGATTTGACATCATTTTTTGCTTTCTTTTTTAGTAAATTTGTAATTTTGTAGGCAATAAATAAATAATTATAGAATACTTGTTCCAATTTTAAAGCGTATTTAAAATATGTAAATTTTTTTATTAATTATAAGACAAAATTTGATATATAAAAATCGGTAAAATCGCTTTAACAGAAACTCGGGGCTTATATATATATATATATATATATATATATATATATATATATATATATATATATATATATATATATATATATATATATATATATATATATATATATATATATATATATATATATATATATATTGGACTTCTTTCTTGGGTATAGGTTTATTTGCAAAATCAAACAATGGGATTAACTTGACGTTTCGCCTATCATAGTAGGCTTTCTCAAAAATTGCTCATTCCTTTATAATTTTTTTTGGTATATATGGCTTTCCTTACCTATCTACAATTAATTTAAAAAACATTTAGTGGTCTAATTATGAAATGACATTTACAATTTTTCTAAAACTGATTTAAAATTTTATACTATTGACAATAATTATTACAAAATTAATGAAATAAGGTTACATCTCGAAAAATACATTGGTTAATTATTTATATTTGAATGATAGGTAGCAAGTTAGTGGTTTGCCAGGCAACTCATGGCACAGTTTTAGGTAAAAAAGTGTTCTTATCGTAGTACGTTTTTTTTAAGGAATTTAAAGATAATTTTTTGCTTTTTTTAATTTAAACCTTAGAGTAGAATCAGACATTCACAATGATATACTACATTTTAAAAATAATGGCTTAGACGAAGTTAAAACTATACTAAAATATCAAATTGTGGTATATTTTACTTAAATTTTTTATGTCTTTTTTGTCATTTACTGCATTTTTTTCTTTTTTTATGTGAATCATTTCTTTGATAATTAATTTCTGATACAGGTTATCTTTGGTTTCAGAAAAATTAAATTCGTGTTTTGTGCTTTTTTCATGTTTGTGTAATGCAGTGGATGCATTCTTTGTATACTTATGCCCTTTTATTCTGTTTTCTAAAAGTTGGGTTGTCATACCAATATATTTCATAGGGCAGTTTAAACAAGGAATTTCATATACGAAATTGGATTTTTTATTTTTGGGAATTTTAGTTTTTAATTTTGTAAATAGGGAGCCTATCAGGTTCTGGGCTTTATGACACACAATTATTTTATATTTTCATAAGATATGTTTTAATTTTTCAGATAATTGAGATGTGTATGGCATTGCAATATATTTTTTTTACGTATTATCTTGTCTTACGTTTTCTTTATGATTGTTATAATATATGTACGTCCTTTGTTTGATAATTTTTTTTATCAGTTTTTCTGGGAAATGATTTGCTTTCAAGGTCTCTTTAACTTTATTAAGGGCTTCAGGACGGTATTCTGGTGACGTTAAATATATGGCACGGTCAACTAGACCAATAACAACACTTCTTTTTTGTTTGTATGGATGGTGGGAATTGAAATTAAGATATCGTCCAGACCAAGTTTCTTTTGTTTGTTTCTTTACATATATATATATATATATATATATACATATATATAACATATATATATAGTTTTTTAGCTATGCCGCGAACAGACAGACTGACGGACAGACATACCTACAGACAGACGGAATTGAGAAAACATGTTTTCCGGCATCTAGGGACCGTAAAACGTAAAGAACGTATAGTGTATAATATTGTATTGTATAGTGTATAATATTTTTGCAAAATAATTTTTTTTGTTATCACAATAAAAAAAAAACAAGTTTTATTTGCACAGGGGTGGCCCGCATTCAAATAAATGACAGTGTATAAGTGGTTAGATTTTTAGGTCAAGGGGGGCTCATAATTTTTGGTGATTGATAAAAAAATCTCACTTTCATTAAGTGGCTGTTAAAACAGAACATATCCTGACTGTTCCACTGATTCGAACCGCCTTCCGACTTTATTAGGGCGCTTGCCACTTTGTGTATTTTTGTTTTTGCCAACCAAAAAATTTTAACCAAATACATATTTGGCGAATTTTCTTATTTAGTCCCTCGGCATTTAATATATAAAATAATATTAAGTGGCTATCTTAATAATATTGCAAAATATAATAAAAAAAAACTATTTTCTTTCTCTCTGTATATTTGTAAATAGCCCATCGAGATTTAATAGCTCGATAAAAGGATCACACAACTTTTTGGTATTCACTGTATTTTCTGATTTGATGCATAATGTTTGTGACCTTTGGACCCGCACGATAAGACCGCATTCGACTATATCCTATATAGCAGTTATTACATTCGTCGCATTTTAACCTATAAACTCCAGACTTTTTGTACTTATTTATTTTCGTTTGTGACGATCGAAAAGTAACTTTATTTAGTATTTTACCTAATGTGACATAAAATTGTCTGCTAGTAATGGTCTTATGGGGTAGCCCATTGCCAAACTTTCTTTTTGTTTATAGTATTCCCCGTCAAACGCAAAATAATTTTCGTTTATGCATTTTTATGAAATCTTGATGTTGCCACCAGACCACATTCAACAACAGCAAATCTACAACTCACCAGGCGCCACCTACTCGAGCTGGTTATCGATGCCAGCAGTGCAAGCTCCAACGCCTACTACCTTGATTTCACCCATTAACTGCTGGTCGATGACATCCAGTCCGCCCCCACCACATCAAATATCAGCCCAAGGTACTCCTGACCACCAACAATTCAAATATATCAATATCAACACTCACCACCTTCGGTGACCAGCACCACGAACTTATCATACCCTAGTTACTACCCCCAAGACTTACCTACCTATCAAAATCCAGAGTACCTAGTGAGTAAAGTGGTAAATCAAGAGGTTTCTTATCCCCAGATGGGTAGTACAGATAGGAATACTCCCGTTATTTTCAAAACAGACCCCATCTCTAGTTTGAAGAATGTTTTTAGCGTAAATGAATACAATTATATTGAAACGGAACGTACGGGAAGACCATTGGCGGCTATTCAGATGAAGTAGGTGAATTGCTACTTAACCAGGAAAAATAAACAAGCAAGTATCTAACTATATTTATTATATATCTCTTAAAATTTAATTTATATACGTCAAAGACTAATATAATCCTTCAGAAACTTTTTATTATTATAGACTAAAAAATATCATCATCAGTTAAAAAGTCCTCATCTTCTGAGTCGTCCTCAATGGCGCAATGATCATTGGTGCTATTTCGACATCTAGAGCTCGTTCTTGATTCCACCAATCCCATATTAATTTCTCCGTATGTTCCACAGATTTCTTCCAGTACTCCGGCGTAATATAATTTAATGAATCTTGCCAAACAATTTGCACTTCATCTAATGTAAGACTATCGTTCACGTGTTAGATTTTCCCATTAAAAGAAGTTCTAGTTTCAACATATTGGGTAAAGGCTTTTGTTTTTGTTTTATTCGCCAGTCATAAATATCACTTTTCTTCCAGGATGAAGTAGGTTGTTTATTTAAGATTCTTGAATGATAAGATGCATTGTCCAGAATGATTAATATGGAGCATCTAAATTTGGAATCAGTTATTCTTTTAACCACTTTTCAAACAGTTCACAGTTCATATTATCATATTATCATGGTAGTCCATACTTTTGGACGTTGCACCTAGGAGATATCCTGTTGAAAAATCTGCATGCAAAATGATGAACCGTTTTCCCGTCCCACATCCCTTTTTAGTCTTGACACTTTTTACGCACCCCTGCCAAGTTTTCCGTGTATTTCTTTAAAATCTGGATACGCTGACTTGCTATATGATGCATAAAAATCTTCGATAATATCGAAAACCCAACATTTATATTAATTTTGACATTTTACCAATTTCCATATGCCATTTTTTAAAGCTTCTTTTAAAACTTGTCACATTAGTTTTTGATGTGTATAAATCTTTGCTGTCTTTTTACATTGCTTTTTTCGTGTACATTTCTTAATCTTCTTCGGTAGTAAATTATGCTTTTTTTCATGAGCAATTTTCTGCACAGTCCTTATACCGATTCCCAGAGCTTTGTCTCCTATATTGGCCGGTAAATTTTCATTTTCGTAATATTTTATTAGATCTAATACCATTTTTTTCGCTTGTGGATGCAAAAAACATGAAAATTCTTTTCTGTTATTTATTTTGTCACTGACTTGTCAATCTGACTTTGAAGTGACATCACTCAAAGATTTTTGCAACTGCTGGTATTTATATGTTTATCCTCTTTTTTCATATGAAAATATCATAGGTCTATCTAATTCATCTTCCGGATTTTATGCGGAGGATATGATTACACGTAATAAAAGAAAAACAAACTTAAAAAGTTTGTCGTTGATATATCGTATGACCAGCACGATAACACTGCTTTTGACTATAAATGAGCTTTTCTTTTATGAAATGTGCTAGATGGAAAAAGGTATCTACAATTATTGTAGGAAGATCTGCCAGGACTGCTCAAAGGTGTTTCATTGTAAATGCGAACAGCAATATCGTTTCAGCATGATGGTGCCCTCCAACATAAACCCAGAACCGTAAAGGAATACCTAGATAATAAATACCTATGGGAAAAGACGATATGAATTAATGGTTCAATGCAGTGGCCCTCGAAGTCGCCAGATTTAACGTTCCTTGATTTTTTATGGAACACTCTACAAAAATTTGGGTTATAAAACTCCATCCACAGATATAAAACATTTGAAACAAAAATTTCGGATATATGTTTCTTTGTAATTATGTGGTTAATTATATTAAGGCATTATTGTGATTTAATTTTTTTATTTGCATAATGCCACAAATGCAATTTTCAAAAAAGAAAGTAAATATTACAATATCGTTTTGGATTTATATATTTCACCTCCTCTAGTTTAAAGTCTAGCATAGCATAAAATACGGGAGTACTACGGTTTACTTCTTAAAATGGGACAGGGTGGGCAGTTTAGTCGGCACATTATTGCACACATAACCAGCTATAGACCTCGCGATGGGGTCATAGATGGTCGGCTTCTTCATCTTCTGGTAGAGTGCCTGGTTTCGCTGGGCTATGTCTCCGTAGGCCAGGGCGGATTTCTCTCTTTGTTGCCCGGAGGTGGCGGGCCTTGATACTTTCAGCAGCCTTGCGATTGGCTGAAAAATAAACATTCGATTATATGAAAAACAATAATAATAATAATAATAACAAATTAGATCTATGGTTCGTACAAAGTAATTAATAAAAAACAAAAAACTCGACTGCTTAAAAACAGTAACATTAACAGGAAAATAATTGGTAACAGTTTCATAGAGTTTCGTCAAATAAAATTGTATTTTTCAGCCGATTTCAAAAAAGAAAGCGCATTCGATATCCCGCTTCAGATTTACGATCGGTCAAAATCAATAAATCCAAAACGGTAAATTTGACACTTGTCGAAATGTAACATTATCGGGACACTTTTTTTAAGGCGAATAAGATGGTGTGTACGACATGTCTCCATCATCTTTTGTTATCCCGTAACCCGCCGCAACTTTCAGTTTTCTTATGGCCGCCTTATTGGAGTTTTCGATTTTTGGGAAGAGTGTACAATTTCCAGTCTAGTGATGTCTCAAAAGTGCATAAAAGATTTGAGTATCATAGAATTATGAAACTTCGTAAAGTTAGGTCTTAATTTCTTCTGACGTTAAATAACTTAAAGTATTGAAGTTGTATTTTAATAGGTAGTACGCTTTTTTCTCAAAAAAATCATAAATCTGATATACAAATTGCCGAGACCTGTTGAAAATGGCCGGTATTCGCTATTCAAATGAAGAAAACTTTGACATGTTAGCGCTGTACTTGCAGTCACATAGAAACGCCGATATTACCTCAGCCAGGTATTCGGAGATATACACTGAACGACATCAGCCTCATAAAACCCAATTCAGAAAAATCGTAGTTAATTTAATTTATAAGTAGCATTCATACAAACCCATAATAATTCAAGGACTTAAGAAAACAATTTGGCCTCAATCAAATGTGACACAAGAAAATACCAAAATACACCGTCTTGGACGCCAAACTGAAAACAAAGTGAGGCCACTAAGAGTTATTCTTCAATCTCCAGACATTGTAAGCAACATAATACGAAATGCCAAAAAACTGAAGTCCATGGACCAATACAAAACTTATGGCATCAGTACTGATCAAACACCAAAACAATTAAAAGAATATTGGGAAACAAAGCAACAACTGATGGTTCGCATAGAGGCTGGGGAACAGAACCTTAAAATACAATACCATAATGGCATCCCAAAAATAGTTAGTACAGTACCTAAAAACGGTTTAACTCATTAACTAAAATCGGTGCACATTTGGATATCAACATAATCAATAGTTTTATACCTCACTATCTGCAGCGGACTACAGTGTGGTGTCTGTGTCTGAAACCTGGTTGCAGCCAAGCATATTCAGCAGTGAACTCTTCCATGACAGCTACACCGTCTTTCGGAAGGATAGGGATCTTTATGCACTTAATCTATCAAGGGGAGGAGGTGTACTGCTGGCAGTACGAAATGAGCTTAAGTGTAGTAAACTTGATTTGTCAGACTTTGAGAGGTGTGTGCCAAGCACTGATGTTGTTGGATGCAAAATATTACTTACTCACAATAAACCCATATATGTATTTGTAATCTATATACAACCAAACATTGCTGTGGAGCAGTATACTCAAATTTTTGAGTGCTTTGAATCTCTACCTCATCTACAATCTGGTAACACCATTATGATTGGGGACTTCAATACGCGTTTTCATCCTGTGGGTGCAAATTATGACATGAATACAAAACTTAGTACATTGCATGAATTTCTAGCCCTTTTCAGCCTTACTCAACTCAATCTCATAGGAAACAATTACAATAACATACTTGACCTTGTAATATCTGATCTGTCTTGTATTGTCTCTAGGGAGACACTGCCCCTTGTTCCGGAGGATGTATACCATCCAACCCTCCTGATATCACTAAATATAAAAACAGAATCGCCTCAGAAAAATTTTCCTATTGATGATTCTAGCAAAAGGTATAATTTTCGTAAAACAAACTTTGTACTCCTCTACAACATGATTTATGATTTCAACTGGGAAAATCTTTTCTTGTTAAATGATGTTAATGTAGCAGTAAACCATTTTTATGAGCGTTTGCGCGAGGCATTTGATCAGACTACCCCCTTACTTAGATCAAAAAAGTCTAAATATTCGTATCCTTCTTGGTATACGAAAGATCTCATTAAAAGCATAAAAGATAAATCAATGTGGCATAGAAAATGGAAGGCGACTCAGACCCAATACTATCATGACAAATTTACCTCAGCTAGATTAACTACAAAACGTCTCACTAGAAATACATATCAAAATTACATAAGCTCGGTACAAAACTCCATTAAAGCCGAACCAAAAAAATTCTGGAAATACATTCAAGACAAAAAAAGGAAAACCAGAATCCTCTGCTCCATGCTTGATGGTGAAAAAGAATTGGATTCGCCACAACAAATTGTAGATTCGTTCGCAAATTTCTTCAAAAGCGCATTTTCAACTCCCAACAATAATAATAATTATCAAGATCCCACTGTTTGTCATATGAGTCAGAATATATCACTCACAGCAGTTGACGAGAATGAGGTTCTTTTAGCTCTTAAAAAACTAAAACCCAAAATGACCGCTGGCACAGATCAGATACCTTCTTTTATCATAAAGGACTGTGCCCATGCTTTGGTCACGCCTCTTTGGTTCATTTTCAAGCTTTCTCTTAAAACATGCGTGTTTCCCGAGCTATGGAAAGTGGCACGTGTGTGCCCCATTTTGAAAACAGGTAAACCGAGTATAGTAACAAACTACAGACCTATTGCAATACTTTCCAACTTTGCGAAGGCTCTGGAGATGGCTTTATGTGAACACATTTTCCACCAAGTAAAAAATGTAATTCTAACTGAACAACATGGTTTTTACAAACAAAGATTTACAGTAACAAACTTGGCTTGTTTTTCCCAATTTATATATCAAGCATTTCAAAATAAAAACCAAGTAGATACAATCTTTACAGACTTCTCCAAAGCCTTCGACAGGTTGGACCACAGCATGACACTTACAAAAATGCGAGCCATAGGTTTTGATGAAAACTTAATTTTGTTTTTTACATCTTACTTGTCAAATCGTGAGCAATTTGTTGAATACTCTGGATATAGGTCTGATAAATTCATCGGTACAAGCGGAGCACCCCAAGGTAGTAATCTTGCCCCACTTATTTTTTCAATATTTGTCAATGATATCACAACAGGTATTACTAGCAGGAAATTGCTTTTCGCAGACGACTTCAAAATCTTTCGTGAAATTTCAGGACCCGAAGACTGCATTGCCCTCCAGAACGACTTAAACATAATCGTAAAGTGGTGTGCTAACAATAAATTACCTTTAAATATCAGTAAGTGCAAACAAGCATCTTTCGCGCTAAAGCCATCCGATATTGACTTTGCCTATAAGATAAATGAGGCGCCCCTTGAGAAATGTGAGAGCGTTAAGGACTTGGGTGTATACATGGACAAAAAAATGTCCTTCTCACAGCATATTCAGGAGACAACACAATCGGTGCTGAGAGCACTGGGATTTCTTATACGCTCTGCACAATCTTTTAATAATATTTCCTGTCTCAAAATACTTTTTAATTCTCTTGTAAAATCCAAACTCAATTATGCATCACTAATTTGGTCGCCAATTTATAAAATTCATATTGACAGGCTAAAATATGTGCAGAGGTGATTTCTTAAGTTCTTGTTCTTTAGGGTCGAGGGTCATTACCCAGAAAGGGGCATCAACCATGATGTGTTACTAAACCAGTTCAGTGCTGCCACACTGGAAAATCACAGAAAATGCTTATCTCTTATATTTTTGTTTAAACTAACAAACAACTTAATAAACTGCCCGGAATTACTTCAACAATTAAACTTCCACGTTCCAATATATAACTCTAGAAATCCCAATTTTTTCTACATAAATGCTTCATATACTAACACCGGGAAAAAAGCTCCCTTATACCAAATCTGTAACAACTACAACAACATCAGCGCTCATAATACTAACCTGGATATTTTCAGCTTTAGTTACAGGGAATTTAGAAAGACAGTATTACATCTTACTCTGTGATGATGTTTTTTGCATTTGCTGTATTTGTCTGTTATTCCCATATTAAGTGGTTGGATATTTGTAAAGGTTTCGTTGTGTTGTATTTAGAATAATTAGAATTTACTATAATTAGAATTTACTATTATAATACTATACTTTTTTTATGTCCTTTTAAGTTTAGTGTCGTAAGTTTTACAATACTCTATTTAAATTAATTAGTTAAATTGTCTTGTAATTGGGTGGTTTATCTGCCTGTAAGATAATACTACGTAAATAAATAAATAAATAAATAAAACTGATTTTCCAAGACGACTAAGCTTCTGTGAGTGGTATACTAGGAAATGTAATGAAAATCCCGCTTTTGTAAATCATGTCTTGCGGTCCGATGAGAGGAGATTTACGAATTGTGATTTTACTATGCACAACAGTCATCATTGGGCTGTGGAAAACTCTCACGAATTGGTAGAGAGACGACTACAGACCAGATTTGGAAGTAACGTTTGGTGTGGTTTATTGGTAATTTAATCTAACTTATCTTTTTTAATTGGGCACCTATTTATAAATTATTAATCATTTTAGGAAATCGACTTATTGGACCATTTTTGTTTAACTACAATCTAAAGCACAGAGATAGCTAGAACTCTTGCGAAATCATCTAATACCGGCTTTACGAGCTACTTTAACAGAAGATGAGTTTAGAATCACCTGGTTTCAACAGGTTGGATGTCCGGCTCACAACACCGTTCAAATCAGAAACCATTCATCAGACCAGTTTGACGAAAGAATTATTTCTTTAAATGGTCTAATATCCTGGCCTCCTATATCACATGACCTTTTTCCCTTGGATTTCTACCTAAGGGATCACACGAAGAATAAGGTCTGCAGTCCATAGAAATAGACCATAGAAATTCTGAGACAAATAGTTTTGGACACATTTAGAAATATTAACGGAAAGACACTTGCCAGGGTTGCACGAAAAACAGTCACGAAATGTCAAAAATGTCACAATGCAAAGGGACGTCATTTTGCAAATCTGTAAATTAATGTAACCCAGGTAAGAGCTTATTTATTTTAGTCGATATTTACGTTCATGTTGTATTGGAAATTCAATGTGTTTAATACATTACTTATTAAATTAATATAATCTTATGACAAATAGATTATGGCCTCCTGAGAAAAAATTAAGACATAACTTTAGGAAGTGTGATATTTCGATGATACTCAAATCTTGTATGCACTTTTGAAGCATCACTAGACCGAAAATTTTAAGCTCTTTCCAAAAATCGAAAAATCCAATAGCGGATTTCGTTTTCGCAACTAAATCCAAAATCGTTAATTTAACAGCTGTCAAAATGTGACGAATAAGATCGCGTGTACGACATGACTCCATCGTCTTTTGTTATCCCCCTTCTCGCCTCAACTTTCAAACTTCTTATGACCGGCACATAAGAAGAATGAAAGTTGAGGCGAGATGGGGATAACAAAAGACGATGGAGACATCTCGTACACGCATTCTTATTCGTCACATTTTGACAGCTGTCAAATTTACGGTTTTGGATTGAGTTGCGAAAAACGAAATCCGATATTTTCAATTTTTCGCCGATATGTCCAAAACAAAATGATCCATCGTAAATCTGAAGCCGGATGTCATATGTGCTAAGTTTGCTTTAAAACTATTTGCTGTAGGTATAATAGGAGCCGAGATCCCTATATAGAGAAGCGAATCTGGGACACACTGTATAAATTGATTACTCCACGATGGTTTGACCAATTTCGATGGAATATTGAGAATATTACCGGAGTAGTCCCATAGCAAGCATATTGTAAAAATGTTAGAAATGGTAGAATTACGCCATTTTAACGGTTTAACTTGATGTTACATTGAACAATATATGCGTTCACGATTGCGTTCACCATTCTATCAGGAAGAAAAAGTATGTATGTTGTCATTATATAATATGGTAAGTATAGTAAGACATGTTGTTATACAATGATAACTAACTACGATAAAACTTGTATAAATAGAACTAAAAAGATGAAATAAAGAAAATTATAAAAAAATTGAAGTCGGCGTCAAATTAACAGACAGTAAGAGATTATACTCGTAGTATTAGATATCGAAACACTCAATACATAAATATAATATATTTATGACTTAAGTAACATTTAAAAAATACTTATAATATAAGTATTTTTTTAAATGTTACTTGCTTTAAAACTAAAGAACTTATACAAAACCATTACCCCTAAATAATTGTTTCATATAGGTTTTTCAAAAAAAGTTATTTATATTAATATTTGTTTTATATATATACATATATATATATATATATATATATATATATATATATATATATATATATATATATATATAATTTGCTTAATTCTATAGTTTCTTATTTTCGCATTCAGCAGAATACCACATATTAAGATATTAAGTGTATATTGGATGGTTTAAGTTGTGGTAATGATAAAATAAAGAATGTATTTTTAAAAATAAATTAATTTTTCACTCCATCCCGTTTACCAACCCACCTAGCGAAATACCATATATTAAATGTATAATAGTCCGTGTGTTCGCAAAATGTTATTTAGTTTGTGCTAATAATAAAAGAGATAATGCACTTTTAAAAATAAATTATTTTTTACTCCGCCCCTGTTGATTACGACACCACCCAGCAAAAATCTATATAATATTAAGGGTATATCGGTCCATCCATCCCAAATCGTTAAATTTCAAGTCAAAGTAAGAAAGATATTGCATTTTTAAAAATAAATTAATGTTATTTCGTCCCTCTCGTTTACCACCCCACCTAGCGAAAGGCCATATATTAAATGTATCTTCCATCTGTTCGCAAAATGTTTAATTTGTGCTAATGATAAATGAGATATTGCATTTTAAAAAATAAATTATTTAAGGCCGTTTTACATGCTGCAATTCTTTCTTGCAAGTTGCAATAATCTTGAACATAAGCATGCGTAGTGGCAAGACATTTGTACCTTTTGTCAAACTGCGCATGTCTTTGTTCAAGACTATTGCATATTGCAAAGAAGAATTGCTGAATGTAAAATGGCCTTTATTTACTCCGCCTTTCTGGTTTGCACCCCACCTAGCGAAATACCATATGTTAAGTATGCATTAATCCATCTGTTCGAAAAATTTTCTTAAATTTGAAATGATGGTGACAAAGATATTGATTTTTTTAAATAAATTAATTTTTTATTATGCTATTGACATTTAACACACCCCTATCGAAAGAGGGGTGTGTTACCACGATAGTATTAACCGTCAAAATTTCGAAAAATGGTCTAAATATCAACTTGATCCCAATTTGCCGCCCAAATCATTAATTATCGTGGACAACGCAAGCTACCACTCTGGGCTAGTAGAACACATACCTCGAAAATTCTGGACTAAAAAAGATTAATTTTATGGCTTTCCGAAAAAAAATATTGCCTTTCAAGAGGCAGCAATGAAGGACCAAATCTGGGATTTGGTAGAAAAAAATCGAAGTACAGAAAAAAAATATTTTCTTTAATATATAAAACCTTTTCGTCATATGGTTCTCCGCCTCCCACCATACCATTGTCAATATAATCCCATCGAAATAGTTTTGCCAGAGTGCAAAAGAAAATATGACTAACATATTTTTACCTTAAAAGGAATATTCTCTGAAGTTTAGGTAACGTGGGAAAAGGTTCTTGGCGAAGTAAGCGCTGATCATCGGAAGAGCTACATCGGGCATACCCAAAAAGAGATTCTAGAAGCTTGGTAAATAGTCAGAACATGCGATACATCAGATATAAACCTCGTCATAGTGACCGATTCGGATGACGAAGATGAGAGCGACGATCTGTTTTTTGACATTGACGATCTTTGATTTACATCGTTTAATATATTATTTAAAATTATTTTTATAGTTTTTAGTTATCAGTTTTAATAATTTTGCTCCACATTAAGATTTCTATTGATACATTATTTTTTTTCTAAAATTAGTTTATATTACATTTAAAATATTTTGGAATGTCCTTTTACCCTTGTTAATGATACTTCTTTGAATCTTTTGTCCGATTTTAGTAAATTTTTACTTAAATTAAATATCCATTTTGAACTTACTTTCGTTGCGAAAGCTCTTTTTTCGAACGAATTTTCAATGTCCAAGAAATTCATGCAGGTTTTTGTTGTTTTTCTAGCTAAACAAGGATATTTAGAATAATAGGCTCTTTGCGTTTTAAAATTTGGCATTTTTTACCAACTTTTTTAGCCCAGAAATGTTTTGGTTTTGTTATTATAAAAAGCTGCAAAGCTTGGTGAACTGTAAAGTTATTAAAATTACCATTTAACCTTCTTAATGTGCAGCCACACACCAGCACGAGCTTGAACGTGATCACTGCCACCGTGGCACAGTGTTCGGATTCCTGTATTTACGAGCTCATTTGGGCGAAAACTTAACTTCTCAGATTATCACGAAAACATGTTATCAGTAAAGCTAGATAGTTATTTGACTTAAGTCAGGACCTCTCGACGTATTCCTGGTTGCGTAATCGCCTAGCGACAGCATCAAGTAGGCGAAACGGAAAAGATGCGATTGTTACAATCTGTCACCGTCATAGTTTGTTCATTTTGACGTTAATATTATACATCTTTAAGTGATTGTTTCGACAAAATCGTTGTGTTATCCTATATCCTGGGTCATTCAAGTAAGTTATAAATATTCTTTTGTGAAAATAGAATGCATTCATAATTTAAAAAATATCAATTTTATAAATCACGACAAAAAAATCGTTTATTTTTTAAAGTTTTTATTTTGACAGAGTAGGAAAAAATAAGTCCCATTTATACCGTCTTGGTTTATTTTTTTATTTGTTTGATATCCATAATCCTTTGAAATTACACTAGTCACTAAGTGCGCATAGGTGCGCGGGCGTTATTATCGGTGATTTTTTGTTAATAGGTATCCCAATGGCCGTAACACGATTGCAGCTATTTGAGCTTTTGCTGGACAACCAACTTATCGCTAAAGCAAATACAATAAATGTAAGAAAGAAAATGGTTGACTACGTCACTTCAAGGCTTATAGATCGCCCAGAAGATGATGTTAGGGTTAAAATATCCGTATTTTCCATGCACCTTTTAGGCCGTTGGAAGGCATGCGGCCGAAAAAAAAATAACTTTTTGTCTTCAAACAAGGAATGGCTGCAAAAAGAGCTATTTCAAAGCCACCAACATGTTGAGGTCGAGACACCAGTTAGACCTGGTCCAAGTTTACGTCGAGACTTCGACATTGCGAGCGTAGCAACAAAGAAAAGGCGGACAAAATTGCTAGTTGCGGATCATTCTCCTGAAGAATTAATGTACGCAGCTCGCACTAGCTTTACGAAACAGGGCAAGAGAAATTTGGCAACTGCAATAAAACGAGCAACCACATCCCGCCCTCGATCCCTACGTGCGTTTAAACAAAGGCGCCCAAAAAAATTATACGACCTTACACACCTGCAGAAGCATTGGCATTAATTATTAGCGCGAATCTGTCTACTTATCAATATAAACAAATTAGGTTAGAGGCAAAACAAAGACATTGCGACATATATCCTTCGTATGATAGGGTATTAAATGCTAAAAAAGACTGCTATCCCAAGGATATAAAAATCACCGAAACTATGAGCGAAGTAAAACTTCAAAGCTTACTTGATCACTCTGTCCAAAGACTAACAAAAGTTCAGGATTAAGTGATGACCCGCATTAACGAGTCGGCAAGACTAGAACTAAAATCCAAATGGGGTTTTGACGGGAGTTCTAGTCACTCCACATATAAACAAACATTTCAAGAAGACACAGACGCATCAGATTCAGACATGCTTTTGACATCCATTGTGCCTTTACAATTGACAGCTAACTTCAACGGCTCTGTGGACATCATTTGGCAAAACCCTCGCCCTTCCTCCACCCGTTTCTGTATCCCTATTCGCTTTCAATACATCAAGGAAAGTCATGAAATTATTAGGAAAGAAAGTGCATATATTCAACATCAAATTTCAGAACGTAAACCGACAAGCATAAATATCAGGGGACAGTACTTCAGTGTTCACCATGTTTTGATGCAGACAATGCTTGATGGGAAAGTGGCCAATGCCCTGGCCGATAATAAGTCATCGCAATCCTGCTACATATGCCTAGCTACCCCTAATCTGATGAATGACATCAATGCTGTACTCAGAAGGCCTTGCAAGACAGATGCGTTTTCCTATGGTTTATCGACCTTGCATGCACACATTAGGTTGTTTGAATGTATCCTGCATATATCGTACCGTTTGGAGACCAAAACATGGCGAGTGCAAGCAAACGACAAGGCTGCAGTTGAAGAAAAAAAGCGTACCGTTATCAAACAGTTTCGAAAAAAAACTGCTCGTCGATGTTGTCAAGCAAGGAAGTGGCACTACAAATGACGGTAATACCGCGAGGCGGTTTTTTAAAGAACCAAAAGTAGCGGCCGAAATCACGGGAGTAGACGAGAATCTAATTGTTAAATTCTCTATAATACTTCAAGCATTAACTTGTGGATATAAATTACGAACTGAGTCCTTCCGAAAATATACTCACGATACGGCCAGACTCTTTGTCGATTTGTACCCCTGGTATAAGATGCCTTCAAGTGTCCATAAACTACTTATTCACGGAGCTGACGTTATGGACACACTTTTGCTTCCAATTCGCCAGTTAAGTGAGGAAGCTTTGGAAGCAAGGCACAAAGAATGTCGACGGTATCGGGAACGTAACACGCGGAAAATTGGACGCAAAGAAAATGTCGAGGACCTTCTTCACGCTCTTTTGATATCCTCTGATTTGTTAATTTCAAGTATTAGGCCTCTACCAAGGCGAAAAACAAATCGTCTACCAACAGAGGTTCTTAGCCTTATCGATCCTCCAGAATTGCCTCAGAGCAGCATCATAGAACATGAATCGTCGATGAGCGACTTTAGTGATTAGACAGTGCCTTTTTAGTTTGTAATTTTTTGTAATTTTTACTGCATTTATGAGAATCAGTATTATTTAGGTTAAAAGTAAAAATAAAATTAGGTTTTGAGACAATTTTCATAGTGCCTGGAATGTATAATTTAATTTAAAACTATTAATTAATAACTATTTAAAGCAAAATACAAGGTCTATCAAATAAGTTATAGTTAGTTACTGTTACCTCTGTTTAAATCATTACTTTTCAAAATTTAATCTATTAATGTAATTGAATTGATTTAGAAAAATACTTCAATATTTTTTATGATTTTTGTAAATTTTTTTCTTAAAACTAAAACCCTTTGAACTGTTTTTTTTATTTAAGCTACTGAATATTCCTTGAATTATTTCACAATCAATAAAAATCTCAAAAAATGTTTTTTATTGCGGCAAATAAAACACTGTAAAATTACTGTAATTTGTTTACGACCCGCGACCCTGTATTTACAAATTAAGTTAGCCAATTCAAAATCCAGTTTCAAGCACTTATAAACTATAAAATATGCTCTTTATTTATATAAAATAGCATCTAAATATCATTTAAATTTTTCGAAATGTTTAACCATAACAATGTCCAAAAAATTTCTCGTATGCGTTTCAAATGTCCAGCAGTTTATTTTTAAATCCACTTTAATTTGTAAAATTTGGTTCATATCGTCTAAATAACTCCAATTTTTTAAATTAAAGTCATAATTGGGATATTTTAATAAAAAAATTCTAATGAGCTCGTAATATCGTCATTCCGAACACTGTGCGTGGGTGGGTGCCAAATGATAGCATAGGATCGCCACCGTGATTGCTGACGAGAACGCTTTAGTGTGTGCGTTTCTTAAATCACTTGGTATATTAACCGTTAACAGCTAAGAAATACGTTCTTTTTGTGCTCTTGGTACGTCACCGCATATCCGAAATAATTCTACTATAAGACTTTCAGGGGCGTGCGATGAAATTTTAAGGAAGGCAAACAATTTTTAGAAACTTACCTATTTGTAATGTAATTCAATTCTTTAATCATTTTTTGCAAATTCGTCAATGACGTCATCATAAAAACGTCCATGCTCCGACATATTTTGGAGAAGTTTATTTTCAATGGACAACAGCGACGTATGCGAAAGTCTCCTGTCCCGTTAAATTTTTCACGAAATTTTTTATACGTTTAAGTGTCGAAAAATTGCGTTCTACTGATGAACTTGTGGCAGGTATTGTCAATACTCGAATTTTAGCTTGCAGACCCCCTAATTGTCCTGCCATCACCGCAGCTCCATCAGAGCTTTGAGCAACTAATTTTTTCTCTCCATTAATTTCTTTTGTAACGTTATAAACTACGGTATATAATGCATCTGCTGTACGATTTTCGGACACATTCTTAAAACCTAAAAATCGCTCTTGAATACTTCCGTCTGTTTTAACGTAGCGTATTACTATAGATAATTGGCTAAAATTAGTGATATCAGTTGTTTCGTCCAGAACAATGGCAATGAACCGCGCCTCGCCAATCTCCTGTTTAATTCTTTTTAGAATAATGGTTGCAGCAGCGGAAATTAAATCATTCTAGATGCGATTCAAGGTTCCGCTAAAAACGCTAGACTGCTCTAAATGATTTTTTAAGCAATCATCATATTTAGCCATTAAACTAAGTAAATCTTAAAAATTTCCTCTATTTGAAGAAACCCTTGTTTCGTCATGACCTCTAAATCCCAATTCGTGCTGTCCGAGAAAACAAACAACATCGATAAGTCTTCTTAATATTTGCCTATTTTTATCGACTAGTTCATTGTGTTGGCGGTGACTAATTTCCAACTATTTATTAAGGGTGTGTTCAATTCTGATTTTGCCGAAGACTTTTTTTTATGGCGGACTGCAAATGCGCTTTCGACATAATGTGTCTTTTTACAGCTTTAGGGAAACTGTTTAAATCGGAAAAACCGATTTTATTCAAGAGACCTTTTTCATTTTCAAAAAGTAAACATGGCCAACAAAATCATTTACTTATATTTTCACACCCTGTTAGCCATTTAAATTGTTCGTATTGTTTTTCCGGATAAAAATGTCTAATACAGTTTTTCATTGTTGTGGTTAAATTTTTCATAGGCGGTTTTGCCCTTCCCTTAGAAATTATTTGAAGCTTATAAGCGAAGTTTAATGTTGAAAATCTCTTTATTATTAAGACACACACATACACACGCATTCACACACACTCTTCTTACTAAATTCTCCAACATTTTCAACGTTATTACCGACAGCCAAAGTTGACGGTATTTGCCTATCCACGTCCGTATTATTGTCCATATCGCACCATGCACGACGCGACGTACGTATCACACAACACACGGATAGCCGTTCAAACAAAGAACCTACTCCAACGGTAGCTTCCGCCACCACTTAAAGCACGCGACTGAAATACAAAAATTACAAAATATAAACAGCCGGTGGAAAGTTATATTGATCCGGCTCGAAGGACCAATGTGTAAGCTTTGCTTGCCAATAGCTTTGCTCAGCTTCGGCTTGAGATGAGCAGCGGAACGATGTAGGACGTAGTAGGTATTTGTTCGTAGTAAATGAGTAACAATTATCGTGGTTAATAACGTACTGATTTATTCTAAGATTTACATTCCATTTATACAACTATCAATTAAACAATGCGTGCGATCTCAATGATACAAAATAGTAAAATTTAATAACATTATATTATGTATAGTCATCAGAACGTGCAAGGTTAAATTGACGTGACTGTAAGAAGGTCAGTGTAGACACTGTACATACCATCTAAGTAAATATTAAATATGCATAGAATTGTCTTATTAAATTATAGAAATTTTATGTGTAATTGTGAGAATTATACACACTGCTTCCCTTGCTTCCATGGACTGCACGCCCCTGAAGACTCTATATCAATCAACCTCTAAACCTTAGTTAAATTTATTACGTGATTAAAAGTTCTGTGCAACGGGCTATTAATGTTTTATTTCTGTGCTTTATAAGGCTGAAACTATTAGGTGAGAAGTATGAAGGCAATTTAAGTGTCTTAAGTTTTTTCTTTGGTACAAAAAAGTCAATAGCGACATAAATGATTGAATAAAACATATCCACAGTTGTGTCAATGCCAAAAGATGAGTTTCAATTTTTAATTAGTCTTAATTCCCATTTTAAACTGGGAATTTGTCCTAACTCTTAGGCATTATTAATAAATGAACACTTAACTATAAGTTATTATCGAAACTTTATCTGCATAGCCGGCTCTCTAAATAGGAATTTTGAAGGCACTTTTGTTATTTTCAACGGAGTTCAAAGGAATTTTCATAAGCTCTTAATATTTTCAACAATATATTTTCCTAGAATCTATTTCCACGAAAGTATTTAAGAAGGTTAGTGTTTATAATATGAAGCCTCAACGTGACGCCTTCTCCTTTCGGAAGGAACGTAATTAGAAATTTGAGTTCGAGTAATTAAAGTAGTGGGTGGCTGAAAGTGTACGATGGCAGGCTTTTAAATTAATAATAATTATTATGTAAGATGTAAAAAAAAACTATTTTTTACAAAACACTTCCACTATATTAGTTTACTAAAAACGTGACATGTTTCGCTAACACAGTAGCTTCTTCGGACGTTACATCTCGAATGAACAATTTAAAAAGTAACACCATATTTTTATAACCAGGTGTAATAAAAAGATTTGGAAAATTTTTAACAATATAAAATGGTTTGGGAATTTTTACCTACAAGCCATAAACGAGAATAATCTAACACTAAAATATATTTTTTGATAGTCTAGAAAATCAAATTAATAAACACCCTCTTTTTAAACATTTTATATATTGGCACAGATATGTTGATGATGTTTTAACTTGTTTTACAGGAACTGAACGACAATTAAATATTTTTCTTGAATATATTAATAACCTTCACCCTAATATAAAATTCACATAAATTTTCTAGATTTAACCATTAAAAGACTTAATAATAAACATGATTTTTCTGTATATCATAAACCTTCACATACGGAGACTACCATACATAATTCCTCATGCCATCCAATGCAACATAAACTAGCCGCTTTTCATAGTATGATTCATAGACTAATCTCTCTACCCCTTAGCAAAACTAATTTTCAGACCGAGCTCAACATTATAAAACAAATCGCGATAAACAATGGATATTCTGTAAATATAATAGATACAATTCTACAGAAAAAGCTATATAAAAAAATCTATAAATATGGTGTATCCTAATTTCAATGAAAAAAAATGCGTATAAAGTTATATCATTTATAATAGATCCAAGTTATAAAGTAGGTAAATTTCTTAACAGTTTAGATATTAGGATAGCGTATAAAACTAATTATTCTTTAAGTAAGTTCATTAAAAATAATAAAACGAAATCTGACAAACTTGAACATTCAGGGGTATACCAACTAAATTGTGGAGACTGTGACAAAACGTATATAGGTCAAACCGGCAGATATTTTGGTAAAAGAATAGATGAACATTATAAATGCTTTATTAAGGAAAAGACCGAATCCAATTATGCTAATCACTTAATTGATGATGATGCCTTTGATAACAATTTTAAAATATAGCACAAGGAAAAAAAGGCTCATAAACTGAATTTGCTGGAGTCTCTAGAAATAAATAAGCTCAAACGATCAAACCGCTTGTTAAATGACCAAGTAGAACTTAACACGTCACCCTTATTAAATATATTTTAGTTTTAGATTATTCTCGTTTATGGCTTGAAGGTAAAAATTCCCAGACCATTTTATATTGTTAAAAAATTAACCAAATCTTTTCATTACACCTAGTTATAAAAATAAGGTTTTACTCTTTAAATTGTTCATTCGAGATATAACGTACGAAGAAGCTAACTGTGTTAGCGAAACATGTCACGTTTTTAGTAAACTAATTCATTAAAAGTTTTTGATGATGCCATTTAGATAAAAATTTCAAATTTTGAGATTAAGATAAGGTCAAGGGGTACTTCTTTTTTGAAATATTTTCAACTCCCTGTCACTTCCGGTTTAACCGGAAGTTGGTATCAACTTGCTTATTTTAAATGGAACACCCTGTATTTTATGATATTTTTGGATTCTACGGAGAATTTTAATGTTATTTTATGTAGCATGTCCTATACCTAGGTTCAAGCGTTCTTAAGATACTTGACCTTGAACCAAAAATGAGCCTTCAGGGTACCAAATTTTAAAATCTCATATTTTTGTAAGTTTTGAAGATATAATCTTCATATTTTGCAGACGATCGGTAAATAATCTTAGGTTTCTATTTTTTTTTATTGAATTTGTCTATTTTTATACAGGGTGTCCTAAATTCAGCGGCAAACATTCACATTTTCAAAGCCGCTAAAGTGCGTTTTTTTAAATGGGACACCCTATAACTTTATGCACTATCAAATGTAGAATTTAATTTTCTATCAAACTGTATAAAGGTTCCTTATACCTATTCGTAACCATTTTCGAAATAATCAGGTTTTTATTAAACTATCATATGTATTTGCTAAATGCTTACACCTTCCCGTAGTAAGCCATGGAAAAACAATTGTTGTGCTTTTCTATTCAACATGACAGCTGATTTGAAACTTTTAAATTAAAATAAAATAACACTTAAAAGCTGATATTCTCAATTTATTTGATATTCGCGGAGAATGTTACAAAATATTGGAGAGAACGTGCCATGTTTTTAATGAAAAACATCCTCATTTATCGCCAATGAACAAGAGAAAATTGAAGAGGATTGAAACGAAATTTTTTCGTTTCGGAAAAGTTAAAGTTATAAAAAATGTAATAAATTGTTTACATTATTTTTAACCATATCTACTAAGTTCGAGATTGTTCTAAACTTGTGTTTAGTGAACTTAAAAATTATAGCAATCTAACAATCAACAATAAATAAATAAAATAATAAAATTGAATTATAACAAATGTTCTATATGCTGTCCGTTCATTTGAAGACACATATCAATTCTTCTTTGTACAGTTACTGTGGCCCGTTGAATTTGTCCATTTTCTAATTCGGCAAAAGCTGTTCGTATCCTGTCCAGTAAATCTTGTTGGTTATTTACTGGGGAAGCATAGACTTTACCTTTGATAAATCCCCATTAATAAAAGTCTAGGGGTGTTAAATCAGGCGATCGCGGGGGCCATCTCCAAGGGCTATTGGGACCAATCCAGGGATCTTCAAAAAATCGAGATAATTGGAGATAAACTGCAGCGGAATTATGTGCTGGTGCCCCATCTAATTGATACCAATAATTTTGCAGCCCACCATTAGGAATTTCTTCTATAAATTCAGAAACCGTCCCTCGTAGAATTTCCAAATACTTATCACTATTTAAATTGTCTTCATAAATACTGTACCGCACCTGATCACTTAATACTCTACAGAAAACATTGAAGCTAAACCTCTCTTGAGAATGCGTTTCGCGTAAAGCGTGCGGATTTTCTGCTGCCCAGAAATGTTCTTTTCTTCTATTTGTTATTCCTTCTCTAGAATATTTCGCTTCATCGGTCCAAAATATTTTTGAAAGGAATTGAGGTTCCTCTTGAATTTTCAAAAACACGAATTCGCAAAATTCTACTCGTCGAACGTCATCAACAGATCTCAAGGCTTGCACGTTTTGGAAGGAATAAGGGTGCATATGATGTTCGCTCAAGATTCTTTGGACAGATGAAGAAGAAATTCCCAAGCCGTTTTCTGCAGACGGTATTGAACTTTGCGGGTTTGCGTGGAAATAAGCTCCAAAATTTTATAACATTCTCCATGAATATAAAATAGATTGAGAATATCAGCGTTTGAGTATTCTTCCATTTCGATTTAGAAGATTTAGTTTATCACCGACAGCTTTCGATAAATAACCCATACTAATCATCTGTCATATTGGATATTAGATCTCATTTGTTTTTCCATGGCTCACCATTGGAACATGTAAACATTTAAGCAAATACATACGATATTTTTATAAAACTCAATTATTTCGAAAATGGTTACGAATAGGTATAGGGAACCTTAATACAGTTCGATAGATAATTAAATTCTACATTTGATAGGGCATAAAGTTATAGGGTGTCCCATTTAAAAAAACGGACTTTAGCGGCTTTGAAAATGTGAATGTTTGCCGCTGAATTTAGGACACCCTGTATAAAAATAGACAAATTCAATAAAAAAAATAGAAACCTAATATTATTTACAGATCGTCTGCAAAATATGAATATATAACTTCAAAACTTACAAAAATATGAGATTTTAAAATTTGGTACCCCGAAGGCTCATTTTCGGTACAAGGTCAAATATCTTAAGAACGCTTGAACCTAGGTATAGGACATACTACATAAAATAGCATTAAAATTCTCCGTAGAATCCAAAAATATCATAAAATACAAGGTGTCTATTTAAAATAAGCAAGTTAGTTAGCAATAGCAAGCGGTTAAACCGGAAGTGACAGGAAGTTGAAAATATTTCAAAAAAGAAGTACCCCTTGACCTTACCTTAATTCCAAAATTTGAAATTTTTATCTAAATGGCATCATCAAAAACTTTTAATGAACGGGTTGCGTGAATAACCCTGTATAGTGGAAGTGTTTTGTAAAAAATAGTTGTTTTTTACATCTTAAATAATTATTATTATTATGGATTTCCACCGAGTATCGGCTGACACAATCGTATTTTTAACTTAACATTTTTTTAAAAAATAAGATCAAACTAGTTTAGGGCCAGTAGGTTTTTTCAGTAACGAAAAAATGTGTGCATTTTTTTCTAAACTCAAATTGTTGACCTAGGCACAGATTAATACAGATACTGCACTTTGACTTGACTTGTTTGTTTTATGGCTTTGCTGCAAGGCAATCGCCAGATTGCTCTCCGTCCGGGGCTTATTCAGAGCTGGGGCAACCCTCCCAGATAATTTACACCTTATTCCAGTTTGGAGACGGATATCCGGATGGCGAGCTCTAAGCTCCCGGACACCCCAAATCTTTTAAATACTTCTTAATTTTTCCTCTTTTAATTTTTGAATTCCATCTCGGCTTCCACTAGGTGCCCCTTGAGAGTACTACTGATATCACGAGATGACACTTTCTTTCAAGCTACCCCCTTACCCCTCCTACTCTTGCCACATAGCGACCATTACGCTGATACTCTATGTAGAACTGGTGCAGACGAACGGGACAGAATGCAGGAACAGCTAGACCTCACACGTTCACGGCGTCTGCTCCCTTTCTAGCGGGGTCGTTAGTTTCCACATTGAGCGGTTAAGTCTCCCGCTTCCTCCCCGAATTAAAGCAGCAAAACCGAACACGTGGAACCACTTATGTTAATACACAGAGGTCTGCCTTCGACGAGACGAACCGGAAGACTGATACTGCACTTTTGTTTGACGCGCATCACATAACCTCAATTTGGGCGAAGAACCCAGGTTCTTCTGACTAACACAACATAAGCTTAATATCTCATGAAAATTAAAAATTAGCGAGGATTAGATTTTCCAAGGATATAAGAAGGTAAGTTTTTACTTCCATCGTAAAAGGGAAGAGATTTTTTTCGATCTTTACGTTTGAGGGTCTCTAGATGCCGAAAAAACATATTTTTTCAATTCCGTCGGTTTGTCTGTCGGTCTGTTTGTTCGCGGCGTAGCTAAAAATCTAATTATCCCATTGACTTTAAATTTTGATCAAAAATTAAGGGTCATATGTGGAAGACCTGATACCATTTTGGTAAAATTATTGAGATTAAATGACAAGGTCGTAAGTCCCTTAATGTTTGGTATGGTATGCTGAGAAATAAGGAGATTGGTCCCATTATTTTTGAAGGTGCTCTAAATAGACATAGATACTTAAGGCTTTTGCAAAATGAAATTGAAAATCTTTTGGAAAACGTACCTCTGCAAAATTATTTTAATTTTACAGGGTAGCAAGATGGGGCAGCGCCACATAATGTCGCCCCTGTAAGGGAGTTTTTAAACAACCGCTATGATGTGTGGATTGGCCGAAACGGGGTCATTTATTGGCCACCAAATAGCCCAGATCTAACTCTATTAGATATTTTGATAGGGACATTTAAAAGACGAGGTCTATAGAGAAAGAAGCAGATAGTTGGAAGAGTTAAAAGGAAAAATTGTTTGAAGCATATGTATATTAAATACTAATCATTTTAATTTTATTTTAAATTCAATTAATGAATTGAAAGAGGATTATAGAAAATAATGGTAATCATATCTAACATTTATAAAATTTATAGTTTATTTGTTTAATAGTTGTTGTTGTTAATTGTTTTTTATTTTTAAGTTGCAAAAAAATAAAATCAAAATTGTTATACTATAAAATAAAATTTTACCGTTTTATGATTCTGTCTATCAGATCTAGTTTAAAAAAAAAGTTGTGTATATATTTTACGTTATAACTGTTATAATATATAATATTACTATTGCCAGTTAAAAAAACAAAGACACATGGATTTAAGTATTTATTGCAAAAACTTAATTTATTTAATTACATTAGTCACTAATCACATAATTTTTTTTTATGTCTTTCTAGAATGGAGTTTACTAGGGCAGTCTCGCTGAAGGCTCCAGCAGTAGTCCGCCATCATGTGGCTATCCCATCGTCCTTGATAACGATCTTCCATAGTTTTAATATCCTGATGGAATCTTTCCCCCTGTTCTTCACTAAAATTACCTAAGTTTTCTGGAAAACGATCCAGGTGGCTGTGGAGGTAGTGAACTTTTATACTCATGTTACAGCCGAGAATATTAAAATTTGAAAGCATAGTTTCCACTAATTCTACGTAATTCTCTGCTTTATGATTGCCAAGAAAATTTTGTATTACTTGAACAAATGAACACCAAGCGTTAGATTCAGTCTCGTTCATTGATGTAGTGAATTGTGAATCTTTAACAAGTTGCCTTATTTGAGAACCATCAAATATACCAGCTTTTAGTTTTTCCTAATGCTAATGCCAGGAAATTTACGTGACAAATACCCAAAACAGTTTCCATCTCGATTTAAAGCCTTCACAAATTGCGTCATTAGGCCTAGCTTGATATGCAAGGGCGGAAGTAAGATTTTTTCTCTTGAAACCAAAGGCTCGTTGATCAGGTTTTGTTTTCCTTGAATCATGACATCTCTTGAAGGCCAATTTTTGTTAACCCAGTGCTCATTTTTAGCTCTGCTGTCTCAAAGGCACAAAAAACAAGGATATTTTGTATAACCACTCTGCTGTCCAAGGAGGAAGTTGATCATTTTTAAATCAATACAAATTGCCCACTGATGTTCTTCGTATTTAATTTTTGTCAAAACTAACGCAATTGTTTCATATTCTTCCTTCATGGTAGTAGAATGACCAATAGGAATTGAGCCATATTTGTTACCGTTATGTAAAAGCACACATTTTAAACTACGTTTTGAACTGTCAATAAAAAGGCGCCAATCATCTGGAGTGTATTCAGGCAAACCCATTTTTTTAAGAGCCCTTTTATATTGTTACAGAATACCAAGTCATTTTCCTGAGCGAAAGCAGATCTTTACCTCTTTTACGATAAAATGTAATATTAATACCTGGACAAATTAGATTTTTTCTCATAATCTGGATGCAAGTAATTCCGGATTCCTTTGAGAGATTCAGGTCTCTTATAAGATCGTTTAGTTCTTCTTGATTGAAACACTGCGGAGTTCCTAAATCTGCTTCCAATTCGCTGTCATTTTCTGATTGAATTCTTTGAACTTCGTTAGACGTTGATATTTCTGTATCATCTTCTGTCAGTTCGGGTAGACTGCTGAATGATGGAACGGGTATTTCTTCCGAATGCGCTACAGGCCATATGACAAAAATAGCAGTCGTCATGATGGTTTCGCGGTTCTCTCCAAACCATTGGTACACCAAACTTTAGGGACTTCCTCTTTCCAGTTGTCCACTGTCGTAAATGTTCAACACATGTTTTACATATGAAATGTGGGGCCCAAGATTTATCTTGATTTCTCGCCAAAATAGGCAAGATGAATCAGAAATCGTTTTTCTGCTCTCTTTCAAAGTGTATTCACCACACACATAACAAAAAACATCGGAATGATTTACACAGGTACGACTACTTGTGGATGCCATTGTTTCAGTTTAGTGTCTTGATACTACAAAACGACCAAAATTTACACAAAATGTTAGCACAACTTTACTTGGGAAAACTCAGTAATATATTAAATCGAGTACAGCCAAGCAGGTATAGAAGGATCGGGTCATAGGCAATTACAGGTATAAAAGTAATTAAGAGCAGTGTATTGAGTAGTTCCGAGTATAGGAACATTGGGTCAGGGACAATTCCAGGTATCCATTTGGTTAATTAGATTCTGGGAAATTTCTATTTTGACGATTAAGTACCTACAAATGTATCTCTTTATTTGTTCTCCTTTATCAGAAAAAAATATCAATTAACCTGTAACTTGCATCTTAAAAACTAGAGCTGAAAAAATCTGGTGGCATTTTTGGAATCAGCACATTAAAAACATCTAAAATCAGATGTTAGTTTTCCGGCACCAAATTTTTGTTTTCATTTTGTTACCCTGTGGAATAGCTAACAGGGTAATAAAATAAAATAATAGTCGTTTTTCCTTTTTCCAATCATTTCGTGATCTCAATGCTAAATGATTATAGTTAACTTATAGTAAAAACGGCAGGAACGAGTGAAGTGTTTACTTGTTTTGTTTTATTTTTTCCATGGCTACTTAGATTAACACTTATTGCTTTCGTAGCTTACAAACTAAACGTAGCAACCTGCAATTTCGGTCCACGGCTACTATGATTGAAAGCACATAAAATAAACCTTATTTCAAGAATTTTAACCTCAAACCCAAAAACTTTTGTATTTAAAGTTTTTTTGTATCTGTTTAAATAAAAATAGGAAAAATTGTTAAATTATAAAAATACACCCTGTACAGGGTGTCCGGATAGAACCTTGCGGTTTTCACGAACCTGAGCTAATTTTTTGTGAAACTCATGAAGCCGTAAACAAAATTTTCATAGCCTTCTTCGTTTATGAGATACAGGGCGAAATAGAAAATTTTGCATTTTGGGACCCCCCTCGTATCTCGGTTATCCTTTAACTTAACGCAAAGGGAAAAATTGCTGCTTATGCAGTTTTTTACGCTGGATCCAGTGGCGTAGTCATATTTTTCATTTGAGTTGTTATTTTTTAGATATGACCCAAAGTTGTGTTTTTTTTAAATGGGACACCCTGTATATTTGTCCAGAAATTGATTTGTCCTTTTAAAAGGTTCTCAAAAATATATAAAAATATGGGTCTATTTTAATAAACAACAACAAAAATCCTAATTTTTATAATTATCATCCCAAATTTCACAGTAGGCCATGCAAAACAATGCTGCCTTTTATTTAAAGCCGTTAACAATATCTACATCCTAACAATAAATCAAAATAAATATGTAATTAAATCTATTTATCAAAATATATATTTATAATTTCGCACCAAAATAGTACCACCTACCTAGATTTATGTAACACAAGAACACAACAGTAATAAATTATTATGTAACAAGCTTTTCAGCAAAAATCAACTGTCGTATAAGAACTACAGTAACTAAGGAAATCAAAAGAACTGTTCAAACTGATTTCCATTTTGTTCTATGAATGCAATTTTCGTATTCGTTTTAGGGAATTAAGCAAAATAACGGGATGATTTTGTAAATAGCGAAAATTTTCTCTTATTGCATTTCCTAAATCTTGGACATTATCATAGTGGTCGTTGTAAATTCTATTTTCCAGATATCCCCGTAGAAAGAAATCTAAAATCGACAAATCTGGGGACCTAGGGGGCCATCTTATAGGTCCATTTGTTCCGATCCATTGATTGGTAAAATTATTGTCCAGAAATAATCTCGTCATTCCAGAATTGTGTGCAGGAGCACCGTCCTGTTGAAAATAAATTTCGTTAATTTGCGCTAGAGGAACATCGTCAAGTAATTCCTCTAAAATTTCTATATAGCGATTGGCTGTTAGGTTTCCCTCAAATATATAAAATTTTATATGTGTTCCTAATACGAAGCAGGACACATTTAGACCAAACCTGCCCTGCTGTCTTCTGGGAAATATTTGGTGTTGATTTTCCTGGGACCAGAATCTACTATTGTGCCTATTGAGTATACCAGAATTACTGAAGGGTAAGCTTCTGCATTAGCCAACCGTAATTTCCTCAGCCTCCCGATTTTCTTTATTATATGTTTTCGTACGAGGTTTGATAAATGATCCGTGATTAAGTAAATTCTTTTTTATCCGATAAAAAGTGGATATATTAGGTTGCCTCCTTTCTGGATATCTAAATAAAAATTAAGCTATAGTATTTCAACATACCTAAAAATTAACTATTTACCTGGCAAAATACATCTCAGAAGCCGCTTCAACATTTTCATTACTTAATATAAAACAAGCTAACATATCGTTCTTTTCATAATGTTCGAAAGTTTGGTTTTCTTCCATAATAATACAAATATATTTTTATACAATAAATAAATATAAAAAACTAGCGCTATATTTTATATACGCGTACAAAATTGGAAAATGCCATTTGCTTCCAAGAAAACAAAAGAAAACGGCATCGTTTTGCATGGCCTACTGCAAAATTTGGGATGATAATTATAAAAATTAGGATTTTTGTTGTTGTTTATTAAAATAGACCCATACTATTATACATTTTTGAGAAGCTTTTAAAAGGACAAATCAATTTCTGGACAAATATACAGGGTGACCCATTTATAAAAACACAACTTTGGGTCATACTAAAAAATAACAAATCAAATGAAAAATATGACTACGCCACTGGATCCAGCGTAAAAAACTGCATAAGCAGCAATTTTTCCCTTTGCGTTAAGTTAAAGGATAACCGAGATACGAGGGGGGTCCCAAAATGCAAAATTTTCTATTTCGCCCTGTATCTCATAAACGAAGAAGGCTATGAAAATTTTGTTTACGGCTTCATGAGTTTTACAAAAAATTAGCTCAGGTTCGTTTAAACCGCAAGGTTCTATTTTTAAAAATAAGCGAGATACCCTGCTTTTGCAACCAAATCCGGACACCCTGTACAGTGCGTAAAATATTCATATAATTTACTAAAAACGGTCTCCTACCAATCAACCCTTTCAATTACGAAACCTATCCAGACAGTTTCAGAGTGATGGCGCATATGTGTGAACTAATCCCTAAAATCTAGGCCGACCAGGATCATGTTAAATCCATTTGTTTTAGCGACATTTTTAAATTGTTTTTAAAACTGAGTTGTTTATTAGTCGAACGTGCTATATTGCAGTGGTTTTAATCGTGTTTTGGTCGAGAAGGACCTATTCAATTCCAATAAAATACATCCAGGTCAGTGAAAAATAACGGATTGGATTTTCACAGGGTCATTTTCAAAATTTCCAGGATAAATAAGGTAAGGGATAGTTTCTATTAATTTTCTATCCTGACATATAAAATATAATTTTAAAACACATATAATTTTACTATAAAACTATACTTTACCATATAAAATTTTACTTTTTTAAATGTTGATTGATTTGTCTGTTTGTCTGAATTTTTATGGGAAACTCACATTTTGATAATTACTTTTGTTCAAGATAAAAACATTAATATGTTTATAATTCATTGTAATAGGTATCAAATTACGGAGCTCTCCAAGACGATCGTAAATACATACATACATACATACATGTGAATACCAAAATGTTGTGTGATTCTTTTATCGAGCTATTAAATCTCGATGGGCTATTTACAAATATACAGGGAGAAAGAAAATAGTTTTTTTTTCATTATATTACGCAATATTATTAAGATAGCCACTTATTATTATTTTATATATTTAATTCCCGAGGGACTAAATAAGAAAATTCGCTAAATATGTATTTGGTTAAAATTTTTTGGTTGGCAAAAACAAAAATACACAAAATGATAAGCGCCTTAATAAAGTCGGAAGGCGGTTCGAATCAGTGGAACAGAGGATATGTTCTGTTTATACAGCCACTTAATGAAAGTGAGATTTTTTTATCGATCACCAAAAATTATAAGCCCCGCTTGATTTTCATTTATTTAAATGTGGGCACTTTCATTGTCAATTTATTTTTCAATCTTTACGTTTAAGGGTCCCTAGATGCCAGAAAACATGTTTCCTCAATTCCGTCTGTCTGTAGGTATGTCTATCCGTCAGTCTGTCTGAAAAAAACTACTTTTTTATATTATATATATATATATAATATATATATATATATATATATATATATATATATATATATATATATATATATATATATATATATATATATATATATATATATATATATATATATATATATATATATATATATATATATATATATATATATATATATATATATACATATATATATATATATATATATATATATATATATATATATATATATATATATATATATATATATATATATATATATATATATATACACGGGTATTATTTGCTTTTTAGGTTAGGATATTTATATTTGGGTTAAAAACACATATTTTTCATGAAAAAACAATAATTTTTCCGAGTTATTAATTCCCTGTATATTATTTTACATAGTTTGATTTTTTTTTCAATGACATCTTATATTTTTTTTTCAAAATGGCAGACCAGTTTAAAATTCAATAAGGCGGTCGTTTCCTAGATGAAATTTTGTTTAACAAATTATTAAAATATTAAACAAAATCGGGTTTTCAATAAATTTAAAATCAAATTTTTAATATATATATATATATATATATATATATATATATATATATATATATATATATATATATACACACACATATATATATATATATATATATATATATATATATATATATATATATATATATATATATATATATATATATATATATATATATATATATATATATATATATATATATATATATATATATATATATATATATATATATATATATATAAGCAATTTTGTATTATATATATATTTTAGGAAATATATGTATATATTTTACCGGTAGGCTTTCGGTTTTTCCGGAAATACCTAGACCTAAGTCAAGAAGTTTAAAAAGAACTGTATATTTTTTCACACAGTTTGATAGAACTTAGAATTTTTACATTGACATATCACAAGTTGATTTTTTTTCGAAGTGGAGGACCAGGAAGCTTTTGTTCAAAATTCAATATGGCGGCCATTTTCTAACACCGAAGATATTTTTGAATTATAGGTAGAAATAATAAACAAATATGGGGGTTTTTATTGGGTTTAATGCTTTTAAAATCAAACTTTCACAATTAATACAAAAGTCACTCAATTAAATGTTCTATGCGCTGTCCGCCTTGTTCTTGGCATAGTGTAACTCTCTCAACATTTTCCGCGAGCAGGTTTCGTAAATGCTGTTCTGAGATACCCTCAACGGCTCGTCTTATTCTATTTTCTAATATTTCCAACGATATTACAGGAGTTGCATACACTCAGTTTCAGGTAAAGCGATTTTATCGATTTTTATATATCAAATTTTGTCTTAAAATTAATGAAAAAATTTACTTATTTTAAACACGCTTTAAAATTAGAACAAGTATTTAAAAATTATTTATTTATTGCCTACAAAATTACAAATGTACTTAAAAAATAAGCAAAAAAATGGTGTCAAATCCAGGAGCCAGTGGCAATAGCTCTGAGAATCGGTATAAGGAATGTACAGAAACTTGTGCATTAAAAAAAAAACATAATTTACTTCCGAAGAAGATTAAAAAATGTACATGAAAAAATCCAAAAGCAAAAGATTTAAGTTACAATGCAAAAATGGATATTCATAATGCAATTTATAATTTATACACGTCAAAGACTAATATAATCCTTCAGAAACTTTTTAATATTATAGACTAAAAAATATCATCATTACTTAAAAAGTCCTCATCTTCTGAGTCGTCCTCAAATGGCGCAATGATCATTGGTGCTATTTCGACATCTAGAACTCGTTCTCGATTCCACCAATCCCATTTTAATTTCTCCGTATGTTCCACAGATTTCTTCCAGTACTACGGCGTAATATAATTTAATGAATCTTGCCAAACAATTTGCAGTTCATCTGATGTAAGACTAACGTTCACGTTTTTTTCGTAATATGATTTTGCCCCAGCCCATATTAATTATATCGCGTTAAACTGGCAATGGTATGACGGCAGATTAATTATATAATTAAATTAATAGATTTTGCCATTAAAAGAAGTAGTTTCAGTATATGGGTATAGGATATTGTTTTTGTTTTATTAATATAAATATTTTTCTTCCAGCATTAATTTAAGATTCTTGAATGTAAGATGCATTATCCAGAATGATTAAAGATGGTCTAAATTTGGAATTTTGTTCTTATTAGCCACTTTTTAAATAGTTCACAGTTCTTTCATATTATCAGTAGGTACTTTTGGATGTTGAAGAAAACTTGAAACTGATGGGAGAAATCCTGTCCAAGAACCTGCATGCAAAATGATGAACCGTTTTCATATACATCCCTTTTTTCTCTTGAATAAGTTGTTCTTTTAACCACTTTTCAAACATATCAAGTTTCATATTATCATTTTGAATTAACATTTCCGTGTATTTCTTTAAAAACTGGATAGGTTGACTTGCTATATGTGGCAACTCGCATAAAAATCTTCGATTACAGTCCTTTTAATATCGAAAACCCAACATTTTTGTTAATTTTTAGTCCAATTTCCAATATGCCTCGATTTTTTAAAGCTTCTTTTAAAACTTGATGGGTTATATTAGTTTTTGATGTGTATAAATCGTACATTGCATTACGAACATCCATTTTTACATTTTCACTTGAGTCTTCTGTTTTTGGCTTTTTTCATGTACATTTCTTAATCTTCTTCGGTAGTAAATGATGCTTTTTTTCATGCACAATTTTCTGCACAGTCCTTACACCGATTTTCATAGCTTTTGCTACTGGATATTGGCCGGTAAATTTTCATTTTCGTAATATTTTGTTAGATTTAATACCATTTTTTTCGCTTGTGGATGCAAAAAACCCGAAAATTGTTTTTTATTACTCATTTTGTCACTGACTTGTCAACGATTTTTGCAACTGCTGGTATTTATATGTTTGTCCTCTTTTTTCATATGAAAATATCATAGGTCTATCTAATTCATCTTCCGTATTTTATGCGGAGGATATGATTACACGTAATAAAAGAAAAACAAACTTAAAAAGTTTGTCGTTGATAAATCGTATGACCCGCAGGATAACACTCTTTTGACTATGTTAAGAAAAACAACAGGAGCTAAGTTTTTATGTTTTTATTGACGTTTCAGCTGATTAACTAAAAAAAAACTAAGAAGAGAAGAAACAAAGAACAGTTGTCATATGCAAGCAAACTTACATTTCTGGAATTTGTATCAGTCTTAAGTATTTTTGTTTTGTTGTAGTTGAATGTGTGGTTGTTTTGAGTCATGTGGTTTGAAAGGGCAGTTTTGTTTTATTTGTCTTATTTATCACCGTTCAGTCTATTTGTTAAATATTTGCTAGTTTGATCTAGAGTTTCTATACGGTATCTCGTAGACAATACTGTTTTTTTTTCAGTTGATATGGAAGTTTTTAATTTACCGAAATTTTGTTTTTGTCCTTGTGACTAACTAGAATATCCCGTTTTTTTAACATCTTTAAATTTTTCTGATAAATGTGTTAAAAACTTCTTGTTTTGCCTATTCTGCGTTGGTATTGAGTTTGCATTATAAAATTGAAATATTCTTTTATTGAAAATGGAGTCAATCAAATTTTTGTTGATAATTGTTTTGTCTTAAGGCATGTTTTGCTTTTTCGATTGATACTTTTCTATATTTCGGGTCAGATAAATTTATAGCTCTATCTGTCAAACTCAATACAATTGATTTCTTTTAGAGATAAGGAATGCTGCGAATTGAAATTTAAGTATCTGCCGGACCATGTATTTTTTGTATACCATACGGTTTTTATTGTGTTATTTATGTGATATAGAATTAGGTCCAAGAAATGTATTTTATTTAGTTTAGAATGTAATCACATTTATTTTTTGGTATGGATAATAAATTAAGAAGGCTTAAAGTTTAATTTGTCTAGGACAGTCTTTTTCTAGATTCTCAAGCGCTACTTGCGTAATAACGCTTAAGATTGATGAGCCTATTGCACACTATTCTATTTGCCTGTAATATTTGTCTCTATGTAAGAAATAAGTGAAGTATATACAGGGTGTTAATTAATGTCGTGGACATATTTCAGGGTGTGATAGTACTCGACAAAATAGGAAAAAAATGCCAATATATACATGGTCAAAACGCATCATTTGCGTTATACAGGGTGTCAAAGTTTCAAATTTTTTCTGTTTTTTTGCGTTTTTTTGTTATTTTTAAGAACCTCTACGGTAAAATATCAAAATCGTGGATGGTAGTATACAGGGTGTTATATTTTTTGCACTACGTACAAGTTTATCTGCCGGAACTTTTTTTTGGAGCACCCTGTATGAATTCTGATATAAAATTTAAACTCTTTGTTCGTTTCTTTAGCCCTTTTGTATTTTGCATTATTCTCGTATCTATCACAGTTTTCGACTTATTTGCAATAATCGATGCTTGCATCGATGGCATGTAGGCGAAATTAAGCAAAAAATTAAGAAACGGGTTTTATTTTAAATCAACCGACATGATAATGAACAATCAGATAAAATTATTACAGTTAAATTAAAAATAAAACAAAATTATAAAACTTGTTGAAAATGTCCACCTTTTGCTAGAATGCAAGAATCAAGTCTTCGCCTCATGGACTGACGGACTCTGTCAAATATTCCAGGAGTATTGCGAATGATGTTGCATGAAGCTATTATTCTGTTTCTTAAATCTTCTTCTGACTGGATTGGTGCCTGATACACCAATGTTTTCAAGTGTCCCCAGAAAAAGAAATCCAGGCTATTCAGAT
Organism: Kuschelorhynchus macadamiae; assembly: GCA_030620095.1. Classification (NCBI taxonomy): domain Eukaryota; kingdom Metazoa; phylum Arthropoda; class Insecta; order Coleoptera; family Curculionidae; genus Kuschelorhynchus; species Kuschelorhynchus macadamiae. Next base: position 436,187 of record JAUTXW010003882.1, on the reverse strand, counting down.
CTGGAGATCTAGGGTGCCATGGCTGGCCTATCCAACTGTTGTTAAAATTATTATTTAGGAACTCCCTCACCTCTATGCTGAAACGTGCTGGTGAACCACATTTGATTTCTAAGAAGAATTGGCATGTCTTCTAGCAATACCGGGAGTTCGTCTTCGAGAAATTGACGATAATATCGTCCGTTTAGCCTTGCTGGCAGGAAAAATTAACCTATCAAATAATTTCCAATAATGCCGGCCCACATATTTACTAAAAATTGTTGCTGGAAATTATTTTCATGTATCGAATGCGGGTTCTCTTCTGCCCAAAAATGATTGTTATGAAAATTTATTCCTAAAAAAATGTGATCGCTAAATAAAATCGTGTTTCCAAATAATAGATTTTGGGCTAGCATTTGTAAGAACCACTGGCAAAAAATTAAACGGAGTGGAAAGTCCCGTGGGAGAAGAGCTTAAACCCTTTGGACAGTGGCGGCTCGTGGTGTTTAGGCTAGGGTAGGCGACAACCACAATAATTTCAAGAATAATGACGTTATAAGAAAACGTTAAGCCGCGTACACACTTAGCTGACAACTAAATTTTATAAATTAAATTTATCCGCCTATCTTTTAAAAGGGCGAATTTACTTATTATGACATCCGTAAAGTTATCAGCCTTCTGTAAGGAGCAGAACAACTCTTTTTCTATTGAAATTAGCGCAAGTGACGATAAACGTTCATTTTTTATTGTATTGCGAGAATACGTTTTTATTCGCTTTAAACAAGAGAAATGTCTTTCCACTGAGGTACTTGTAATAGGTATGGTAGCAATTAACGCAAAAAGTTTGTAACTTTCAGGAAATATTTCTTGAAGTTCATTTTTTACGAAATGTTTTAAAATTGCCTCGACGCTCAGCAATGCAAATTGTTCATCGAGATATATTACACTAAGCTCATTAATTAATTTTTGTTCGTCAAAGAAATTTTTATAAAAGTTGGTCACATTCGTCACAAATTCAAGCGGAAAATTTTTGCTATATTCTTCGAATTTTGAGGAATCCGCTAAAGAAAAAAATAATAACTGAGACATATCTGCAAACCTAACTTCTATTTGAGTCACAATATTGTCAATTATCTCATAAAATAAAATGCGTAAAGAACTTTGCTCATCGCCTTTAATGGTGTCCGATAACTTAATTCTTTTTGACAATTGCCCTGAGTCCCTATTATTAAAAATCCTTGTTTGGGCTTGTTCAAATATTGTATTAAACATTGTCTCATTTCTCAATAACTTGATACGATCTCTTGCCATAAATATTTGCTTTTTACAATAGGTGATGTCCAATGATTTTTTCTGTAGAATGTTGAAAAGGGGGTCAGTTATGTCAAAAATATGTTTATACACAGCGGTAAGAAACGAAAATTCTAAATCGTTCATAAATTTAAGATATCCCTTGGCCCCGTTTATTGACTCAGCCGATGATGATTGGTCGTCAATAATTTTAGAAAAAACTAATTTTAGGCTTTCCCATTCAGAGTCCAAGATTTGAATGATTTTAGAACGGGAAGCCCACCTGGTGTCTGAACTGGAAGAAATCCTCTTTCCTATCGTCGAATCTAAAGTAAATGTCCGTTTTGCAGACTGATGAAAAAATCCGGGAATCGAGGACGCACTTGCGAAAAAAATTCGGCAATTTTTTATATTTTTTGAACCAGTTTGTAAAACCAAATTCAATCTGTGCGCACTACAATACGTAAACAAAACAAAAGGAGCATCATCTTTAACTTTTTTTTGCAAACCATTCAATGAACCTGCCATCACACTAGCACCATCGTAGCATTGCCCAACTAATTTTGTTTTATAATCGAAATTGCTAATGACTGTAACAATTAATCCATACATTGCGTCCGCTGTTCTGTCTTCGCTAACGTCATGAAAACCCAAGAAACTTTCTTTGATTTCACCGTATTTATTAACGTACCGAATTGAAATCGCACATTGGGACTTCTCAGAAATATCCGTAGTATCGTCAGCTTGCACTGCAAAAAACAACGACTCTTTTATCTCCCTATGAATTGTATCTGCAAGGTAATCGGAAATACAGGATATCAAATCATTCTGGATAGTTTTTGATAAACCAGAAAAAATATTTCCAATTTTTTTTAAATGTTGTTGTATTTCGTTATCACGTTTAATTAACAGATTAAAAGTTTCCCGAAAATTTCCCGCACTAACGGAATCGCTTTTTTCATTATGGCCTCTGAAAGATAATTCTTGCTTTGCTAGGTGACACGTAACATCGACCAAATAGCTCATTAGAAGTCTGTATTTTCTCACTTCCTCATTATATAATTTAAGAGACAAAGAAGATTGTAATTGTAGCGCATCCTGTATAGTGCTACTGTTTTTTTCTAACCGCTTTAAACTAAGATAACTGCTTAAATGTTCTTTCGATGATTCGTGTTTTTTTATGGCCGCAGATAAATTTTTCAAATCAGAAAATCCCTGACGCACCCAAGTATTGTTTCTGCCTTTTGCCAAAAGTAAACATGGCCAACAAAACAAATTTTGATTAAAATAGCTACCACATATCCACTGATGACTTTCGTACCATTGAGCTTTAAACGATCGTGAAAAAGTTTGGCCCTGTTTTTTATCAGGCTTTAAAATATTGAGAAGTGGCGTGGGGCGGCCAAAATAAATAACATCTTTTCGATCGTTTTCGTTTAGACGCGAAAATGGTGTCTCGCACAAAGAGCAAACAATATCATGCACCGGATTATTCGCCATGACTTTTTAAAAATCCATTAAAAAAAACAAAGCAACGTAATGTACCTATATAAAATAGAACAAACCGGAAAAAACGCACTTAACCTACGGTCGACGCGACGGTAAATTCATCGAATATGAACCGTCCAACCCCTAAAACTAGCGAAACTACACTTAAAAGCAAAATATTTAATACCTAAATATGTCTATTAGAAACAAATAAAACAAAAATACTTATCCGTTTATCAGGATTTCTTCGTTTTTCTTCTGGCCAATGCCGATAAACAACCAAAATCACAAATTAAAGCACAGAAAAACTAGACGCGGTCGTAAAATAATAGTCAAAAAAACACACACGTATCACCGTCCAATGTTTTTATTTATTGATCGATATCAGAAAACGAGAGCGGTCAGAATGTAATTGACAAAATTTCAAATCACTTGACCGGAAATCCGAACGAACGATAATATTGCATCATGCATACTATTTACGATTTTTACGAATTATAAATGAGATTAATGAGAATAGTAGCAGGTGGCCAACGTTGCCAAACGCAAAATTTGTAAATACGGTTTCGCAAGCCTGAGAAGAATTTCTTTATTTTTCTTGAGATGTACCTAGATTTTGTTTAAAAAACCCTTTCAAAACCACCCTAACAACATTGAAACTGCTTATTTTATTTTTTTTATGGTTTGCAATGTTTGCATATGTAAGGCTGCCAACTGTCCCGCATTCTGCGGGACAGTCCCGGATTATCTTTTAAGGTCCCGCGTTACAAATAAGGTTAGAAATCGTCCCGCATTCTCTAATTATGTCCCGCAAGTCCCGAATTGCAACAAATCATATTCTAAGTTCCCATGTTTATCGGTTTAATAATACAGAGAAGTACCATTTTAAGAAGATTTGATTAAACTAAATTATGTGTTATAAATAAGCCTTAATTAAAAAAAATACCAAAGTGTAGAAACATGTTTCATTTTATTATTATTAAAAAAACCTCACCTAACCTAACATTTATGTTTAATGTCTTTAATTTTTTTGCTTTAGTATATAACAGAATGTTCGGATAATCAATTTAATTAATTAAAAAATTAATGCTGAAAATAAAGAATTTTAGAATATGGTTAATGCGCCTACAACGCATACTAAAATTTGTTGTGTCCCGCATTCGTAAATGAAAAAGTTGGTAGCCTTATGCATATGCATATTTTCTAAAAACGTAAAGCAGTTCAGGTGAAAATTCGAGAATTTGGCAACACTGCCAGATGAACAATATTGGAATCCAATGCGAAGACGTCAAATATTTGCCGAAGGCGGACGATCGTTTCGCCTACTGTAGTAGTTTATTTCGCGTGATTTTCTCTGTATGTCGGTCGCTGGTCGTCGGCGATGTGCGTTTTCGTGGGCTGGCTGGCTGCCGTAGAGAACATCTAAATTTAGGCGGTTGAGATATATCGCCTCTAAACGTACATAGGTTTCGCATGTAATCGATGTTTATTTAAATGTTAGGAATTTCTAAGGGAAACGCACGGGTTTTTTTGAAAGTTTTGTATATTTTGTGATGTTAAACGGTTAAATATTGTTTAATTGATATGAGATATTAGATTTTTAAGTATTTAGGCACGATTATTCAAGGGTAGGCGGCGCCTACCTTGCCTACCCTGACGAGCCGCCACTGCCTTTGGATGAGGTAAGGATACATTAAGCTGTCTAATAAAATTTTCCATACAAGCACAAATGAAATGTTAAGTGTTGCTGCAATTTTCCTCGTACTGGTAGCAGGATCATTTTCTACTGCATTCAGGACTGCTTCCTCGACTTCAGAAGTCCTAACCGTTCTATTTGCTCCTGCTAAATGAAAGGATTTCTTGAATGATCCGTTTTCACATAGCCAATTATGTACCTTTGCAAATGTTTGTCTATTGGGCACCACGCGATTTGAATATTTCTGTTCATAGAGTCGTCTCGCTTCATAACAATTGCCGTTGGCAAGTCCTTAATTGAAATGAATTTCTGCATATTCTTGATTTGTAAATTCAACCGTCATTAAACAACTCGAAACAACTACGGAAACGTCAAACAAAAAAATATTTCTTACAAAATGTCAGATTAAAGAACAGAATTAACAAATGACCTGCCTCAGCCTACTACCTTTTTTTCCAGTTTCATTATTTAGCCTACACTTAAATTACATCTGCGGCAATTATTGTAAATAAGTCGAAAACTTTGATAGATACGAGAATAATGCAAAATACGAAAGAGCTAACGAAATGAATAAGGAGTTTAAATTTTATATCAAAGTTCATACAGGGTGCTGCAAAAAAAGTTCCGCAAGATAAACTTGTAGGTGGTGCAAAAAAATGTTACACCCTGTATACTACCATCCACGATTTTAATATTTTATAGTAGAGAAACTATACATGTTCTAAATTTGAACTAATTGTCTCGGAAGGAACTGGAAAAAAACGCAAAAAACGAGAAAAAATTGAAATTTTTACACCATGTATAACGAAAATGAGTACTATCAGTATATATGGAAATTTTTTCCTATTTTGTCTAAGTCTAAGTCTAAGTACTATCACCCCCTGAAAAATGTTCACGATATTAACCTGTATATAGAGGGTGTTTCAAAACAACTGCGAAAAACTTAAGGGGGTGATTCTTGAGTGTCCTAAACCTCATAATTTTTGAGATACAGGGTGTTAAAGTTTTCAATTTTTTTTTGTAATATTTAGGATACCATTTTAGATATATTCGTGAAATTTGGTACACATTTTCTACTCATTAAGACACTTTTGCTGGTGCACAACATTTTTTTTTTCTACCAGTGGTGTTCGTACGGGATTTGAATTGCATATTTTTGTAGAAAAAATGGTACGCCACTGACATTTTCTCATTTGGATTTTTGTTTGGATAGCCTAGACATTTTTACATCAAAATTACCTGTTGCGTTTTTCTCGTCAGATGTACTATTTAAAAATCATTTAGGCAAATGTCGGAATGTTTGTTAAGTTTTGTTAATTAAAATTGATCATTTTGTCAAATAACTTCTAAACCGTAGAAAAACTAAAAAGTTGGGGAGCAGAATAGGAAATTTGAATTTAATATTCCTTGTTCAAAATAAAGGGCAGTTTGTTATAAACGTTGGGTTAAAAGTCAACAATTAGAGAGGTACAAATATGGCGGACAAAAAATAAAGTTTTTTTATCTTAAAAACGAAAGACGATAGAATAATGAAATTTTATGGGAGTATTACTGCTATGAAAACATACTGTCTGCATATTTTTTCACTTTTTTAAAATGAGTGGAAGGGTTTGAAATAGACTACCCCTATTATTCTTGTTAACTATATTTAAAGAAAAATTTACGCAAGGACTTGAAAAAAAAATTGAATAGCTTGGTTTTTTTAAAAACTTTTTTACCTCTTGTATTTTTTTTCGTAAAACTTACCGATTTGTAAATAAAATGTAAATCATTACGTGTTGGGACGGGGAAATTTTTAGAAAAAAATCTAGTGGGCCGCTGTCACTTTTTAGTGCACTTCTAATATTGCTTTATTTAACATTGCTTAGTTAGTTTAAATAAAATATTTTACTATTAATTTAATCAAATCAATTTGTCATCTGATCTGTTTAATTGTGCAGTAATAAAAGTTTTAATTAAATCAGTAGAACAATAATGGTTAATTTCACGAATGCAGAAATGGCAAACGGACATTCTCTCTCACAGCATATTTACGACGCTTCATCAAAGGCTACGTGAATCTGGAACTTTCGAAAAAAGAAGTTTTGATACGCGAAGTTCGAACACCCGGATTAGAAGTTTCTGTCCTAAATATTATTGAAGCGCAGCTTGAGACTAGTACCAGGAAAATTGCAGCTGAATTAAATACTGCTGTACCAACTGCATGGAGAATATTAAAAGAACAACAGTTAAATCCTTACCATATACATAGGGTTCAAGCTCTCTTACCAAGAGTTTTCGAATCGAGAATGATTTTTTCCCAATGGTTTCACCGAATGAATACCGATAATCCCTTTTTTTGTTCAAAAATTTTTTTTCGGACGAAGCTAGTTTGTTAAGAGACGTAATTCAGAACTTTCATAACAGGCAGGTATGGGTTGAAGATAATCCACGTTCAATAACAGAATCTACGCATCAATATCAGTTTTCGTTACCGTTTGGATAGGAATTGGGGCCACATTTTCTACCTAAAATATTAACTGATAAGTCTTATTTCCTCCAAGAAGGATTGCCTGATCTACTAGAAAATTTACCTCTGAGAATTAGAAGAGACACGTATTACATGCACGATAGTGCCCCAGCACACTTCAGCTTAAATGTGCGAAGGTATTTAAATCTTACATGAAAACCGTTGGATAAGAAGAAGCGGGGCTCATCTTTGGCCTCCTCGATCCCCAGATTTAAATACTTTGGATTATTGTATCTGGGGATATCTGCGAGAATTAGTTTGCACTATCACAGTACAGGGTGTCCGGATTTGGTTGAAAAATCTCGCTTATTTTTAAAGATAGAACCTTGCGGTTTTCACGAACCTGAGCTAATTTTTTGTGAAACTCATGAAGCCGTAAACAAAATTTTCATAATCTTCTTCATTTATGAGATACAGGGCGAAATAGAAAATTTTGCATTTTGGGACCCCCTCGTATCTCGGTTATCCTTTAACTTAACGCAAAGGGAAAAATTGCTACTTATGCAGTTTTTTACGCTGGATCCAGCGGCGTAGTCATATTTTTCATTTGAGTTGTTATTTTTTAGATATGACCCAAAGTTGTGTTTTTTTAAATGGGACACCCTATATATTTGTCCAGAAATTGATTTGTCCTTTTAAAAACTTCTCAAAAATATATATACTATTTTAATAAACAACAACAAAAATCCTAATTTTTACAATTATCATCCCAAATTTTGCAGTAGGCCATGCAAAACAATGCTGCCTTTTATTTAAAGTCGTTAACAATATCTACATCTTAACAATAAATCAAAATAAATATGTAATCAAATCTATTTATTAAAATATGTATTGATAATTTCGCACCAAAAAAGTACCACCTACCTAGATTTATGTAACACAAGAACAAAACAGTAATAAATTACTATGTAACAAGCCTTTCAGCAAAAATCAACTGTCATATAAGAACTACAGTAACCAAGGAAATCAAAAGAACGGTTCAAACTGATTTCCATTTTGTTCTATGCATGCTTCGCACAATTTTCGTATTCGTTTTAGGGAATTAAGCAAAATAACGGGATGATTTTGTAAATAGCGAAAATTTTCTTTTATTCCATTTCCTAAATCTTGGACATTATCATAGTGGCCTTTGTAAATTCTATTTTCCAGATATCCCCATAGAAAGAAATCTAAAATCGACAAATCTGGGGACCTAGGGGGCCATCTTATAGGTCCATTTGTTCCGATCCATTGATTGGTAAAATTATTGTCCAGAAATAATCTCGTCATTCCAGAATTTTGTGCAGGAGCACCGTCCTGTTGAAAATAAATTTCGTTAATTTGCGCTAGAGGAACATCGTCAAGTAATTCAGGTATAGCTGCCTCTAAAATTTCTATATAGCGACTGGCTGTTAGATTTCCCTCAAATATATAAAATTTTATATGTGTTCCTAATATGAAGCAGGACACATTTAGACCAAACCTGCCTCGCTCTCTTCTGGGAAATATTTGGTGTTGATTTTCCTGGGACCAGAATCTACTATTGTGCCTACTGAGTATACCAGAATTACTGAAATGTGCTTCGTCTGACCATATAACCTTCCTTTCAAAATCTCTAACCATATCGCATCTTTCTCGAAACCAATTGCAGAAGACTACCCGACGTTCTGCATCCCCTGGCTGTAAGTGCTGCACGAGCCTAAATTTGTATGGGTGGTATTTGTGCTTTTTTAGAATTTCTTGAACTCTAGTTTTTGGAATCCCTATGCTTTTTTCACTGGCCCTACAAGAGTTTGTGGGGTAAGCTTCTGCATTAGCCAACCCCTCCCAAATTTCCTCAGCCTCCCGATTTTCTTTATTAGGTATATGTTTTCGTACGAGGTTTGATAAATGATCCGTGATTAAGTAAATTCTTTTTTATCCGATAAAAAGTGAATATATTAGGTTGCCTCCTTTCTGGATATCTAAATAAAAATTAAGCAATAGTATTTCAACATACCTAAAAATTAACTATTTACCTGTTAAAATACATCTCAGAAGCCGCTTCAACATTTTCATTACTTAATATAAAACAAGCTAACATATCGTACTTTTCCTAATGTTCGAAAGTTTGGTTTTCTTCCATAATAATACAAATATATTTTAACACTATAAATAAATACAAAAAACTAGCGCTATATTTTATATACGCGTACACAATTGGGAAATGTCATTTGCTTCCAAGAAAACAAAAGAAAACGGCATCGTTTTGCATGGCCTACTGCAAAATTTGGGATGATAATTATAAAAATTAGGATTTTTGTTGTTGTTTATTAAAATAGACCCATACTATTATATATTTTTGAGAAGCTTTGAAAAGGAAAAATCAATTTCTGAACAAATATACAGGGTGTCCCATTTAAAAAAACACAACTTTGGGTCATATCTAAAAAATAACAACTCAGATGAAAAATATGACTACGCCACTGGATCCAGCGTAAAAAACTGCATAAACAGCAATTTTTCCCTGCCTTTGCGTTAAGTTAAAGGAAAACCGAGATACGAGGGGGGTCCCAAAATGCAAAATTTTCTATTTCGCACTGTATCTCATAAACGGAGAAGGCTATGAAAATTTTGTTTACGGCTTCATGAGTTTCACAAAAAATTAGCTCAGGTTCGTGAAAACCGCAAGGTTCTATCTTTAAAAATAAGCGAGATACACCAGAAAATGTTTCTTGATGCGTAGAAAATGTGTACCAAATTTCACGAATATATATAAAAGGGTATCCCAAATATTATTTAAAAGAAAATTCTGAAAAGTTTAACACCCTGTATCTCAAAAATTAAAAGTTAGAGGACATATATTCATATGAAGTTTTTTCCTTAAAATAAAATCAATATATATATATATATATATATATATATATATATATATATATATATATATATATATATATATATATATATATGCTATATATACAAATTTTATAACTATATATATTTATATACCCTTTATAAACGGCTTATCCCAACCATATATTTAAACAATATAATATTCAAACTTGTCATATCTACTATCAAATAATTTTTCCAGATTAAAATCCAAAATCCCAAAAAACAAAAAAAGTAATGTTATTTATGAAATACCCTGCAAAGATTGCAACAGTGTGTACATAGGTCAAACTAGCCAATACTTGGAAAACCGACTGAAGGGTCACAAGTATGACAAAAAAAACGCGACGGCTCTAACAAATCATGAAAATTCAAAAAAACATACCTTTGATTATAGTAACACCAAAATCTTAAAATCCGAACCGCAAACTAAAAAAAGAGAATTTTTTGAGATGGTCAAAATACAAAAAAGTAAAAATGCCATCAACGATAAGAAGGACGTCAACAACCTGAGTAAATTTTATATTTCAATACTGGAATAACCAATGTGATGTCTTATCTTAATGTTTTAACATAATACGTGTGTTTTAATTGTATCGATGTGTATGTATATATGTGGAAATGTGACATCTTGTACCGTTTTGAATAATCCTACGTATTGAGGTAAGAAGGAAAATTTTCACTTTCCATTTTTATAAAATTAAAAATAAATGTACTTTCCTTAATAGTTTACGTTCTAAGGTAATACTAACAAAATAAAATATTAAATGTAAAAATATATATATATATATATATATATATATGGGCAAATATATGATTTAAAGTATATGTGTAAATGTTTTAAATTGACCTTAAATCATTGAAATATAAATATATATATATATATATATATATATATATATATATATATATATATATATATATATATATATATATATATATATATATACATATGACATATACTTTCTGTGCATACTTTTTTTTACAGATAAGACGTTTCAATGTAGGACTAAACTGTTTCAAAAATGAAGAACTTTTGATGTGTGTTTAGGGAACAACCAGTTTATAGCCACCTAGATTATCTTACTCCAACCTCGTACTCAAATCTCAACATTTTGCTCAATCAATATTGACTAAATAATCATTTATCATCATGAAATCAGCATTACTGAAGTCTCAATATTGTAAATACTTAGATTCGGTTAAATAATTTTCAAAATATGCTAAATGGTGCACATTATTTGGTAAGATATTACTAAAGCAGGATATACAGCAATACTTGGTACATTGGAGAACAGTAAAAGGGAAATACACTTCAAGCTGGGACCTGGGTAATCCTCGCAACATTGCGCTGCTGTCTGCTAGTTCTTTAGAGTTATTAGGCCAGATTGCATTTGGGAGATTTAAAATAAAAAACATGGCATGGATGTTTATCATGTATCTTAAAAACTAAAGAATAATTTAATCAATAATTAATTTAAATATAAAATAACGATTACAAAAAAAATGGTGTTGGATACCCCTGAAAAGCCAGTTATGATATCGATCCATTTTCAGTTTGCGTCCCCGATACCTATTATGCCTACAAAATAAAAATTAGTATAATTCCACTTTTTTGAGAATATCTTGTACAAAAATAATCTAAAATAAAGCAAATATTCGTAAGAAATACACAATCAATAATAGAAATAAATATGATCAGTAATTAGCAATTACTAATTACGTAGGTCATGTTTATATTGATAAAAACAACTTCTGAAAAATTCCCCACATTATTTATATTCTGCACGTCAGCACATTTGATTGTCCATAAATCCATCTCATCTTCTATTCTTGTCAGACAAAGCTCCATTCGGGTGGTAGGACAGATGAACATTAGGACAAATGCGACAATACCGTTCGAGACTGGTCGGTTAACGTGACCTTGCTCGGTCATCCGAGTGGTACACTTTTTGTTCAGACGTAACATAGAGGAATGATGGAAGGGTGTGCGGAAAGGGGGACTAGAATCACCCTTCGGGGATGGGGGAAGAAATTTACATATGGGGAATGCCATCCAGACGGACTCTACAGTTGATCGAGGAGTCCGAACCTCGGCTATCCCCTCCACCTGAGAAGGTGTGTGATAGGGGGGAGTGTGAATTTACCCCGGTTACCGACGTGTAGTCTAAGGTTACAATAAACTAGGGTTGCCAGATATGCAGAAATCACAAGCGGGAGGCCAGTTCCGTTCCTTCGGAGGAAGAAAGGGTGTAACGTCCTCCAAAATAAATTGAAGAGCAAATAAAAGAGTTCTCGGCTTGTTATTGGATCCAGCAATAGCCTGGCCGAGACACTTGTGAAGTGAAGTTATACGTTTTCATCAAGGTTTATTTGGTTGTTTCGTGGACGAAATTAGTTAAATTATAATTTTTCTTCATTCATTGATGTAACAACTAATGTTTATTATTTCTCCTAGAAAGCGGAAGTTTTCAATCATACGGCGCGGCGGGAGGTGGGACATATGCATAAAAAGCGGGAGACTCTAGCCTAACTAGAGAGGGTTGGCAGCTATTCAATAAACTTCGCGAACTCGACACGTAATATTATCTCTAAAGCAGTCTTTCGAATCGCCTCATCGAAGGCAAACCTTTGTGTTTTTAACATAAGTGTTTCCACGTGTTCGGTTTAGCTGCTTTATTTCGGGGGGACGCGGGAGACTCACTCAACCGATCAGTGTGAAAACTAACGACCCCGCTAGAAAGAGAGCAGGGGCTGTGAACATGTGAGGCCTAGTTGTCCTGCATTCTATCCCGTTCGTCCGCCCAGTTCTCATAGAATATTAGCGGAACGGCCGCTATGTGTCGGTAGTGGGAAGGGTAAGTGGGTTAGCTTGAAAGAAAAGGACATCTCGTGATATCAGTAGTACTCTCAAGGGGCATCTAGTGGATGCCAAGATGCATGAGAAAGTTTTAAAGAAGCAAAAATGTATAAACATATTTGAAATAAACGGGGTAAACCAGGAGCTTAGAGTTCGCCATCCGGACAGCCCATGGAAAACGTCCCCAATCTGTAATAAGGTGTAAAGCATCTGGAAGGTGCGCCTTAGCTCTCACTAATATGTATATATATATATATATATATATATATATATATATATATATATACACAGGGTTATTCACGCAACCCGTTCATTAAAAGTTTTTGATGATGCCATTTAGATAAACATTTCAAATTTTGGGATTAAGGTAAGGTCAAGGGGTACTTCTTTTCTGAAATATTTTCAACTTCCTGTCACTTCCGGTTTAACCGGAAGTTGGTATCAACTTGCTTATTTTAAATGGAACACCCTATATTTTATGATATTTTTGGATTCTACGGAGAATTTTAATGCTATTTTATGTAACATGTGCTATACCTAGGTTCAAGCGTTCTTAAGATTTTAAAATCTCATATTTTTGTAAATTTTGAAGATATAATCTTCATATTTTGCAGACGATCGGTAAATAATCTTAGATTTCTATTTTTTTTATTGAATTTGTCTATTTTTATACAGGGTGTCCTAAATTCAGCGGCAAACATTCACATTTTCAAAGCCGCTAAAGTTTTTTTTTTAAATGGGACGCCCTATAACTTTATGCATTATCAAATGTAGAATTTCATTTTCTATCGAACTGTATTAAGGTTCCCTATACCTACTCGTAACCATTTTCGAAATAATTGTGTTTTATAAAAATATCGTATGTATTTGCTTAAATGTTTACATGTTCCAATGGGGAGCCATGAAAAAACAATTGAGATCCAATATCCAATATGACAGATGATTAGTATGCGTTATTTATCGAAAGCTGTCAGTGATAAACTAAATTAACTTCAAGAGGTTCGTAGGTTCGGGAGGGGTTTAAAAGACACAATTATATTCTGTGCAACGTTTCGTAGATATATTTCTACTTTATCAAGCACTGAAACCTTTTAGCATCCATGCACCCATATTTTTACCTTCATTGTACAATAATAAATATAAACTTTGTTTTTACGTACTTGAATGAGACATAAAGACATAGTTTATGTCTCATTCAAGTACGTAAAAACAAAGTTTATATTTATTATTGTACAATAAAGGTAAAAATATGGGTGCATGGATGCTAAAAGGTTTCAGTGCTTGATAAAGTAGAAATATATCTACGAAACGTTGCACAGAATATAATTGTGTCTTTTAAACCCCTCCCGAACCCACGAACCTCTTGAAGTTAATTTAAAATGGGAGACGAAGTTCACGTCAGATAAACTAAATCTTCTAAATCGAAATGGAAGAATACTCAAAGGCTGATATTCTCAATCTATTTTATATTTATGGAGAATGTTATAAAATTTTGGAGAGAACGTGTCGTGTGTTTAATGAACGCCACCCTGATTTGCCGCCAATGAACAAGTCAAAATTGCAGAGGATTGAAACGAACTTTTTGCGTTTTGGCAAGGTTAAAGTTACAAAAAATGTTCCGAAACCAGTGACAAACGCCGAGGATAACGTAATAAACACATTAGCTTATTTCCATGCAAACCCGCAAAGTTCAATACCGTCTGCAGAAAACGATTTGGGAATTTCTTCTTCATCTGTCCTAAGAATCTTGAGCGAACATCATATGCACTCTTATTCCTTCCAAAACGTGCAAGCCTTGAGACCTGGTGATGACGTCCGACGAGTAGAATTTTGCGAATTCATGTTTTTGAAAATTCAAGAGGACTCTCAATTCCTTTCAAAAATATTTTGGACCGACGAAGCGAAATTTTCTAGAGAAGGAATAACAAATAGAACAAACGAACATTTCTGGGCAGCAGAAAATCCGCACGCTTTACGCGAAACGCGTTCTCAAGAGAGGTTTAGCTTCAATGTTTTCCGTATAGTATTAAATTATCAGGTGCGGTACTGTATTTATGAAGACAATTTAAACAGTGATAAGTATTTAGAAATTCTACGAGGGACGGTTTCTGAATTTATAGAATTCCTTCCTATTGGTGAGCGGAAAAATTATTGGTATCAATTAGATGGGGCACCAGCACATAATTCCGCTACAGTTTAGCTCCAATTATCTCGAATTTTTGAAGATCGCTGGATTGGTCCCAATGGCCCTTGGAGATGGCATCCGCGATCGCCTGATTTAACACCCTTAGACTTTTATTTATGGGGATTTATCAAAGGTAAAGTCTATGCTTCCCCAGTAAATAACCAACAAGATTTACTGGACAGGATACGAACAGCTTTTGCCGAATTAGAAAACGGACAAATTCAACGGGCCACAGCAACTGTACAAAGAACAATTGAAATGTGTCTTCAAATGAACGGACAGCATATAGAACATTTGTCATAAATCAATTTTATTATTTTATTTATTTATTGTTGATTGTTAGATTGCTATAATTTTTCAAGTTCAAAGTTCACTAAAACAAGTTTAGAACAGTCTCGAACTTAGTAGATATGGTTAAAAATAATGTAAACAATTTATTACATTTTTTATAACTTTAACTTTTCCGAAACGAAAAAATGTCGTTTCAATCCTCTTCAATTTTCTCTTGTTCATCGACGATAAATGAGGATGTTTTTCATGAAAAACATGGAACGTTCTCTCAAATATTTTGTAACATTCTCCGCGAATATAAAATAAATTGAGAATATCAGCTTTTGAGTGTTATTTTATTTTAATTTAAAAATTTCTAATCAGCTATCATGTTGAATAGAAAAGTACAATTGTTTTTCCATGGCTTACTACAGGAAGGTGTAATCATTTAGCAAATACATATGATAGTTTAATAAAAACCTGATAATTTCGAAAATGGTTACGAATAGGTACAGGGAACCTTAATACAGTTCGATAGAAAATTAAATTCTACATTTGATAGTGCATAAAGTTATAGGGTGTCCCATTTAAAAAAACGGATTTTAGCGGCTTTGAAAATGTGAATGTTTGCCGCTGAATTTAGGACACCCGGTATAAAAATAGACAAATTCAATAAAAAAAATAGAAACCTAAGATTATTGACCGATCGTCTGCAAAATATGAAGATTATATCTTCAAAACTGACAAAAATATGAGATTTTAAAATTTGGTACCCCGAAAACTCATTTTTGGTTCAAGGTCAAGCATCTTAAAAACGCTGGAACCTAGGTATAGGACATACATAAAATAGCATTAAAATTATCCGCAGAATCCAAAAATATCATAAAATACAGGGTGTTCCATTTAAAATAAGCAAGTTGATACGAACTTCCGGTTAAACCGGAAGTGACAGGAAGTTGAAAATATTTCATAAAAGAAGTACCCCTTGACCTTACCTTTATCCCAAAATTTGAAATTTTTATCTAAATGGCATCATCAAAAACTTTTAATGAACGGGTTGCGTGAATAACCCTGTATATATATATATATATATATATATATATATATATATAAAGGGTTATTCACGTGGTTTATTAGAAGTATCTGGAAAACCAATAAATAGATTACTTTAAATATTTGGCCCTGGCCATAAACTCTCTTTTTAAAATATTTTAAATTGTGCGGGGTTGTCGCTTCTATCTCAAACCGGTGGCAATATTCGTTTTCTATGCCCTGTATATTATTGCATTTTTTTATGGTGCTCAAAATGTTAAACACTTTTTGTGTTATGTTTTCTATGCCTAAATTCAACTGCTTTCGAGAAAATGGCGCTTGAAAATTGACATTTTTGAACTTTTGAAACTCCTAAACGACTTAACTCGCAACAAAATGAATTGAACTTACCTATCTTAGTTTTTACTTTTAGCTATCTATCTGCTAACATTAATTTCTACATTGACAGGTATTTAAAACACTTCTAGAGATATTCTATAAGTTGTTTAAAAATTAACAATACATAAATTCAAATAATTGTAAAAAAAGCGGCCCCGATCGGTTCAAATATTCACATTTTTGCACGCTTTCAAAACACGTTGTATGTGGATAATTTTGTATGTTAACAAATTTACATTAACATAATTAATAACCGAAGGTACCATCTATCACTTGCCAGAAGGCTTTTTTGCTTTCTTAGAAAAAAAAATGACCTGTTGAATTTACCTCCAGTTATTGAATGTCCACTTCAAGTGTTACTTACTGTCATTTTCATATGCTAATTGGTATTTTAAAATTACCTTTTTAGAGATTAGATATTGCATTACAGAATATTTAAAAGTTATATCAAATTGGCTACAATGCAATAAACTATCTGCAAAATTTCAAACATCTTCTTTCTTGTTTATAACCAAAAATCGTACAAACAATGAAACGGAACCAATAGAATTCAACCAGAAAATTATTAGTCACAGTAACTTCATTTTATTTTTGGTATTAATATATTTTTGACATTTTAATTTAGCGGAAATATATAAAATACACTTGAAAAGTATATCTCTTTCATTCATAAATTCAATTCTATTCATAAATGTTAATGGCAATTATCAATGGCTATTATATTTTGCAATAATATATTCAAATTAACCAATTTGTCTATTTGGGCGCTTTTTATGATCTACCTATATAATGCAGAAAAACGAGAACAATTAAAATTCATTTATTTATAATTAAAATGTGAAAATGAAAACTGTTTTTTACAAACACTTCCACAATAACACTTGACACATTTCGCTACACAGTATCTTTTTCGGACGTTACATCTAAAAAAATTGTTTTTATTTTTAACATTTTACATGATATTATTACAGATTTCTCCTGATTTGCTTCATCTTTTTACTGTTGATAAGCAGCTTACTTTTATCTACAAAATATGAGCCTTACATTAAAAAAAATAAAATGATGCGGTAGCTTTTGTTTTTAACTTCTGCAGCTCATTGAAAAAAATCCGTAAATTTCCTTTACCCGGAACTTCCTTCATTATAAATGTTTCCTTTTATTAAGAATAGTGAAGTGTGAATCAATTTACTTCAACACATAGTTATAGTCAAAAGCAGTGTCATCGTGCGGGTCATACGATTTATCAACGACAAACTTTTTAAGTTTGTTTTTCTTCTTTTATTACGTATAATCATATCCTCCGCATAAAATCCGGACGATGAATTAGATAGACCTATGATATTTTCATATGAAAAAAGAGGATAAACATATAAATACCAGCAGTTGCAAAAATCTTTGAACGATGTTACTTCAAAGTCAGATTGACAAGTCAGTGACAAAATGAGTAATAAAAAACAATTTTCGGGTTTTTTGCATCCACAAGCGAAAAAAATGGTATTAAATCTAATAAAATATTACGAAAATGAAAATTTACCGGCCAATATCCAGGAGACAGTAGCAAAAGCTCTGGGAATCGGACTAGGACTGTGCAGAAAATTGTGCGTGAAAAAAAGCATAATTTACTACCGAAGAAGATTAAGAAATGTACACTAAAAAAGCCAAAGACAGAAGACTTAAGTGACAATGTAAAAATGGATGTTCGTAATGCAATTTACGATTTATACTCAAGAAAAGCTAATATAACCCTTCAAGTTTTAACAGAAGCTTTAAAAATCGAGGCATATTGGAAATCGGACTAAAATCGTTGTCAAAATTAATAAAAATGTTGGGTTTTCGACATAAAAAGGACTGTAATCGAAGATTTTTATGCGAGTTGCCACATATAGTAAGTCATCGTATCCAGTTTTTAAAGAAATACACTGAAAATGTTAATTCAAAATTTGGAAAAGTGGTATTTTTAGACGACACTTGGATATTTTCTAATGGAAGTGCTTCGAAATCTTGGCAGGACGAGTTTGTAAAAAGTGTCAAGAGAAAAAAGGGATGTAGGATTGGAAAACGGTTCATCATTTTGCATGCAGGTTCTTTAACAGGATTTCTCCTAGGTGCAAGTTTACTGTTTTCTTCAACATCCAAAAGTATGGACTACCATGATAATACGAACTGTGAACTGTTTGAAAAGTGGTTAAAAGAACAACTGATTCCAAATTTAGATGCTCCATCTTTCATCATTCTGGACAATGCATCTTATCATTCAAAAATCTTAAATAAACAACCTACTTCATCCTGGAAGAAAAGTAATATTTATAACTGGCTAATAAAACAAAAACAAAATCCTTTACCCACTATGCTGAAACTAGAACTTCTTTTAATGGCAAAATCTATTAAAAAACCAACAATATATCCCGTAGATGAAATGTTACGGGAAAATGGACATCAGGTTTTACGACTGCCGCCATACCATTGCAAGTTTCAGGCAATAGAATTAATATGGGCTGGGGTAAAATCATATTACGAAAAACACGTGAACGATGGTCTTACATCAGATGAAGTGCAAATTGTTTGGCAAGATTCATTAAATTATATTACGCCGGAGTACTGGAAGAAATCTGTGGAACATACGGAAAAATTAATATGGGATTGGTGGAATCGAGAACGAGTTCTAGATGTCGAAATAGCACCAATGATTATTGCGCCATTTGAGGCCGACTCAGAAGATGAGGATTTTTAAGTGATGATGATATTTTTTAGTCTATAATATTAAAAAGTTTCTGAAGGATTATATTAGTCTTTGACGTGTATAAATCATAAATTGCATTATGAATATCCATTTTTGCATTGTAACTTAAGTCTTTTGTCTTTGGATTTTTTCGTGTACATTTTCTAATCTTCTTCGGAAGTAAATTATGTTTTTTTTTAATGCACAAGTTTCTGTACATTCCTTATACATATTCTCAGAGCTTTTGCCACTGGCTCCTGGAGTGAATTTTAATTTAAAATTTTTTTTATTAGATTCGACAACATTTTTTTTTGCTTACTTCTTTAGTACATTTGTAATCAATAAACAAATAATTATAGAATACTTGTTCCAGTTTTAAAATAATTTAGTTTAAAGTAAGTAAATTTTTTTTATTAATTATAAGACAAAATTTGATATATAAGAATCGGTAAAATCGCTTTACCAGAAACTCGGGGCTAACGAAAAATACAGGCTATATATATATATATATATATATATATATATATATATATATATATATATATATATATATATATATATATATATATATAGTCTGTATTTTTTGCATATGGCCCTTAATTTTAGACTGAAATTTGAAGAAATCGGATAAGTAGTTTTTTAGCTATGCCGCGGACGGACAGACTGACGGATAGACATACCTACAGACAGAAGAAATTGAGAAAACATGTTTTCCGCCATCTAGGGACCCCTTAAACGTAAAGATCTGAAAAAATCTCCCGAGGGAAGTAATAACTAATTATCTTGTGTTTTTAACAAAAGTGTATAATATTTTTGCAAAATAAAATGTTTTTGTTACCACAATACAAAAAAAAACAAGTTTAAATAAATGACACTGTATAAGTGGTCAGATTTTTAGGTCAAGCGCGGGGCTCCTAAGTTTTGGTGGTTGATAAAAAATCTCACTTTCATTAAGTGGCTGTATAAACAGAACATATCTTGATTGTTCCACTGAACCGAACTTTATTAGGGCATAATTATATTTAATAATGTATTTTTGTTTTTGCAAACTAAAAATTTTTAACCAAATACATATTTAGCGAATTTTCCTATTTAGTCCCTCGGCATTTAATATATAAATTAATATTAAGTGGCTATCTTAATAATATTGCATAATATAATAAAAACAAACTATTTTCTTTCTCCCTGTATATTTGTAAATAGCCCATCGAGATTTAATAGCTCGATAAAAGAATCACACAACATTTTGATATTAACTGTGTTTTCTGATTTGATTCATAACGTTGGTGACCTTTGGACCCACACGATAAGACCGCATTCCACTATATCTAGAAACACATATACACTGTCTTTTCAAACATGTTTATTGGACGCCATTTTGTTCCATTATATTGGATCCCTGCTAATATTTTACTAGTTTCTACCTATGCCACACTTGATTTTGGGCATAATCTAAAATGAATTCAATAAGTAGTTTTTACAGCGATCTTGTCACGTGATGTTGAATTTGCACAAGAGTATCCTTATATCATACTGGCGGGTGCCCGCGACTTCGTTCTCGTATATGACTATAATGAAAGGGATGTAAAGAGGTACTTAAATCGCCTCACTTAAGTACCTCTTTATAAACCACGTTTGTTGTTGCATTTTCTGGCTGTATAATAGCCAAGCTGCTACGCGAACTTAGTCTAGAGCATGCGACATAGAGTTGACCATGGGAAAAACAATCGTAGCGCAAGTCTACTCCAGCTCTACTTGAGGATTGCCCTTGAGCTTAGTTAATTGTCATGGTGAAACAAAGCTTTAAAGGAAACTGTACTCGTTTAGACTCAAAAGGATAGTCTGACGGAATTAAAGGGATACAAGTTATAAAAGCTGTTTCTCCCAGACCAGGGCCAGAAATAATAGACTCTATTACATTGTTTTGTAATGTTTTAACCTGTAGCCGAGTTCCATTACACAATTTTGATGGTTTTAAATTTCGAATAGGCGTCACTGGTGCCCCACTTTTACAGTTAACTCATGAGGAGGGTTTGGAGAGTGTATGAACTCGACAGGATAATTAACCGCATTTTCTTGGTCTATAACTACATTTATTGAGTAGTATCTTAATTGTGGAGCAGTATTTTTTTTCCAATAAAGCTAGATTTATTTCATCTGCTGTGCTATTTTTTGGAGTTAATCTAGCTCGTTCTTAAAACCAAGAAGCGGTTTTATTTTGACAACTTTCGAGTCCACTATAAACACTTAAGGGGTAGTTTTACTCCCTTGGAAACTGGGGTTTGAAGAATCCCTTCTTATCGAACCTCTGCACTCTAAAATCAAGCTGTTTGCACAAGCTCAGCTTTCTTTTCTACGGCAAACGGTTTGAGAAAGATCGCAAAAATTAATCAATGATCCGATTTTTTCAAACACTTTGTATTAATTTATAAAAAATCTTAAAATATGTAATTAAATAAAATAGGTTTTCAATTTTCGGGAGAATCCAAAAATGATCCAAAAATGCAATAATATACAGGGTAAAAATAAGCAAAATAACCATAATTTTTTCGCGTAAGCACATGTTCAAGTGTTTTTTTGAATAACTAATTGTTTTTTAAATAAAAAATATAATAAAAAAGGGGTGGTTTCAGCTCCTAGGACACCCTGACTCGGTTTTTAAACAAATTATAAATATATAAAAAATAAAACATAAAGCATATTATGTTCAAGCGTTTTACGAATAACTAACGGTTTTTTAAATAAAATATATTATAATATTTAAGGGATGGTTTTACCTCTTTATAGACATTGCATGAATTTTTTAAAAATCCTAATATACGTAAAAAAATAAATTAAAAAACATTTATTCAAGCGTTTTTTCTAAAAACTAACCGGTTTTTAAATAAAAAAATTATTGTATTATTTAAGTGGTGGTTTCAACCCTTTGAACACCCTATATGAATTTTTAAATAATCCTATATATGTAAAAAATAAATTAAAAAACACGTGTTCAAGCGTTTTTCCGCAAAACTGACCGTTTTTCAAATAAAAAATATTGTAATATTTAAGGGTGGTTTCACCCCTTGAAATTTGATTTTAAAAAAATTGCTTCTTATCGAACCTCTACACTCTAAAATCAACCTGTAAGCCAAAATTCAGCCTTTTACCTCAAGCGGTTTGAGCTGGGGCCTGATGAGTGGGTCAGTCAACTTAGTCTTTTGTATATTAGTATAGATAGAGATTTAATTTTTCTCCAAAATTTACAGTCAATTGAATAAGAAGACATTTTCAGGTTAATTTTTTTAACATGTTATTTGGCCGCTATTTTGTTCCTCATTTTTGAATTCGTAACACGACTTTTCTAGCTTATCTCCATATTACACCAAAATTCGAAATTAATCTAGTAAGTAGTTTTTTTCAGACTGATTTCTTAAATATTTTATTAGGCCTCCATTTTGTTTTGCTCTCTTATATTCATACCAAAATGTTACCAGTACACTCTTATGTAATTTTGCAAAATTTGAGGTGAATTGGATAATTAGTTTTTTTAGTAATAAATGTTTAACGTTTCACTAGGCCACCATCTTGTACCGGCATATTGGATTTTTACCAAAATACTACCAGGTCATCCCCATACCAGCCTTAATTTTTGTCCAAAATTTGAAATCAATCTGATGAGTAGTTTTTAAGCTATGCCGCGAACTGACAGACAGACAGACAAACCGACAGGCGGACCGACGGACTTGATAAAACATATTTTTGGCATCTAGGGACGCCCAAATGCGAATATATGTAAACTTTGAGAGGGTGATTTTTTCAGATTACAAAAATTTTATTTGTTCCGCCATCTTGAATTAGTACCACACTTTTACTAGTTCATCTCTATACAACAATTAGTTATGGCACACATTTTGAAATCAATTTATTAAGTAGTTTTTTCAGGCTGAATTTTTAAATATTTTATTAAGCCGTCATTTTGTTTTGCCATCTTAGATTTGTATCAAAATTTGAGCAGTTGATTCCTACATAATACTTGATTTAATATATAATTTTTTTAACATCTCACTAGCCCGCTATTTTGTTTTGCAATATTGGATTTCTACCAAAATATTTCCAGATCATCCCCATATCATCCTTAATTTTTATTTGTGCAGAATTTCAAATAAATTGAATAAATACGTACAATATAAGTGAACATTCTTAATTTTATCTAAGAATTCTAACGAGTTAGTAACCTCAAAGTTATCGTACGAGATATTTAATCGGCTGAATTCTTCTTCTAACCATTTTAAAATATTATACGTTGATGATACAACAGCTGAAACAATAGGTCTCATGGACTTCCCAGGTTTATGGATTTTGGGAAGGCAATACAGTTTAGATAACTGTGGGTTACTATGTGTTAGTTTTAAGTGAACATTCTTAATTTTATCCAAGAATTCTAACGAATTAGTAACCTCAAACTAACACATAGTAACTCACAGTTATCTAAAATGTATTGCCTTCCCAAAATCCATAAACCTGGGAAGTCCATGACACCTATTGTTTCAGCTGTTGGTTCACCAACGTACAATATTTCAAAATGGTTAGTAGAAGAATTCAGCAGATTAAATATCTCGTACGATAACTTTGAGGTTACTAACTCGTTAAAATTCTTAGATAAAATTAAGAATGTTCACTTAAAAGAAGGTGAAATTTTAATATCTTTTGAGGAAAGCTCATTGTTTCCTAGGGTACCCATACCACTAGCTTTAGAGTACCTAAAGAAACTACTTGAAATCAATAATTTGAAGAAAGAAATTATTGATTAATATTTACTTCTTACAAAATTATGTATGAATCAAATTTTTTTTCAGTTCAACAATAAATATTATAAACAACTTGAGGGGACTGCGATGGGCAATTGCTTATCTCCGTTCCTTGCAAATTTGTTTATGGGTAGATTAAAACCCAGTTCAAAAAAGAACCCAAGTATTTCCCAAGGGTGTGGTATAAATACGTAGACGATATATTTGCTATTTTTGATACTAAAACAGAAAATTTGGACACTTTCTTAGAAACATTAAACAATAAATATCCTTCTATTAATTTTACGTACGAAAAGGAGAACAATGGGCAATTACCTTTTCTCGCCACGTTAGTTATTAGAAATAACGATAAATTAGAATTGGATACTTATAGGAAATTTACTAATACTGATAGGTATATAACATCCGACTCATTTCATTGCCGTCAACACTAAATGTCAGCTTTTCATTTCTTAACTCACAGATTAGTCAATTTTCCATTAAGTAAAGAACGTTTTAACAATGAAATAAATCGGATTAAAAATATAGCTAAAAGTAATCGATATAATGGTAATTTTGTACATA
This sequence comes from Kuschelorhynchus macadamiae, assembly GCA_030620095.1. Taxonomy (NCBI): domain Eukaryota; kingdom Metazoa; phylum Arthropoda; class Insecta; order Coleoptera; family Curculionidae; genus Kuschelorhynchus; species Kuschelorhynchus macadamiae. Next base: position 411,559 of record JAUTXW010003882.1, on the reverse strand, counting down.
AATTAGTAAATAGACATAAGCATAAGAAAATGTTAAAAGATGCCACTACTCTTCAAGCACCTGAGGCTCCCAATAAGTTCATAGTAATCCCATACGATCCCAAATATAAGAGAGGTCTAGAAAAAGTATTTAAAAACGTAGGTTTTAGAGTAGCTTACAAAACGGAGAACACTTTGAAAAATCTCCTTCGAAACCCTAAAGACAAAGTCGACTTGAAGGAGAGAAGTGGCATTTATGAAATTAGCTGTAATGACTGCGGTCTAAAATATGTTAATAATGACTGCGATCTAAAATATGTTGGGCAAACTAAACGCTCCATAAACATTCGTTTTAAAGAACACATGGCACATTTAAGATACGGAAGAACAGAAAAGTCAACATGCTTTAGAAAACAATCACCAAATAGGAATAAATAGTCTTAAGTTGATTAAAAATGTATCTAATAATAGATTATTGGATGCATTTGAGAGTATAGAAATAGTTAAATGTGGTAAGAAAGCACTAAATAAAGACAAAGGGCCTATTCCTTATAGTCCCCTCTATTGTTTACTTGACAACGGTGCAGTCGGGTGCAACCAAGTGTGACCACATTTATCTATAAATAGTCTCGGTTAGGATAAGTTACTTTAGTTTATATCATCTGCTGATGATGCTAACTTGGTTAGCGAAACGCGCGTCCAGAACGTAACAAGTTCTGGTATAGTGTGGTTAACTCTTGTATTTTGATCAAATTGAATAAGTAGTTTTTTAATAATATTTTTTTTTTAAATTGCGCTAGGGCCTTCATTTTGTTTCGCCATTTGAGATTTTTTCCAGAATATTACCAGGTCATCCCCATATGTCCTTTAATTTTTGACCAACATTTGAAGTCAATCTGGTAAATAGTTTTTTAGCTATGCCACGAACACACAGACGATAGACCGACAGATAGACAGATAGACCGACGGAATAGAGAAAAAATGTTTTTCGTTATCGAGGGACCCTGAAACGTAAAGATCTGAAAACATCTCGGAGGGTGAATTTTTCACGATTACAATACTTCCCTTTTATGAGGGAAGTAAAAAAGTAAAGTTTCTCTCTTACTGCGCTTAAACAAAAAGTTTAGATTGGGAAATCTCAGATTCATAAATTGTGTTTATATACCACTATTTTACATCAATATAAATTCAACAAGACAGTGACAATAATTCCTTTACCCCTATCGATACGTTTGGGATTACTGAAAGCTGAACTCTAATCATACTAAAAGCCTTATTTTATCATTTATTTATTACCTCCAATTTTCGAGATGATACCTGAAGTGTTTCGGAAATTAGCAGGGGGAAGATTTTAGGTACGCAGTATGAGAGTAAAACTGTGTCGGTTTAGAATTTGTATACTTTTGTTCCTTCTTTTTGTCATATTAATGGAGTCAGTCTAACGGAAATTTTCGTTAACAAGTATAAATTATTAAAAACAAAGCGGCTTTGTGGAACTGGTACATTAATACAGGGTGTCCCACAATGAACTGCGGCGATCGATTTCTCAGAAAGTAGGCTTTAGAAAAATTTGAAATTTTGACAGCTAAATGAAGTCGATGGGGACAATTCGCGTAAAATATTTTCAAGATGGCGGCACTTCCGGTTATACCGGAAGTAGACGTCAACATTCTTATTTTAAATGGAACACCCTGTATATAATCAAATTTTTGGATTCCTCGAAAAATTCTAGGTATATTTCATTTATAATATCCTATACCTAAGTTCAACTGTTTTAGAGATATTTTGAGTTTTATGTAAAAAATGACTTTTGCAGGTCTAGACATAACTATACATATACGCTTATCGAAGCCTCTATTATTTATTTGCGGTTGGCTTCCTTGTCCAAAATGGCACACTTTAGTGGCCTGTGCTGATATTTTTATAATAAATAAATATAGGGTGATCAAAAACTGACATTACAAATATACTTTAAAAAATCGTTAAAAGTTACTTTTTTCGAATGTAAGCCCCCAATTTTTATAATTTTATCTTATTTAACACTTAAAATAAGGGTGACTTTGTAACAAGTTGTCTATTCCAAAATGTGTAGTTTTTGAGTTATTGACGATTCAACATTTTTTATTCTAATAATACCAGACGGCATCTAAGTTTTCTTGTTAGTTGGCCATGACGGGGAGGCCTGGCGAGAACAAAACCAATTGGTTACTATAGAAACGTAATATTTGTTGTCGTTTGACAATTACCTACTAAAATATTATTTATTTATTATAGTAATTATAATAATTATTAAACTAATAATCATGCCGGGGCGATTAAATTACACACACGAGGATTATTTGAATTTGTTTATTATCTATGGGGAATCTAACAAAGTTTTAACAAGAACATGCCAGATATTTGCCGATAGATATCCAGATAAACAGAAACCGTCACCGAACAGCGTTAAACAAATGTTGGAAAACCATAAAAATGTTGAAACCGTGAAGACAAAAATTAATTAAAGAAAGCCTATTCCAATTATAGTCTAGTCTATACAAGAACACACCTTATTTTCTCAATAAATGTTGAAAATGTCCACCTTATACTTCCAAACATTTTTCGCATCTCGGAATAAATCCTTCGTGGGTGGCCGCTCTAATTGAAGCTGGAGATAAACTTTCGAACGCGTCCCTTACCCTTGCCATATAGTCCTCTTTCATTGCTACTGGATCAAAATAAACGATTCCTTTTATCGTTCCCCATATAAAATAGTCTAAGACTGTCAGATCGGGAGAACGAGGAGGCCACAGGAAAGGTCCATTGTTGGCAATCCACTTGTCGTAAGACGTAGCTTGTAAAAAGTTAGTAACTGCAACGGTTCTATGTGGTGCGGCGCCATCGTGTTATTAGAAAATTTGATGTTCTGCCAAAGGTATATTACTTAAATATTCGTTGTCCAACTCTTTATGAATATTCAGATATCTTTCTCCTACAAAAGTTTATAGACACAATTTTACGGAATGAAATGCTTTGATAATATTCATCGATTTATTGATTTAAAAAGAAACAAAATACATCAAAATTCAATTAATTTAATCTGAAGAGTGTTCAATAAAAAAAGAAGGTTTAGTATTTTATGACTTTCTAAAGTACCCTGTATAAATAGCTTGTAAATATCTAACTAAAGATAACTTTCCTATAAAACTTGAGACGATATATTTTTTTAGATGTGATGAGTTACGGTATGTGGACCACTATTTGGATGAAGTAGTGTAGTGTGAACTGTATAAATAATTTAATTTAATTTATTTATGTAATAATATTTACTAAATGATTTATCTAATTTTGGATTGACACTAAATTGATAAAAAAAATTATTCTAATATTACCTAAATGGATTATTTTTCATTAAAAAAGCCCTTGTGTTTAGGCAATGTATAACTTACCATTCAAATTTTCTTCGTAAAAATTCACTTTTATTATTCCATCGTTCCTTACTGCACAAAATACATTAAATTGCCAGGATTCTTGAAACTTCCACGATCTTACTGCATAAGGATTCGAATCACTCCAAAAATAGGAATTGTGTCTAATGAAAAGGCCATTTTTAGTAAATTTTGCTTCATAGGTCCAAATTAAATTGTTCAAAAAACTAAGGTTATCTTGTACCATTGTTAAAATAAACTCGCAAAACTGTACTCTTTTTGGCAAATCAGTGTCTTTTAGATGTTGAACCAATGATATTAAATAAGGTTGGAAGTTATGTTTTAACAGAATCCTATGCACTGAGTTCCTCGAGATTCCTGATTGTCTTACCACGTTTCTTAAGGATGTCATTGGATATGCTGCAAAATATCCCAGAATTTCATTCTCGACATTTTCATTATCAATAATGGGTTTCCTCTTATTAATTTTTGCCTTGACGTTTCCAAAATTTTTATAGTTTTCCAACATTTGCTTAACGCTGTTCGGTGACGGTTTCTGTTTATCTGGATATATATCAGAAAATATCTGGCATGTTCTTGTTAAAACTCTGTTAGATTCCCCATAGATAATAAACAAATTCAAAGAATCCTCGTGTGTGTAATTTAATCGCCCCGTCATAATTATTAGTTTAATAATTATTATAATTACTATAATAAATAAATAATATTGTAGTAGGTAATTTTCAAACGACAATAAATATTACGTTTCTATAGTAACCAATTGGTTTTGTTCTCGCCAGGCCTCCCTATCATGGCTAACTAACAAGAAAACTTAGAAGCCGTCTGGCATTATTAGAATAAAAAATGTTAAATCGTCAATAACTCAAAAACTACAAATTTTTGGAATAGACAAGTTTATACAAGGTCACCCTTATTTTAAGTGTTAAATAAGATAAAATAATAAAAATTGGGGGTTTCTATTTGAAAAAAGTAACTTTTAACGATTTTTTAAAGTATATTTATAATGTCAGTTTTTGATCACCCTATATTTATTTATTATAAAAATATCAGCACAGGCCATTAAAGTGGATCCCTTTTGGACAAGGAAGCCAGCCGCAAACAAACAATAGAGACTTCGATAAGCAGATATTTATAGTTATGTCTGCAAACGTCATTTTTTACATAAAGTTCAAAATATCTCAAAAACAGTTGAACTTAGGTATAGCATATTATACATGAAATATACCTAGAATTTTTCGTGAAATCCAAAAATTTGATTATATACAGGGTGTTCTATTTAAAATAAGAAAGTTGACGTCTACTTCCGGTATAACCGGAATTGCCGAAAATATTTTGCGCGAATTGCCCCCATCGACTTTAGTTAGCTGCCAAAATTTCAAATTTTTCTAAAGAGTACTTTCTGAGAAATCGATCGCCGCAGTTCGTCGTGGGACACCCTGTATAATAAATGGCATTTTCTAAATTATTCTTTAACCGTTAACATAAATTTTTATAACAACCTAGTTTTACGAATTTATCTAGTTATGTTAATTATATTTTTTAATAAGGAGCTATTACTAAATATAAGCGGTAATAGGAAGCAAAGTGTTTTATATTTAGTGCCATATTTTATTGAACAAATACATATAAAAATTTTACTAAATTATTTCGATTACAATATACTATATATTTTTTCCGTGTAGATGGCCGCAAACGATATTTTTTTGTTCATTTCTAGGTTACAAGCCAAACCAACTGACATATTTTAAAATTTTGAAATCATTTATTTTCTATTATATAATGTTTATCTCTTACGATTATCATGACAGGATGAAAGCATTTGTGCAACAGCTTTGTGTTTATAAAAACTTAAGGTAATTGACACAATTTCTTGTCTACTTAAATAATATTGTTTGTATTATGTATCGAAACATTTCGTAGAAACCAGTTAATATATACACTGTGGTCTAAATTAAATTGGAACCTTTTTTTATACTTTATTATTTTTCTTATTTTTTGACCGATTTTAAATATTTTTGAATACGTTTTAATTGAACTATTTCTGAGTTACTTGTAAAATCTCGACTTATTTTTTTGTACAGAGTACGAAAAAAATCGAATTTTTCTAAAACGTTCATTTTAAAGTCGTTGCAAAAATCAGGTGATTTCAATATTTCTACGATTCCATGTTAAAATGGTTCATTGGTTTTCAGATAATGATCAGCAACTTGAAGATTTTGATTGAATTAAATTTTTAATAGTTAATTTTTTAATTTAAGTTGCATGCGAGAGTTATTTAATGGGCTAAAAAACCTAAAAGTTTGTATTTTGCTGAAGTATATTAAACTATTTAAAATCAAGATTAGCGTGTTCTGAAATTTCAAAAATATGCAAAAAAACGAGCAAAAACAGGAAATATAAAATATTAATACATTTATTTATTAGACTCGTGAAAAATGAACTTTAAATTATTTTATTATAAACAGTAGATAACACCAACAAGTTATAAAAACTGACGGTGGATATGACCACCTTGATTTTCTACAACAGTTTGTAGCTTTCGGCGCCCTAATCCGATAGAGTTTGTTAATATTTCTTTGTTAAGATTTTGCCAGCACATTATTATTCGTTCTATTAATTCCTGAACAGTATTAACCACCACATCTTCGTAAACCATTCTTTCCAGAACACTCCATGCTGTATAATCTACTGGATTAAGATCCGGACTGTTTGGGGACCAAGACTGAGGTTCTATAAAATCTGGGCAGTTCTCTCGTAAATATCTAATGGTACTGTTGGAGGTATGTTCAGGTGCACCGTCTTGTTGGAATGTATAGTTATTGCAAATATATTCGATTTCCGGTAACATATGAGAGATAAAATTTCTCGTTGGTAAACTTCAGAGGTTACGTTCTCATCTACAAAAATGATGTTGGTTTTTCCCTTCATGGAATCTCCCACGGAAACCATCACCCATTCCGAAAAATGCACAATTTCAACTAGCAACTGTTTTAAAGGAATATCTCTCTTTTTCATATCAGCGGCAAAATATACTCGGTTATCTTGAGGGTTTTTTGGTTGTCGAAGAGTGAATATTTTTTTATCGATAAACCATATTTTTTCGATAAAGTTTACATCTTTCAACACGTTTTTGCTTTACGTCAGCCTTTAACTTTTGACAATAAATCTTTTTAAAAGGTTACAAATTCTCGTTGTTTTAGATATTTTTCGACAACTTACCGAAACATAAGCCGGGACATTTTGGGTAATGTTTCTCACTTGTTCAATGTTGGCAAGGCTTCTGGCGGATCTTTTCCTGCCACGTCCAGGCTTTACCCGCACAGAATCATTAGTTAAACGCAAATGCTTAAAAAAGTAACTAATTGTACTAAGCTTCAAATTTTTTCGTGGATACATAGCCACTAACTTTTTAGCTCCATAATTAAATGTTTTTCTAAGGAGCTTTATCAACAATTTATCTTCTAAACTAAGAACGGGCATTATTACAACTTATAAAGGTCACAAGAATAATATTTCAAAATCTCAAAGAAACTGTCAATAGTCACTATCAATCTGTTTTCTTTTATTTCAAATTTAATCAAGGCTCCCTTGATTTTTAGTTGAACTTTTGTATCACACAGTTCAATATGTTAATGCTTAAAAAGACATCACGCAATATCTAAAAAAACGAGAGTTAGTAGAAATTCAATAAGAAGAAGAAAAATTAAAAATGATATAAAAAATGAATAATGATTTAAAACGAAAACCTTTTGAAAAGGTTGTCGTTGATGTTATTTACTTTTCATAATTAAATAATTTAAAGTTCTATTTTCTCAAGTCTAATAAATAAAAAATGTATTATTATTTTATAATTCCTATTTTTTGCTCTTCTTGTTGACCTTTTTGAAATTTCAGAACACCTACCTAATTCAGCAAATACAAACTTACAGATTTTTTTAGCCCATTAAATAACTCTCGCATGCGAGTTAAATTAAAAAATTAACTATTAAAAATTTAATTCAATCAAAATCTTCAAGTCGCTGCTCATTATCCGAAAACCAATAAACCATTTTAACAAGAAATCGTAGAAATATTAGAATCACCTGATTTTGCAACGACTTTAAAATCAAAAAAAAAATCATTTTTTTGAGTTATAAAAAAATTAGTGGAGAAATAGTTCTATTCTAAAACATATCAAAAAATCTTTAAAATCGGTCAAAAATAAGAAAAATAATAAAGCCTAAAAAAAGTTCCAATTTAATTTGGACCACAGTGTAAGCTTGACGAAAATAACACTCAAAAAGTTTGTCGCTGCCTATTCCACTCTATTGTTTTACAATGGTAAAATGACATAGCAACGGCCTGTTTTCTACTGCCAAAACTTATACCTGGACAAAATTCTCCCTACCTGGACAAAATCAACAAGATGGTTTTTCAGCGAATATTCCACTCATGTACAAATTTTCCCGTAAGACTGGTGGTGTTTTCGAAAAATTACAGCGGAAATACCACGTCGTCTAGGAAACATGATGTTTCGACTTACCTGGTCAGGTGTGGCTACATACCTAACCAAAAAATGAAATCTTGACAATATGAAACCTGCTTTTGAGAGGCGCTACAGTCCCTAGAAACTGATTTTTTTTTAAGTATCTTTGAAACATTTTTCAAAAGTTGTCAATATGAATAATCGCTTTGGGCTAGTTCAAGAAGAGGAAATTAATGAAAATATAATTGGAAGCGAACCAAGAAACACCGTTAAATCCAAGAAGAGCATCTGGAGACAGTTTATGTCATTCTGCGATGAAAAAAACTATACGTTTGACCAAGATACTCCAGTATCCCAGCTAGCAATGATTTTGAAAAGCTGGGCCTACAATATGCGAAAAATGAACGGGGAGGAATATCAAGAAGGCACGGTAAAAATTATTTGGAATGTGACGGCGAAATTATTGAGAGAAAGGTATTTCATTGAATACAAAATTAAAATAAATCCCTTCGAACAGATCGAATTCAAATCAGCCCGAGACGCAAAAAATGCCAAAAGGAGACATTTGCAAGGTATTGAAGGCAAACGCAGAGAATCGGCCGTTTTTTTAACGTACAGTGAATTAAAAAATCTAATCGAAGCTTGTGATGAATCAACTCCAGAGGGTTTACAAAAGAAGTGTTTTTTTTTCTGTTGTCCTATGAATTAGCCTGGAGAGGACGAGAAGGTGCAAGAGCCGAAACAACTTTTTTCAAAGAAGAAACTGACAACTTCGGAAAAAAAACAGGTAGAATTCAATACAACCCTGTTTTTTCTAAAACATGTCAAGGTGGTGGCAATAGAACAATTGTCGATTCGAAGTGGTTCGTGAGAAACGAGAGAAGTCCCAGCTTTTGCCCAGTAAGAATTTATAAAGAATTACAAGATAAAAGGAAAAGTATTTCCAACACTCGACTATTTTTGACGCCAAACCCCCATTGGAAAATTTTCGGAAAATGGTTCAAAAACAGCTCAGTAGGAGAAAACGAGATTTCAACTTGGACAAAAAACAAGTACAGAAATCAGGCCTCAATACCACAAAAAAATTTACCAACCATTCCCTTAGAGCTACTGCCGTGTCCAAGCTGGCCAAAAGGGGAATGTCGGAGCAAAACTTGATAAAAATTACAGTTATTTGCAAATGGATCCAAGTCACCACAAAAAAATTATTGAAAGAATGAGGGAACCTGGAAAAGAACCACCTCGACAGCACGTGCATCCAGCCCCTGTAGCAGCATCACCCAGCACAAGTACAAGTAGTGGTCTCACGGCATCTTCTACGTCGTCGCAAAACAACAATGTGGTTAATAATTATCAGAACTGTACCTTTTATTATACAATCAATAAGTAAAATTGAATATTTAGATTTATATTAAGTACTTTTCAATATTTAGACAAATACTTTTATTAGTATATTATTATTCAATTTGTGTTCAATTTGTTACAACATTCAAATTTCTGAAATTGAAATAGGTATGTATTTAATCTTCAGTTAATAAAGCTTAGTTTCCCTGTATTTTATTCGTGGAATATTCCTCCTACATACCATTCGTGCTTAAAAATTAACCAGATAATTTTCCACTCATGAGTGTTTTCTCTACAAAATCATAAGAAAACACGCATTCGTGAAAAATTATCGGAAATTTTTAAGCACTCGTGGTATTATCCCCGATACAATTTTGTTGGGTTGAAGTAAAAAATTGATTTTATCATTTTGACAAGTGTCACCTATTCAATATTGTAAATAATAAATAAAATTATTTTCATGGATATTAAAAAACAAAGTTGTTATATTTTATTTCTTTTGATTTCACTGTTTTATTTGATATTATATGTAGTAAGGTACAGGGTGGCCATTTTATGGTGATACAGTAACTTATCTAGAAAACGGTAATAGTTACGACAAAAAGTTAAATACAAGAGTTGTTTGGATTCAATTGAATTTTTATTTTATTTCACTTTTGCTTATACAGGGTGTTTCGTTTTGACGTGACACATGTCAACTTTCTTAATTTAAATGGGATACCCTATATATTATTACGTATTTCGATTCTACTGTTAATTTGCGAAAGTTTTTATAATAATATCTATATTTGAATTCTTTATCATTTTTGCGTAAATTGAGTTTTTAGAATTTTTTTTTAAAAAAACATTTTTTTTAAAAAAATTTTTTACCGATAAAACTTTAATGGAACTGACTAATATTCTAAACATACATTACTAAGGGTTCAATTCAACGAGTTTCCATGCTGGCCTTACCAATATACAGGGTGTTAAAAATGGAGAGCAAAACAAACAGAACTTTAAATGTAAAAATCTCCTGTTTTTCAAATGGAACACCCTATATATTTTTATTTCATCTGATTCAGCGTTCAATTACCTATCATTACTCATATATATGTCCTATACCTAAAATGAACAGTTTTGATTTTATTAGCCTTTTTCTGATTTATACCGGAATTTTGCCAGTAAATGAGATCAGAAATTAAAAAAATCAAGATAGGCTTAGGAAATAACCTGACATTTGCTCTGTTTGTCGTTTTGGTCAAATTTTTGCTGCGAAATTTGTTAAAAAATGGCTTTATATAGTTTAGATGAACGTTTGAAATTATACAACTGTTTCATAAAAAATAATAAAAGCCCAGGGTTAGCCCTTAGAGAATATTTGAGGGAATATCCTAATAATCGAGTTACCTCCAGGACTATATTTTTTCGAATTGTGCGTGATTTGAAAAACGGTGTCCTTAAAAACTCTAAGAAAGATCGTCCCAATTTTGTCCTGACTGAGGAAAAACAATTGGAGATTTTACTTTATTTAGAGGAAGATGATGAAAGATCCCAAAGAGATGCTGACAGAGACATTGCAGGCGTCAGTAGAGGAAGTATTCAAAAAACACTGCAAATGAATGGTTATCATCCTTATAAAATTCTTCCAACTCAATTATTATCACAATTAGACTTTAATGAAATATATATTATGGACCGGCAGTTCGAAAATTTGTTTTTTTCAAAAGTGCTTTGGACTGATGAGGCCTCATTTAATACGGTGGGTATTTTTAATCGGAAAAACACTCATTACTGGTCTCAAACTAATAAACATCTAATAAAAGCAATTAAAAAACAAGGCCGTCAAACCCTAAATGTGTGGTGCGGAATTATTTGCGACCGTATTATCGGACCAATATTTTTTGACAGGTCGTTAAATGACGAAAGATACTTGGAGCTGCTTAGGAATGAAATCATTCCCCTTATCAACGACTTGCCAGCAAATATTCGAGAAAATATAATTTTTCAGCAGGATAGCGCCCCTTACCACACGGTTGCACCGGTAGTAAATTTCCTTAATCAACATTTTCCATTGTGTATAGGAAGACATGGTTTAATATCCTGGCCACCACGAAGCCCTGATTTAAGCCCTTTAGACTTCTTTTTGTGGGGTGCACTAAAAAATAAAGTTTATAAAAATAGATCTAATGATAAAAATGAGTTAAAAATAAAAATCAGGGAAGAGATCAATAATTTTAATGCATGTAATTCGGTAAGGAACGCTATTCGAAAAATGGAGGCTATTTACACTTCATGTATCGCAATGGACAATGGCCACATTGAAAATTTTTTATAGTCTGTTTTAATCATGTTTAATACTCAGTTAGTTATTAGTTATACCGTGTGGCACAAGATATTTTTTTGTCTCTCCCTTATTTTCGTAAACATTAAATAATAAGAACATAAACTACATAATATGTCACTTTTATTTGTATTTTCTAACATTATTTACAGTCGCTATCTGTGTTAAGGAAATGAGAATAAGGCTTAATTTACGACATTTTTATTTTAGCCCACTTCATGTGTTTACTTATAGATATCAAAAAAAATAGTCAAATCAGAAAACGGCTAATAAAATCGAAACTGTTCATTTAGGTATAGGACATATATATGAGTAATGATAGGTAATTAAACGCTGAATCAGATGAAATAAAAATATACAGGGTGTTCCATTTGAAAAACAGGAGATTTTTACATTTAAAGTTCTGTTCGTTTTGCTCTCCATTTTTTAACACCCTGTATACTAATTGGTAAGACCAGCATGGAAACTCGTTGAATTGAACCCTTAGTAATGTATGTTTAGGACATTAGTCAGTTCCATTAAAATTTTATAGGTAAATTTTTTTTTTTTAAAAATATGTTTTTTTAAAAAAATTTTTAAAAACTCAATTTACTCAAAAACGATAAAGAATTCAAATATTGATGTTATTATAAAAACTTTCGCAAATTAACAGTAGAATCCAAATGTGTAATAATATATAGGGTATCCCATTTAAATTAAGAAAGTTGACATGTGTCACGTCAAAACGAATCACCCTGTATAAGAAAAAGTGAAATAAAATAAAAATTTAATTGAATCCAAACAACTCTTGTATTTAACTTTTTGTCGTAACCATTACCGTTTTCTAAATAAGGTACTGTATCACCATAAAATGGCCACCCTGTACAGGGTGTTCCAGCGAGGACTGAACAGGGACCTATTTTCGACCTTCCTTGTATTTTGGAAAAATTCAAAATAGCCAATCGATGTATTTTTTCTTGTAGAATCCAAAAATATCATCGAAAAAATATTTGAACCAGAAACAAAAGAGTTATGCTATGCATGAGGTGTTTTTTAAATGGAATGTATCGTTTTTTATACGATTTTTGGAAAGTGATTTTTTTTATGTCCGTTCTGATTAAAAGATTTGATTTTGCGATAGCTGTTTATATTACATTTTAATGTTTTACAAACTAAAATTTTAGCTTCACCTGTTTAAAATATACGATAGGTTGGTATAGGTGATCAAGGTAAAATGACGTTTGAATGCTCTGTCAATAAAAATTGACCATCAATACAATTCTAAGGATAAAAAACCTATTTGAGGAAAATAAAACTTTACATGATAGAAAAAGAAATATACAAAGAAGAAGAAATCGAGACCAGGCCATTATAAATTATTTTCAAGTTAATCCAACCAAATCTAATTCGGATGCAGTTCGGGAAGTTCAGTACGGTGGCGGTGTAAGGCGCAGAAGAGTTACCCGAGGGACTGTTCACAGGACTCTGAAAATTCATAACTTTAGGCCTGTTCGTATCCTTCCACTTCAGCACCTAACACCGGCACAAAAAGAACTTCGCTTCCAATTTGTTTCTCAAATGGTAATTCGGCAAGAAAACGAAGATCCTGATTTATTCAAAAATATTGTGTGGACCGACGAAGCTACTTTCACAACATCGGGAGTATTCAACAGACATAATAGTCACCACTGGGTCGTTGAAAATCCAAAAAAGTTCCAGACTATTAAATTTCAAGGGAGGAATTCTATTCATGTTTGGTGTGGGATAAAAAACAACAAAATTTTGGGACCAATATTTTTTAACAGGACTTTAAATGGGCACAGATATTATGAGTTTTTAGAAAACGAAATTGAAAATTTTTTGGAAGACTTACCATTGGCAGAATATCAGAATTTAATTTGGCAACATGATGGGGCCCTCCTCATGCCGTGCATGATGTAGTTCAATTTTTAAATCGGCGCCATAACGAATGGATAGGGCGAAATGGAACATATGCTTGGCCGCCCAATAGCCCCGACCTCTCAGTTTTGGATATATTTCTTTGGGGCCATTTGAAGAACGTCGTATACAGACAACGAAACGAAAATATTCAAGAGATCATGGGAAAAATTGTCGATGAAATAAACTGCCTTAACCAGGAAAATCATATTGTAACAGCAAGTTTAGAAAGGCTACAAAGGGGTTATCGATGTTGTTTCGAGAAAAACGGCGGTCACATTGAAAACTTATGTTATTAGTAGTTTTATTTTATTATTTAATAATTATTTTTTATTGAATTTCTTTTTCTATCATGTAAAGTTTTATTTTCCTCAAATAGGTTTTTTATCCTTAGAATTGTATTGATGGATATATTTCTATGAAAATTTGCAATAAATCTTTTTCTTGCTTCTCTTGCATTTTCTTGGAACTTGTAAAATAGCATAACAATCTGTAGTCTCTCGTCCAAAGAGTATTTCATTTCGATCAGAGTCAAATATATATTTTTTAGGTGAAGACTTCGACAATAATTAAAATAATGTCAATTTTTATTGACAAAGCATTCAAACGTCATTTTACCTTGATCACCTATACCAATCTATCGTATATTTTAAACAGGTGAAGCTAAAATTTTAGTTTTTTAAAACATTAAAATGTAATATAAACAGCTATCGCAAAATCAAATCTTTTAATCAGAACGGACATAAAAAAATCACTTTTTCCAAAAATCGTGTAAAAAACGATACATTCCATTTAAAAAACACCTGATGCATAGCGTAACTCTTTTGTTTCTGGTTCAAATATTTTTTCGATGACATTTTTGGATTCTACAAGAAAAAATACATCGATTGGCTATTTTGAATTTTTCCAAAATACAAGGAAGGTCGAAAATAGGTCCCTGTTCAGTCCTCGCTGGAACACCCTGTACATTCTTCTCGGGAAATATGTCGAATACCACGTGAGAAAATATTTTGAAGGTAAAATTTTCCTCTCGTAGATTCAAGTTTGTTGAAAAAAAAGTAATAAGAATATTTTGTAACATAAGAAACAAGCATATACTAGCCCTTAGGTCTTTTGTAAGCTTTCGAAACGGAAAACCGAAATCAATTTATTTGTATAGAAGAAATAAAACGACCAAATTACTTCTACTAACAAGGGCATTCAAAGGTACCGATACAACGTTTCGTTCAATAGTTTCTGTTCTTTATTTGCTTTTTTAGTCGACTCCATTAAGATTTCCGGGCGAGGTTGTCGACCGTCTAACGAAGAACGAAACTGCTTTTAGAAAGCTGTAAAACTTTAAGAAAAATATTTTCCCAACCGGGCGAACAACGGTTTCGAGATCAGGTGAGATCTCCGCTTTCGTTGCTTAAAATGGCACTTCGTTTTTAGGGGCAATGAAATTCTAGTGCTAAATATACAAAACGAAACCCGACGAAATGGTAATAAGTTTTGCTAATGAAAATATTGTACAGGGCGAATCAATGATAGAGTAAAGTTATTACGAAAAAATGTTAAACACAATATTTTTAGGGAATTGTAACGTGCACAGTTTATTTAATTAACTTGCACAGTTTATTTTTGAGTATACAGGGTGGTTCAAAAAAGTGTGACGGATATAACATATGTTTTTTTTAAATAGAACATCCTATTTTTTTTATTTATAGATTATGCGTGAAAATCTATTACTTTTTTATTAACAATGTTATATAGTGGAAAACTAATCCTGATCAATGGAAGACCTTTATTGGCAAACCTCTCCCTAAAATTACTCGGCCTTTAACCTTCAATGATATAAAGATCATAAGTATTTTGCCGGCCATGTCAAAGATTTTTAAAAATTTTTTTATATTCTATTATATTCACATTTTATTGATAATAAAATATTACCAGATTGCCAGTGAGGGTTTAGTAAGGGGCGACGCGACGGTCGCTTTCGCGAATGTAACTGATGACTTGTTTTCAGCATTTGATAAAAAACAATGCAGTGCACTGGTGCTCTTAGATTTTTTGAAAGCATTTGATACTCTTAATCATAAATTAATTGTGTCTCAACTTAAATATTATAATTTTCAAGATGAATCTATTTATTTAATTAAATCTTATTTGTCAAATCGTTATCAAGTTATATCGTCCAATCATATTTTTTCTAAAAGGGAACCTGTTTTATCAGGTTTTTCCCAATGATCAATTTTAGGTCCTCTGCTTTTTATAATGTACAGGGTGTCCGGATTTGGTTGCAAAAGCAGGGTATCTCGCTTATTTTTAAAGATAGAACCTTGCGGTTTTCACGAACCTGAGCTAATTTTTTGTGAAACTCATGAAGCCATTAACAAAATTTTCATAGCCTTCTTCGTTTATGAGATACAGATGAGAAAATTTTGCATTTTGGGACCCCCCTCGTATCTCGGTTATCCTTTAACTTAACGCAAAGGCAAAAATTGCTGTCTATGCAGTTTTTTACGCTGGATCCAGTGGCGTAGTCATATTTTTCATTTGAGTTGATATTTTTTTAGATATGACCCAAAGTTGTGTTTTTTAAATGGGACACCCTGTAAATTTGTCCAGAAATTAATTTGTCCTTTTAAAAGCTTCTCAAAAATATATAATAGTATGGGTCTATTTTAATAAACAACAACAAAAATCCTAATTTTATAATTATCATTCCAAATTTTGCAGTAGGCCATGCAAAACAATGCTGCCTTTTATTTAAAGTCGTTAACAATATCTACATCCTAACAATAAATCAAAATAAATATGTAATTAAATCTATTTATCAAAATATGTATTGATAATTTCGCACCAAAAAAGTACCACCTACCTAGATTTATGTAACACAAGAACAAAACAGTAATAAATTATTAGGTAAGAAGCCTTTCAGCAAAAATCAATTGTCGTATAAGAACTACAGTAACCAAGGAAATCAAGAGAACTGTTCAAACTGATTTCCATTTTGTTCTATGCATGCTTCGCACTGTAAATAGCGAAAATTTTCTCTTATTTTTATTTATGTCATTTATACCGGGTGTCAACGAATCTATTAGACAAGCCATAACTCTTAAAGTATTTGATGTATCAATTTTTGGTATAGGTAAATAGTACATAAAGAGGAGAGTTTTGGTTTCATCGGAAATGACTCCAGTTTCGATTTTTTAAATGGGATACTCTTATACTCTCTATATTTTTACATTTTTGGATTCCTGAGACAAATCTGAATCAGAACGTGACATTTTAAAAACTTTTTAGGCCTACTTGATTTTTATATAGCCATTTTTAAAATTGCATCTAAGTGGCCATGACCGGATGCAAATTAATCTAAGGACCTGGAATGATGATAGAATAATACAATCGCTAAGTTTTAGTGATTAGTCTGATAGCGAGGAACAAGAAAAGTTGATGAAATCAAATTTTTGTGTCTATTTTTTTTTTCAAATGGCGACCCTTTTTAGACAAGCACTTTTTGAAAACAGAATTTTTTTGCGAATCTAACAATACTAACTTTTTGCGTTTGGATTAAAAATAAGCTCAAAAATTAAATATTACTAAGAAAAATACTCGATAATCAATTATTTACTTTACTTATCAAGTATGCCATGGAAAGCCATGCTGGATATTAAGATTATTAGGATTTTTTGTTTTAACAGTGACACTTACCTACTATTTTTGAGTAGACATTAGATTTCCTTATTTTTCTTGATTTTCAGTATTATTTTTGTTTTCAAAAGTCAAAATAATGTATACTCAAAGTAAAAAGGACGATATGTTATTAATATTTGGAGAATGTCATAAAAATTAAAGGAATGCTGCTGAGTTGTATGCTCAGAGATACCCGACCGGCAACATCCATTCCATTAGTATTTTCCATATCTCGAGAATCGTTTTAGGCATCAGGAAGGAAATCAAGTGGTGGAAGGCAGATTTATTATAAATGAAGAGATGAAGATTAAATTTCTTGCTATGGTTTAACTTGATAAAACTGTTTCTTTAAGCAAAATTAATCACGAACTGGGTTTAAGTCATGAACCAGCGAGAAAAATACTAAAGAAACACGGATATCGAGCTTTTAAGTACCAGTTACACCAGCATTTGTATCCTGACGATGGCAATAGACGGGTACTGTTGTGATTGGTTGCTCCAAAATTGTAGAATTGACTCAAATTTTATCAACTTTATCTTATTCTCTGGCGAATGCAGATTTACTAACAATGTTATGTTTAACAAGCAAAACACTCGTTACTGGGCCCAACAGTATCAACATGAAATGAGAGTAGGAGATGTTCAAGAAAGGCCAATTAGCAGGGGTTAGGTACTTACGGCCCGCCCGTTCACACCGGATCTCACTGTTCTCGATTTCTTTATTTGGGAATATGTTAAAGAGAGAATCTATGTAACAGCCCCAGCCACTCTTGAAATCTGAGAAGAAAGAATTGGAGGTGTATTTAGAAGTATTACACCTCAAATTCTGCACAACGTGTTGAGAGAGGCAATTGAAAGGATGAATGCACAACAACAGTGAACTCAAATATTGTGCTTTTACATTTTGCAGAGTTATTCAAGTTAGTTGAACTTATATTTTTGTTTAATGCTTTGAACTATTTGTTAGCCAAAGATACGTATTTGCACGCCTAAATTTTTTGACGATATCTGAAGAGGGGCAGCAGAAAACTGTATAAAAAAAAACTGTTCCGAGCGTTAGGCGCATAGGCGTGCGTATCAACAGAGATAGGCTAGATAAACTTTATTTGAAAATCCTCATATTTCATGTAGGCAGTTAGAAAAGGAGAGAGGTGTTGCTAAATCTACGGCAAATAGAATAATTAGAAAACATTAATTGGGAAAATGTTGTCATGGCGAAATGTCAAACTTTTGTATTTGTGTAGTAACGGTGTTCAAATTGATTCAAAATGAATTTTTCTAGAGAAGAATTGATTAACATGATTTATGTTTTGGCCGCAAGTGATCAAAATTGTTTTTTAGCAAGTAGAATTTATGCGCAACGGTTTAGCAATGCCGAACGTCATCCTCATGAGGTATTATTTGTCAGACTCAAAGAACGATTTGAAAGAACTGGATGTGTCGATTACGAACAAAAATTGGAAAGGCAGAAAAGAGCCGCAAACGAAGAAACTGAATATCTTGTTACGCAAACTTTAATTGAAAATCCTCATATTTCATGTAGGCAGTTAGAAAAGGAGAGAGGTGTTGCTAAATCTACGGCAAATAGGATAATTAGAAAACATTAATTTCACCCATACCATATTCAACTGGTACAAGAGCTGGATCAAGACGATTTCAATCGAAGACTTGAATTTTGTACTTGGGCAGTAGCAAAAAATAGATAAGAACATGATTTTTTCAATAACATTTTATTTACTGACGAAGCGACATTTCATAAAAATGAATACGTCAACCGACATAATTTCCACTATTATAGTTCTGAAAACCCCAGATTCATTATCCCCTTGGATCACCAGCATAGATGGTCTCTTAATGTATCGGCTGGTATAATTGGTAATCGTATCATTGGACCTTATTTTTTCGAAAATAGAGTTAATGGAGACATTTTCCTAAATTTAGTGCAAAACAGTTTGCAGGAGTGGATTGACGAATTACCTTTGAACCTAGTGAGGAGGATGTAGTTCCAACTAGATGGAGCTCCGGCACATTTTAGCAGGCAGGTGAGGCAATTTTTAGACGCGAATTATGAAAATAAATGGATTGGTAGGGGAGGTCCAGTATCATGGCCGGCAAGGTCTCCGGACCTCACAAAACTAGATTTTTTCTTGTGGGGTTTTGTTAAAGAGCAAGTTTACCAAACGCCACCCACTACCATAGAGAATATGAGAATGAAATAGATAAAAATAATTTTAGGTTATGTAGCCGTAGTGTTCTACAACTTTTGCATTTGAACATTTTTTATATCACTATCCGTTATCAAGATATCAACCGAGAACGCACTATTGGGACACTCTGTATATATATATATATATATATATATATATATATGTGTGTGTATATATATATATATATATATACATATATATAAATATATATATACTTTTTTACAACAGTTTAAACAAACCAAACTTACCCTATTATCTTTACTTGACGTCGTCTGTGGTCTGGTCGGGGCGGCCTTGGAATCGCTCTGCGTCAAGGCAAGGGTCTTCCTAGTACCGCCGGCAACCGTAGTGGCGGGCCTGTTTCCCGGCAACTTTTCCGATTTGCTGCGCTGTTTCTGATCTAGCGCGGTCTGCGCCCTTGAAACTGTGCCGCCGCCTCCGCCGCCACCTCCACCACTGGAACGAACGAAGCAGATATCATAAAACGAATGAATAAATGATTGCATATTATATTTATTAATAGTCCAGCGCTTAGGATGTTTGAAAAAAGAAATAGGCCAGGGAAATACACTGGTCAACCCTTATTTTACATCAACCAGTAATACCATTTATTTCAAAACATCATATTTTATTGTTTAAATAATGACTAATATCAGAACCTATAAAAATTACGGAAAATATGACATGTTAGTTTATTTTATTCAATGTAATGAAAACGCAAATAAATCTTCTGAATTGTATTTAAATAAGTGAGGCCTTAAGACAATTTTTTCGTTTTATTTTAATAGATATCTCGAAATATCAGGGAATATTTACAGGGTGATTCATGAGGAAATGTCAACACTTTAGGTACATATTCAGGACCAAAAAATCAACATAAAAGTATATATAAATAAGTGTCCGCAAGACCTTAGTTCTCGAGATACAGGGTGTTAAAGTTTTTATTTAATTTTCCTATTTTTTAAATAAAATCTATGATAATGTAAATAATGGAGTGAAAATTGATATACGGGGATTTTTTGGTATGACAAATTCGGATCTAATATTAGTATTGCTCTTACTTGTAGGGGGCGCCACCTACATGTCTTTCTAGTCCTTCGAACAATCACAAATTTTTGGTACAGTCTTGAATTACCTTTTTGAGTAAAGCAAATTATTCCCTTGCCATTTCTACGTCAAAAAGGTATACCTGTTGAAAGTGGATACGAGGAACCGTTTTCGAGATATTTGGATTTAAAACAATTTCGGCGCATGTAATTTTTTATCGCAAAACTTTAAATGTTTGTTATTTTGTCCAAATTTAAACGCATCTTGGCACAAAAGCTTTGAAATGAAAGACTAACACATTTTTTTAAAGTGTGTATTCAGTGCCTCAGACATAAACTAAACAAAAGGTATTTAATTTTTATTAAAATTGTTATTATTAAGTTGTTTTTAATAAAATCCTAGATTATTAGATAGATAATTTTCAAAAATTCCACCATTTGCTTCTAAGCACAGGTCAGCTCTATGGTGTATAGCTCGGGTTGCTCTGGGGATACATTCGGGCGCATTTCTTAGTATTTGTGCTGCGTTTGTTATCCGATCCAATAATGCTTCTCTTGTATTTACTTTAGTGGAATATACCAGTGATTTGAACCATCCTCAAAGACAATAATCCAAAGGATTAAGGTCTGGCGATCTAGGTGGCCAATTAAACGGACCTCCCCGACCAATCCATCGGTTTAGAAAGTTTTGGTTTAAAAAATCTCTTACAAGTAAACTGTAGTGTGCAGTGGCTCCATCATGCTGCAAATACATGTTTTGTCTTACATTAAGGGGAACATCTTCTAATAGATTTCGCAAGTGATTTTCAAGAAAGTTTAAATATTTTCTCCTGTAAGACTACCGTCGATTATAATTGGACCAATTAAATGACTATTTAACATTCCACACCACACATTAATGCTAAATTTATGTTGGAAATTATGTTCTACTGTAGCGTGAGGATTTTCATAGGATCACCGGTGTTCATTGTGAAGATTATTTATACCATCACGCGTGAACTGTGCTTCATCAGTGAACAAAACATACCTATACAACCTTCGATCTTCATTAATCCAGTTACAGAATTGCATTCTCAACTCAAAATCACTTTCCTGCAAATGTTGAACCCGTTGTAAATGAAATGGGTATAAACAATTAATGTGAAGATTTCTCCAAGCAGACGATTGTGTAATTTGATAAGTATCTGCAATCCGCCTAGTGCTTATGCTTGGATCATTTTCGACGGCATTGAGTATAGCCTCTTCTACTTCAACGTTGGGTCCCGATTCCCTTTCAGATACAATTTTTGCACTTGGAAACATCCCAGATTCTCCAGCAGTAGTGAAAACTTGTTGAAAAACTCTTCTATCTGGCACCCTTCTATCTGGAAAACGACGCTGGTACTCCGCGACCGCTTGAATTGCGACCCCATTGCAGAAGCCATAGACGAATATCATATCTGCATATCCACGATGCGAGAATATCACAGGCATAATGACGTATTTAGATCTAAAGTTTCTTAAATGATTATTGTCAGATAATAAAAGTTATGAACAGAAATTGACAGTGACAAAATTTGATCTTATTATTAGCTGACATTACTATTGCTAAGTAACAGGAAAAACGATGAAAACACCAACCAGCAGTTGTTCTGTCAGGCAAGGCACACTTCTATTTTTTTTTTTTAAATCACATGCGCCGAAACTGTTTTAAATCCAAATATCTCGAAAACGGTTTCTGTTATCCACTTTTAACAAGTATACCTTTTTGACGTAGAAATGGCAAGGGAATAATTTGTTTTGCTCAAAAATGTAATACAAGACTGTACCAAAAAGTTGTGATTGTACGAAGAAGTAGAAAGACATGTAGGTGGCGCCCCCTACAAGTAAGAGCAATACTAATATTAGATTTGAATTTTGTCATACCAAAAAACCCCCGTATATCAATTTTCACTACATTATTTACATTATCATAGATTTTATTTAAAAATTAAATTAAAACTTTAACACCCTGTATCTCGAGAACTAAGTCATTGCTGACACTTATTTATATAGACTTTTATGTTTATTTTTTGGTCCTGAATATGTACCTGAAGTATTGACATTTCCTCATAAATCACCCTGTATATACTACTAAAATAGGTTTCTGGACCCTTAATGTATATTCAGTGAAACAGTTTTCTTGAGTATTTTGGTCTTAATTTTTTATATATAAATTTAATTTGTATGTATTTTATTTATTTTCATCAAACGTTTCGGCAAGTTTTTGCCTTCATCAGTGTATCTAGAATAATCATTTTTATTTTATAAATGACCCAAAGATTTTTTAAATAATATATATTAAATACGATTCAAAGAGAATTACAAATTTAATTTAGTTTTTAACTCACCTAAGAAGGTAATCTCCGGCATCATAATAAAATATTAACATACAAAACACTCATAAATAAACTTTCTGGCACAGTATACGACATTTAGTTTCGAAACATCACATACATTAGTACATTCAAAAGTTAAAAATTCGACTGACTTGGATTAAAAATTTAATCTAATATCTATCTATCTATGTTTGTAATCGTGAAAAAATCACCCTCTCAAGTTTCACGTTTTAGCTTCCCTAGGTGCCAAAAAATATCTTTTATTAATTCTGTCGGTCCGTCTGTCGATCTGTCTGTCTGTCTGTCTGTCTGTCAGTTCGAGGCGTAACTTAAAAACCACTTACCAGATTGTCTTCAAATTTTAGTCAAAAATTAAAGGTCATATATGGGGATGACCTGGTAATATTTTGGTAGAAACCCAATATGGCGGAACAATTTTAAAAAAAATATTACTAAAAAAACAAATCATCAAATTTACCTTAAAAATTAAGTGTTACATAGGAATGAATTGTTAACATTTTAATATGAATCCAAGATAGCAAAACAAAATAGCGGCCTAATAAAATATTTAAAAAAAAACAATCTGAAAATGCTACTTATTAAATAAATTTCAATTTTTGTGCAAGAATGTGATATAATAATAATAATAATAATAATAATAAGACGTTTATTAATCCAATAACAAGTAATTATACATTGACATTACCAACAGGAATAATTATTTTGGATTAAAAGGCCTTTGAGTCAGCTTCCTGAGACAAATTCAGGTGCTGTTGAGGCCTTGCTCTTAAACATTACTAAATATAACAAAAATATATAAGAGAAAAAAAAATATAACCATTTACATAGATAATTATATTATATATTCGGAAAAAGGATAAACACAAACAAGAAGCAAAGTAAAAGTTAAATTCAAAAAGAAGAAGGAAGAGAAAGTGACAGCTAAAAATAGAGGGAGAAGGAAATAAGATCTAAAAACTAACAAAAGTAGACACCAAAGTGCTGGGTCACCTGTCTTACATTTTATGAATTATTAATATCATATAAGAGATAAACTGATAAAGTTGTGGTACGAATTTAAAATGGGAAAATAAAATGGCTGCCAAATAAAATTTTAAAAAAATCAACGCACAAAATCTTGTTCAATTGACTTTAAATTTTGCAGAAAAATTAAATGTGAAAATGAGATAAACTTGTATGAATTCAAAGTCAAGTGTGGCATAGAAAGAAAGAATCTGGCAAAATATTGGTAGAAGTCCAATATGATGATATGAAAAGACAGTATACGCAACATATATGTACTGTGAGTTTGCACTGAACTAAATTGGGTCACACTTCACTATTCCTAATAAAATGAAAGATTCATAACGAGGGAAGTCTTGGGTAAAGGCAATTACCCAATTTTTTCTCCTGTTGTAATGACCCGATCAAGTCGTCATCATATTATATTGTTTGCAATTTTATTTTCATACAAATCTATTATTTACACCATCACGATTCCTTCATTAGTTTCGATTTTATAAGTCATAAACAAAAGAAAAGCTATTTTTTAAATTAAATTGGTTATAATAAATAGACAGAAAATATAGTTTTGTGTGGAAAACATAATGGAATATTACTAAGGACTATCTTGATTGTGATGGCGCACGATTCCGGTTATTATTTTTGTGACCAGAAAATATTTATTTATGGGCCTATATGTCACCGTATATTCGGACTCGGTAACTTTTATTATACCCATTTTGCTTGTATACCAGAAAAGTAACTTATCCTGTCTACCTATTACTAAAAAGCAACCATTTGTCAATACGAACACAATTTCGGTACTCCATGAAATATAAAAACTTTCTAAATTTTACATATTACTTTTAAATGATAATCTTAGTTGGAAACATCACACACAAAATCGTAGAAATACTATTTCTCCAATGATTGCTACTTTATATAACCTGAGAACCTATATTAATGTGAAACATTAAATAGATTCTGGAAATGAAGAATTCTGTCCAAAGTTACCAGAACCTAAACGTATTTTGCAAACTTTACGCTATGTTTCAATAAGTAAACTGAAAAAAATTGTTTGTAAATTAAAATCTAATAATAATCATTCGGTAATTCTTTCAAAATTTGCCATGAAAGAGACGTTTGAAGTACTTGTAAGCAAAATAGCAAATGTTATAAATTTATGTTTAAAAAATGGGGAAATACCAGATGAACAGAAATGTTCGGATATAACTGCAGTTCCAAAAATTAAAAATACTGAGAAATGGAATGAATTAAGACCTATAAAGGAGCTATTGTATATTGAAAACCTTTTAGAATGAATGGTTTAAAACAAAATTTTAATACACCTTCAAACTGGTTTCCGAAAAGGACATTCAACTGAAACTGCAATACAGTACGTAATTGAAAGGTGGAAAAGGAGTTTAAATAAAAATGAAAATGTTACAGCAGCATTCCTGGATTGCAAATGAGAATTTGAAACCATTGACAGAAAGAGATTATTATATAAACTATATCAATATGGTTTTAGAGGTTTGGTTTTAAAATGGCTACAAAATTATTTGGAAAGTAGAACACAAAAAACTAAAATTAATGACAAATTTTCTGAAGATTTCAATATTGGTGTTCCACAAGGAAGTATTCTGAGTCCCTTATTATTTGTTTTGTATATAAACGATACGCCCTAATATTTTAAAATAATATAAAGTTCAGTTGTTTGCTGATGATACTTTAACATATTTAAACGGAATAGATGTTAATAACATCACAAACAAGTTAAATTTTGAATTGAATGTTTTATGTAACTGGCTAAAAGTAAATAAATTAACATTAAATGTATCAAAAACCAATTGGAAATAATAATTTAAATATTAATAATGATATTATAATTGACAGTGAAAATTTAGAAATGGTTACTTGTTTTAAATACTTAAGAATTTTAACTGAATCAAATTTAAAGCTCCATATTTATTTTGAAAAAGTAATTTGTAAAATTTTGCAAAAAAACAAACTCTTTAAAAAGACTTAGTAAAGATTTGAGCTATTTTTCAAAAACGATGATATATAATACAATATTTTTACCTCATTACCTGTATTGTTCAAGAATTTTATAGAATGCCAATCAAGATATAAGAAACAGGTTATAAAACAAAGCAATCGTATAACTTTAAGCATAAATAAATATACAAAGATATCAATCACGTTAAAAAAACCACAATGGTTAAATGTCAAAAATTTCATTTTTTTTGGATTGTATATTTATACATAAAATTCAAAATAACTTGCTTTGGGAACATTTATGCAATTTTGTTATACTAAATTGCCAAAATCACACATATGATACTAGAAATTGTCAAAGTTTTTACCTGAGTAATAATAATAAATTAAAACCATTTATTAGGTCACAAGTAAATTTAAAAAAGTCTGAAAAAAATATTTACTGAATAACCAAGATTGATATATTTATAAGAAAATCTTATTGGAATAATTAATAAAATGTTTTATATTCTTTATTTAAATAAAATGAAAGAGTAACATTTTTGCTAAATAAATCATATTACTACTACTACTATACGCTAAACTTCAAAATGTACAAGACAACAAATTTGTTCACATTACGCTGAGGATCATCATCTAAAAAATTGTAAGAAGCAAACCCCAGTGTGCTATATCAATTGCAAGATTATTAACCAAAAGTACAAAACAAATCAAAATTATAATCATGAAGCCAACTCTGAGCAGTGTCCGGTATACCTCAATAAAATAAATAGAGCCAGAGAATATATTAATTAGGATGATTAAACCAACAATAAATAATCTTAAAATTTTATATTTGAATGCCAGATGCTTGAAAAACAAAATAGATGAAGTAGAAATTCTTATTTCTAGAGAAAAAGTCGAAATTTTCATTATTTCTGAAACACGGGTAACTAAAGAAGAAATTAAATATTATAATTTTAAAAATTTTAACAGTGTTTATGCAACAAGGGTAAAAAGGGGAGGTGGTTTAGGAATATTTATTCATACTAAATTTAATTATAAAATTATAGAAAAAATTGAGGAAGAATTATCTTTGGTAACTGTCCAAATTAAAAAACCGAATTTAACTGTTTGTGGAATATATAATCCTCCTTCTACAAATACATCCAGATTCTTAAATTTATTGGATAAAACACTCGAAGGATTTTCAAAAAATAAATTGAACTTTATTATAGCTGGAGATATAAATATTAATATATTGAAGATAAACCATGAAACTAAAAAACAAAAGGATAT
The DNA here is from genome assembly GCA_030620095.1 of Kuschelorhynchus macadamiae. NCBI lineage: Eukaryota > Metazoa > Arthropoda > Insecta > Coleoptera > Curculionidae > Kuschelorhynchus > Kuschelorhynchus macadamiae. Next base: position 384,541 of record JAUTXW010003882.1, on the reverse strand, counting down.
TTATTATTCAAACAGCTTTTACTTGTGCAATGAAGAATATTCCACAAGAGAATTTGGAAATTCCGAATCCTTAATAGATCATATTTTGTCAAATTCAAGTAAAGACATTGCAGTACATTTTGTTAATAGCCCAATATCCGATCATAAAATTCAAATTATTAATATGCCAATTTCATTCAAAGAGAAAACCAAATATATGTATGTTGATATCAAAAAACTTAACTTACACAAATTAAAACGTGATTTAATTCAACTAAACGATGATATATCTTATACTGAAGACTTAATATATAACAAAATTATTACAGTTTTTGAAGTAAACTCTTATATCCGGAAAATAAAAATTAAAGAAAATTCAAAACTCTGGTTTGACGAATCTTTGGCAAATCTAATTAAAAGTCGAGATAAATATTACCATAAAAAGAAAAAACAGCCAACAAGAATTCTGTGAAATTTATGAAACTGTAAATAAAAATGTAAAAAAGATGATTCGATTAAAAAAAAAGAGATTATTATAACCAAATATTTACAACCGGGAATCAGATATCGGAAAATATAAATATTGGAAAACCAGCAAAAAAGAAAACACAAATTAACCACCTTTATATTAATAATAAGCAAATTGAAGCTGAAGAAGAGATCTGCGAGGAAAAATCTGGAAATTCTCCCGAATACACCGAAAATTCACATTCAATATTTTTAAACATAGAAGATGTACATGAAGAAACAATTGCTGAAATAATAGATTCTTTAGATCCATTTAAATCCTGCGGATATGACGAAATACCAGTAAAAATTATTAAAATTACCAAATGTGAACTTACTCCAATTTTATGTCATCTAATCAAAACTTCTTTCAAACAACAAATTTATCCCAACAAATTAAAAATTGCCAAAGTTTTTTCTATTTTTAAAAATGGCCTAAAAAGTGACCCAAATAACTACCGGCCTATATCTATCATGCCAGTTTTTTCAAAAATAATTGAGAGATTTATCTACGATAAAGTGGAACAATTTTTAGAAAATCAGAATATCTTGTTTTTTGATCAGTACGGCTTTCGCAAATCCAAGGACACAGCAGCAATTGACTTAGTAACACAAATTCAACTCGCTTTAGATAGACATCAAAAATGTCGCCTATTATCCTTGGATTTGTGTAAAGCTTTTGACACTGTAGACCATAAAATATTGCTTGAAAACTTGTTTCATATCGGCATAAGAGGTATTATATATAATTGGTTCCAAAATTATTTGTTGGATCGAAAGCAGATTGTTCAGATTGGCAAAAATAAAAGCAGTCATCAAAAAATTTTATGTGGTGTGCCTCAAGGATCTATATTGGCTCCTATTTTATTTTTAATATATATAAATTCTGCATCTCTGTTAAATTTAAAAGGCTCCATTAAATTATTTGCTGATGATACCACCCTTCTCTATACTTCAGATAATTTTGCTAAAATAAATGTTATTATTAATAAAGACCTAAATTTAATTACTAATTGGTTACAGGCACAAAAATTAACTTTAAACTTTCAGAAATCCTCTTTCATACATACAAATATTCCGACAATATTTTTTTCTAATAATCAAATTAATTATTCAAAGTGTATTAAATTTTTAGGCTTATATATAGATCAAAAATTAGCTTGGAAGCCACATATAGAATATTTAAGAGTACAAATTTCTCCAATAAAAGGAATTTTGTTTACAATTCGTTACTATATTTCTCTTAATTTGTTAAAATATATATATTTTGCTTCCATTTATTCAAAATTACAGTATCTAATATCAGTGTGGGGCGCTGCATGTAAAAAAACAATAAAACCATTAGAAAAATTACAAAATAAGTCAATAAAATGTATTTACCGTTTACCATATCTGGAGCCCACCATTAACCTATATAAGCCTAACAAACTTTTAAACATTTCTATGATGTATAAAACTAAATTATGTGTTTTTATTCATTCGTCAGCTAAAAATATGAAAAATACAAATTTAAATTTTATTAGAAATAATAACATTTATGATCATAATACAAAACAAACCGATTATTTCTCCACCATAAAATTTAAAAGTAATTTTGGCAAACAATGTATATTACACAGTGGGGTTAATTATTACAATAATCTACCAACACGATTAAAAAATATTAACAAAATTAATACCTTTAAAAAACACTTAAAGAAATATTTTTTGAAGAATTAATATCTTCAAGTTTGGTATATTTTTTTAATGTTCACAGTTTATAATTTATTTGTAATTTATAATAATGTTTATATGCTTATGTGTTTTATATTCGTTATTAATTAGTTCCCTGTATTATTTACATTTTTTAATTTATTCATAATTTATAATAATGTGTATACATTTTTATATTTTTCTATTGTTAATTAGTTCCCTACTATAAACAATATTGTTTCTTGGGAATAAAAAAAATAAAAATAAAATCTATTCAAGAACATAATACAAGAAAATATATTAATTACAAATAACTAAAATATAGACTAATTTATATTTTGTTATATAAAAGTTAAACATAGAAACGTAAAAATATATGAGCGATAAGGCTATGATAAATAATATTTAATTTAAAATAAACGACATTAATTATAAATTTATATTTCCTCTCGGTTTAAATTTTCGTTACGCGGAAAAACATAACGTCAACTAATGCCAATTCGGGGTTTAATTGCTTAATAAATTATTTATTTTTCAATTCCATTTAAAAACTTCTAAATACCGCTCATTTTCCTAGATCGGGTTATCGGCAATTGGAACGCAAAAAGTAAAAAATTAAAAATTGTTTTGCCTTAATAAATTCATGAAAGTTCGATGAAAAATTAATGTATTGTCGAATGCGGTCTTATCGAGTGGCTCCAAAGGTCACCAACATTATGAATCAAATCAGAAAAAACAGTGAATACCAAAATGTTGTGCGATTCTTTTATCGAGCTATTAAATCTCGATGGGCTATTTACAAATATACAGAGAGAAAGAAAATAGTTTTTTTTATTATATTACGCAATATTATTAAGATTATTTTATATATTAAATGCCGAGGGACTAAATAAGGAAATTCACTAAATATGTATTTGGTTAAAATTTTTTAGTTGGCAAAAACAAAAATACACAAAATGGCAAGCGCCTTAATAAAGTCGGAAGGCGGTTCGAATCAGTGGAACAATCAGGATATGTTCTGTTTATACAGCCAGTTAATGAAAGTGAGATTTTTTTATCAATCACCAAAAATTGTAAGCCCCGCTTGACCTAAAAATCTAACCACTAATACAGTGTCATTTATTTAAATGCGGGCTACCCCTGTGCAATGAAAACTTGTTTTTGTTTGTATTGTGATAACAAAAAAAAATTATTTTGCAAAAATATTATACTTTTGTTAAAAACACAAGATAATTAGTTATTACTTCCCTTACAAATGTACTAAAAAAGTAAACAAAAAAATGGTGTCAAATCTAATCTAATGAACAAACTTTAAATTAAAATTCATTAGCTAATATCCAGGAGCCAGTGGCAAAAGCTCTGAGAATCAGTATAAGGAATGTACGGAAACTTGTGCATGAAAAAGAAACATAATCTACTTCCGAAGATTAAGAAATGTACACGAAAAAATCCAAAGGCAAAAGACTTAAGTTACAATGCAAAAATTGATATTCATAATGCAATTTTTGATTTGTACACGTCAAAGAATAATCCTTCAGAAAATTTTAATATTATAGACTAAAAAATATCATCATCACTTAAAAAGTCCTCATCTTCTGAGTCGTCCTCAAATGGCGCAATGATCATTGGTGCTATTTCGACATCTAGAACTCGTTCTCGATTCCACCAATCCCATATTAATTTCTGCGTATGTTCCACAGATTTCTTCCATTACTCCAACTTAATATAATTTAATTAATCTTGCCAAACAATTTGCACTTCATCTGATGTAAGACCATCGTTCACGTGTTTTTCGTAATATGATTTTGCCCCAGCTCATATTAATTCTATTGCGTTAAACTGGCAATAGTATGGCGGAAGTCGTGAAACCTCATGTCCATTTTCTCGTAATATTTCATCTACGGCATATATTGTTGGTTTTTTAATAAATTTTGCCATTAAAAGAAGTTCTAGTTTCAGCATATTGGGTAAAGAATTTTGTTTTTGTTTTATTAGCCAGTCATAAATATCACTTTTCTTACAGGATGAAGTAGATTATTTATTTAAGATTCTTGAATGATAAGATGCATTGTCCAGAATGATTAAAGATGGAGCATCTAAATTTGGAAGCAGTTGTTCTTTTAACCACTTTTCAAACAGTTCACAGTTCATATTATCATGGTAGTCCGTACTTTTGGATGTTGAAGAAAAGAGTAAACTTGCACCTGGGAGAAATCCTGTTGAAGAACCTGCATGCAAAATGATGAACCGTTTTCCCGTCCCACATCCATTTTTTCTCTTGACACTTTTTACAGACTCGTCCTGCCAAGATTTTGAACCACTTCCATTTGAAAATATCCAAATCTCGTCTAAAAATACCACTTTTCTAAATTTTGAATTAACATTTTCCGTGTATTTCTTTAAAAACTGGATACGCTGACTTGCTATATGTGGCAACTCGCATAAAAATCTTCGATTACAGTCCTTTTTATATCGAAAACTCAACATTTTTATTAGTTTTGACGATTTTAGTCCAATTTCCGATATGCCTCGATTTTTTAAAACTTGAAGGGTTATATTAGTTTTTGATGTGTATAAATCGTAAATTGCATTACGAACATCGATTTTTACATTGTCACTTAAGTCTTCTGTCTTTGGCTTTTTTCGTGTACATTTCTTAATCTTCTTCGGTAGTAAATGATGCTTTTTTTCATGCACAATCTTCTGCACAGTCCTTATACCGATTCCCAGAGCTTTTGCTACTGTCTTCTGGATATTGGCAGGTGAATTTTCATTTTCGTAATATTTTATTAGATTTAATGCCATTTTTTTCACTTGTGGATGCAAAAAACCCGAAAATTGTTTTCTATTAGGTCTATCTAATTAATCTTCCGGATTTTATGCGGAGGATATAATTACACGTAATAAAAGAAAAACAACTTAAAAAGTTTGTCGTTGATAAATCGTATGACCCGCACGATAACACTGCTTTTGACTATAGTTAATATATCCATTCGACCTCGTTTCGGGAGAAAGAATTTGTAGAAAGTAGATATTTAATAAAAATTAACTCAATATTTTGCTCTATTATATTATATCAGCCGAAATAAACTGAATGGCAGTTGAAGGCAACCCTTAGAAAACTGACATGCTTATAACCATAATATAAAAAAATCGGTAAATTTCCTTTACCCGGAATTTCCCTCGTTAAGAATCTTTTCTTTTAATAAGAATAGTGAAGTTAGACCCAATTTGTTTCAGTACATAGTCATATATACTGTTTTTTCAAACATTTTTATTCGGCGCCATTTTGTTCCATCAAACTAGATTCCTACCAATATTTTACCAGTTTCTACATGCCACACTTGATTTTTGTGCATGCTTTAAAAAAAATCAATAACTAGTTTTTACATTAACACATACCGCCATTTTGGTACGTCATGTTGAATTCGTATCACATTTAATTGTTCTGCAAAATTAAAAGTCAATTGAAAAAGATTTTTTTACGTTGATTTTTAAATAGTTATTTGGCTGAAATTTATTTAATAAGTATCTATGTATGTTTTCAGGCTTTTTTTTAAATATTCTATTAGGTCATTTTGTTTTGCTATCTTACATTCATTACCAGATGAATTGGATAATAATTACTTTTTTCAATAATACTGTTTTTATCGTTTCACTAACCCGCCATCTAATTCCGACCTATTGGATTTTTACCAGGTCATTTCCATATGACCCTTAATTTTTTACCAAAATTCGAAGTCGATCTGATAAGTCGTTTTTAAACTAAGCCGTGTACTGATACACAGACAGACAACCCGTCAGATGGACCGACGGAATTGATAAAACATATTTTTTGGCATCTAGGAACGCTAAAACGTGAATATACGTAAAACCTGAGAAGGTGATTTTTTTTCCGATTACAAATATTATATTTAGACGCCATTTTGTTCCACCATCTTAAATTAGGACCACAGTTTTACTACTTTATGTGAATACCACAATTAGCTATGGCGCACAATTTGAAATCAGTTCAATAAGTAAGTTTTTCAGGTGAATTTTTAAATATTTTACTAAGCCGCTATATTGTTCCGCCATCTTTGATTCGTACCAAAATTTTATCAGTTGATAGGGACCCTGAAACGTATAGATCTGAAAAAATCTCGGAGGGTGATTTTTTTCACGATTACAATAGTTCCCTTTTACCAGGGAAGTAATAAACGTTTACAAAATAAAAATATGGACTAAATTAATATATTTTTTCTACAAACGTTAGTAAAAGCATAATTTTTAACGGATGTCATTTTATGACACTGGTTTTATAAATAATGTACAGGGTTCCGGATTTGGTTGCAAAAGCAGGGTATCTCGCTTATTTTTAAAGAACGTGGCGGTTTCCACGAACCAGGGCTAATTTTTTGTGAAACTCATGAAGCCATTAACAAAATTTTCATAGCCTTCTTCGTTTATGAGATACAGGGCGAAATAGAAAATTTTGCATTTTGGGACCCCCCTCGTATCTCGGTTATCCTTTAACTTAACGCAAAGGGAAAAATTGCTGCTTATGCAGTTTTTTACGCTGGATCCAGTGGCGTAGTCATATTTTTCATTTGAGTTGTTATTTTTTAGATATGACCCAAAGTTGTGTTTTTTTAAAGAGTACACCCTGTATATTTGTCCAGAAATTGATTTGTCCTTTTAAAAGCTTCTCAAAAATATATAATAGTATGGGTCTATTTTAATAAACAACAACAAAAATCCTAATTTTTATAATTATCATCCCAAATTTTGCAGTAGGCCATGCAAAACGATGCCGTTTTCTTTTGTTTTTTTGGAAACAAATGACATTTCCCAATTTTGTACGCGTATATAAAATATAGCGCTAGTTTTTTGTATTTATTTATTGTGTAAAAATATATTTGTATTATTATGAAAGAAAACCAAACTTTCGAACATTATGAAAAGTACGATATCTTAGCTTGTTTTATATTAAGTAATGAAAATGTTGAAGCGGCTTCTGAGATGTATTTTAACAGGTAAATAGTTAATTTTTAGGTATGTTGAAATACTATTGCTTAATTTTTATTTAGATATCCAGAAAGGGGGCAACCTGATATATCCTCTTTTTATCGGATAAAAAAGAATTTACTTAATCACGGATCATTTATCAAACCTCATACGAAAACATATAATAAAGAAAATCGGGAGGCTGAGGAAATTACGGTTTTGGCTAATGCAGAAGCTTACCCTACAAACTCTTGTAGGGTCCGTGAAAAGAGCATAGGAATTCCAAGAACTAGAGTTCAAGAAATTCTAAAAAAGCACAAATACCACCCATACAAATTTAGGCTCCTACAGCACTTACAGCCAGGGGATTCAGAGCGTCGGGTAGTCTTCTGCAATTGGTTTCAAGAAAGATGTATGGTTAGCGATTTTGAAAGCAAGGTTATATGGTCAGACGAAGCACATTTCAGTAATTCTGGCATACTCAATAGGCACAATAGTAGATTCTGGTCCCAGGAAAATCAACACCAAATATTTCCCAGAAGACAGCAGAGCAGGTTTGGTCTAAATGTGTCCTGCTTCATATTAGGAACACATAAAATTTTATATATTTGAGGGAAATCTAACAGCCAATCGCTATATAGAAATTCTAGAGGCAGCTATACCTGAATTACTTGATGATGTTCCTCTAACGCAAATTAACGAAATTTATTTTCAACAGGACGGTGCTCCTGCACACAATTCTGGAATGACGAGATTATTTCTGGACAATAATTTTACCAATCAATGGATCGGAACAAATGAACCTATAAGATAGCCCCCTAGGTCCCCAGATTTGTCGATTTTAGATTTCTTTCTATGGGGATATCTGGAAAATAGAATTTACAAAGACCACTATGATAATGTCCAAGATTTAGGAAATGCAATAAGAGACAATTTTCGCTATTTACAAAATCATCTCGTTATTTTGCTTAATTCCCTAAAACGAATACGAAAATTGTGCGAAGCATGCATAGAACAAAATGGAAATCAGTTTGAACAGTTCTTTTGATTTCATTGGGTACTGTAGTTCTTATACGACAATTGATTTTTGCTGAAAGGCTTGTTACATAATAATTTATTACTGTTTTGTTCTTGTGTTACATAAATCTATGTAGGTGGTACTTTTTTGGTGCGAAATTATCAATACATATTTTGATAAATAGATTGAATTACATATTTATTTTGATTTATTGTTAGGATGTAGATATTGTTAACGACTTTAAATAAAAAACAGCAAAATTTGGGATGATAATTATAAAAATTAGGATTTTTGTTGTCGTTTAATAAAATAGACCCATACTATTATATATTTTTGAGAAGCTTTTAAAAGGACAAATCAATGTCTGGACAAATATACAGGGTGTCCCATTTAAAAAACACAACTTTGGGTCATATCTAAAAAATAACAACTCAAATGAAAAATATGACTACGCCACTGGATCTAGCGTAAAAAACTGCATAAGCAGCAATTTTTCCCTTTGCGTTAAGTTAAAGGATAACCGAGATACGAGGGGGGTCCCAAAATGCAAAATTTTCTATTTCGCCCTGTATCTCATAAACGAAGAAGGCTATGAAAATTTTGTTTACGGCTTCATGAATTTCACAAAAAATTAGCTCAAGTTCGTGAAAACAGCAAGGTTCTATCTTTAAAAATAAGCGAGATATCCTGCTTTTGCAACCAACTCCGGACACCCTGTACAGGGTTTTCCCGTATATTTTTCCACCCACCTAGAGAGTTTATTTGAATAGATACGGACATGTCATGAATACAAAACTTGTCGGGTTTTATGAAGAAATGTCAAAGTTTGACAGGATGTCAGTTTTTTAAATGAAACATCCTGTATATTAAATCATATTCCTGAAGTTTTTTTTTTCCTAATTTCAAATATATATACTTTTAATATATTCTGTCAATTAGTTTTGGATATATAAGTGTATAAACATGGTAAGGTAATTTGCGCTAAAACACAGTGAGCCATGGTCAAGACAATTACAATAAACGACGCCTTTTTGACGTTTACCGGTCAGAAGTATCTGTTTACGAGCATTTTTAATATCTAATACGTTGGACGATGGGTTATTCGGAAGAAGAGAAACTCGACATGATTGAATTATTTTATTTACATGGTAAAAATGCATCGATAGCTCGTAACGAATATCATAGACGGTTTCCAGATAGACCAACACCGACTTGTAGGACAATATTAAACATCGCTAAACAATTGAATGAAAGAAAAACACTTAAGCGAAAAGTTAAAATAGTGGAAAGAAACGCTGAAGAGGATTTAAATATTTTATTATATTTTGAAGGTAATTTTGAAATTCCGAGTTAGAAGTCGGAATTCCGAGATAGAAGTCGGAATTCCGAGTTGCAAGTCAGAATTCCGAGATAGAAGTCGGAATTCTGAGATAGAAGTCGGAATTCCAAGTCACAAGTCGGAATTCCGAGTTACAAGTCGGAATTCCGAGATAGAAGTCGGAATTCCGAGATAGAAGTCGGAATTCCGAGATAGAAGTTGGAATTCCTAGTTAGAAGTCGGAATTCTGAGATAGAAGTCGGAATTCCGAGATAGAAGTCGTAATTCCAAGATAGAAGTTGGAATTCCGAGTTAGAAGTCGGAATTCCGAGATAGAAGTCGGAATTCCGAGTTGCAAGTCAGAATTCCGAGATAGAAGTCGGAATTCTGAGATAGAAGTCGGAATTCCAAGTCACAAGTCGGAATTCCGAGATAGAAGTCGGAATTCCGAGACAGAAGTCGGATTTCCGAGATAGAAGTCGGAATTCCGATATAGAAGTCGGAATTCCGAGATAGAAGTCGGAATTCCGAGATAGAAGTCGGAATTCCGAGATAGAAGTCGGAATTCTGAGATAGAAGTCGGAATTCCGAGATAGAAATCGGAATTTGTTACAAAAATAAAAATAAAAATAAAAAAATTGTGGCCCTTCTACGCTTTCGTACATAACCATATATCTAGTTAGCTAAATTATACATACTTTTGCGAAAGTTTCGATAAACCTCTTTATTTTTGACTTTACTAGTTTGTCGTATACTAAGTTCTGACAAATTGCGACCACTTCCCTTGAATTCGGTTAGCACTCTTTAGTTATTTAATTTTATACACTACCGACATTTTATGTCATCTACATTCACAACTCAAACATAGACCACCTTGATATTGGTTATTTTTGCAAAATTAAGTTTGTAAGCACTTTTTAGTTGTTTATTTTTTTGCGCTAGTCACAACCAACATTTTATTTCCTGTATATTTCCAACTCACACATGGATCATAAAAATAAAAAAATATATATATTACTAAAACAGTATATAAATCAGTTTTCATCAGTTAGAATATCGACCACGCGACCTCTGAACAACTGAACTTCCGCATGTCGACGTGATGCCGCGACCTATCGGTCGAATGAGAGAGAAGAGACCGGCTGATGACCAAAATCGCGATTTCATATTCCATTTGCTATCACGTTCGGCTCGGTAACTGTGAAATCTTCGGGTACTTTCGTCAAGCTCTAAGGTAATCAGGGAAATTCGGACTGCCCAGCCTAGCTTAGTAAAGCGTATTTTATTATGCCTAAGGAACGCAACGAGACCATTCGAACCGCCGGCGCCGCGCGCGGCTATTAGTGTAGCGTATTTAACTTTTCCCAAGGTCAAACGAATAATTTACTTTCTGAAATGTTTTTTGGGGGTCATTGACCAAATGACCCTATGGAAGAGCCGCCACTGCCATTAAGAAAGATAAATGCTAATTTTAATAACTTTAGAGTTCACCAAGCTATGCAGATATTTAACAAAAACGCAAAGAGCCTATTATTCTAAATATCCTTTTTTTAGCTAGAAAAACAACAAAAAGCTGCATTGGACATTGAAAATGAGTTCGAAAAAAAAGCTTTCGCAACGAAAGTGAGTTCAAGACGGATATTTAAATTTAAGTAAAAATTGACTAAAACCCTATAAAAGATTCAAAGAAGTATGATTAAAAAGAGGAAAAAGGACATTCCAAAATATAGCAATATAAACTAATTTTGGAAAGAAATAGTGTAACAATAGAAAACTTTATGTGGAGCAAAATTATTAAAACTAATAACTAAACATTATAAAAATATTTTTAAATAAAATATTAAACGATATAAATCAAAAATCGTCAATGTCAGAAAACAGAACGTCGCTCTCATCTTCGTCATTCGAATCGGTCACTATGACGGAGTTTATATCTGAAGTAACGCATATTTTTAGAATCTCTTTTTGGATGTGCCGAATGTGGTTCTGCCAATGATCAGCGCTTACTTCGCCAAGAACTTTTCCCCACGTTACTAAAACTTCAGAGGATATTTTTTTAAGGCAAAAATATATTGGTCATATTTTCTTTTGCACTCTAACAAAACCATTTCGATGGGGTTATATTGAAAATGGTATGGTGGGAGGCGGAGATGACCATATTTTTTTTCTGAACTTCGATTTTTTTCTACCAAATCGCAGATTTGGTCCTTCATTGATGCCCCTGAAAAGGCAATATTTTTTTTGGAAAGCCATAAAATTAATCTTTTTTGGTCCAAGATTTTCGGGGTATGTCTTCTACTATCCCAGAGTTGTAGCTTGCGTTGTCCGTTATAATTAAGGATTTGGGCGGCAAATTAGTAACAAGTTGTTGTTTTTTTCTTAATACATCGTTCATGTTCCTTAAGTCTAGTTGATATTGAGCGTTCTGTTTCTCCCACATACACTTCTCCACAGGAGCAAGGAATTTTATATACTCCTTCTGTTTGGAAAGGTACAAGATCTTTCGGGGAACGCAAGCATTGTCCAATCTTCTTATGTGTATTGAAGATTGTACGTATGTTGGACCGCCTACGAGCTCGTTCAGTGTTCAGATCTCGTGGAGTAAAGTTCCCTGAAGATGCCTCGTGCAATCGAAGGCGAAACGTCGGATAGTAATTCCAATTTGACACGGTCTAATCTCAAGAACCATGATTTCTTAATTGACCAAAGCCGTGAAAGCTTCCGTTCTATGTTAGCTAACCTCTATGGGGAGGAAACCAAGAAGGATGCCACAACTTTTGGCGATCGCCGGAATAGCAAGAAGAAGTTACTCTGCCAGTTATCTTTTCTCCTTAGATGCCGAGATGAGGATGTAGTACCGAAATCGCTACAGGTGAGACATTACATTACTTCTAGAACTGCTAAGAATATTTATAAGCGTGCTAGCAATGCATTAGTTAGAGAAAGGATTAAGGCAACACGTCGTGATTTAGATACAAATGCCCGGAAACTCTTAGAAATTCATCTAAAATTAGCTTCTAGACTAGAAAGAACTACATTTACAACTTTGGACAACATTACCAACGCACAGGCAGAAAAAATCCTTCATGTAGTTACACTTAAGCAACAAAAGAAGTTGAAGTCCTCCTGAACAGAAAAAATCCAATGAAACTTCCGCAGAACACAGTTATTAACTTGTCATCGAAGCCGTTATCCGAAGCAGAACTTTCCCCTTTCCAAGGGCCAAAACTTCGCAATAGCACCGAGTAGCATTCCCGTAGCAGACATAGTATCTTCTGTTGAAGCAGCAATCAGAAGATTACCAGTGGAACAAGCCGCTGAAGTCAGATATGAGATAGCGAAGCTCATTAAAAACTCAAAACCACCGAAGTCGAACCTCTCCGCAGCCGAAAAAACAGCAATGAAGACCTTAAACGAAGACGCAAACATTCTGGTAATTCCAGCAGATAAAGGCAACGCCACAGTTGTCATGGACAGAACAGAATATGTGGAAAAGGTTACTCAACTTTTGGACAACAACACCTATAAGATTATGCAGGCAGACCCCACAAGTAGAATAGAAAGACGCATTACCAATTTGATCAACACATCCAGTCTACCACCAGCGGAGAAAAAATCATTAAAACCAAGCAGCTCCAAGACTCCCAGGTTCTACGGTCTTCCGAAGATACACAAGGACAACGTACCGCTTCGACTGATCGTCAGTGCAATAGACTCGCTCACATACAAACTAGGTAAATATCTTTCAAATTTTCTTAATCCATTTACTGGAAAAACAGATTCTTTTATTAAAAACTCTGCACATTTCGTGGAAAAACTCAAGACAGTCCAGTTGGATCCCGAAGATATCTTGGTCAGTTTCGATGTAGAATCACTTTACACAAATGTTCCTGCAAACGACTCAATTTCCATTATATCAGACATACTGGATAATAATAATCTTGATAAGAACTTAATAGACCTAGTGGAAGCTTTTCTTACATCTACTTATCTCATTTTTTCAAGGAACTTTTTATGAACAAACTTCAGGGGCAGCTATGAGATCTCCTCTATCACCTGGGTCAGCCTTTGAGGATATTGCTCTAACATCCGCTCCACTAAAACCGAAGCACTGGTTTAGATATGTAGATGATACTTTTGTTGTTTGGCCTCATGGATAGGATAATCTCCTCATATTTCTGGACCACCTTAATCAGCAACATCATAATATCAAATTCACGATGGAAATTGAATCTAATGGAACAATTCTCTTTCTAGATGTATGTGTTCAAAGGAAGGAAAATGGTACATTAGGACATTCTGTGTATAGAAAACCGACGCATACAAATAGATACTTAAACGCAAATTCTCACCACCATCCAGCACAAAAGAAATCAGCTATAAGATTCTTTAATATCCGAAACATCGAAACTGACCGAAGCACTCAGAGGGAATGGCTATTGCACTGAAGATATTACGCGTTTAATTAAAAGACATAGTAAACCAACTCCGCCAAAGGAGAATGATAAAAAGCCACCATTAGGTAGTGTTGTTATTCCCTACATACATGGCACTACAGACAAAATAGGACGATTACTTCGGCGGTCCAACATACGTACAATCTTCAATACACATAAGAAGATTGGACAATTCTTGCGATCCCCGAAAAATCTAGTACTTTTCCAAACAGAAGGAGTATATAAAATTCCTTGCTCCTGTGGAGAAGTGTATGTGGGCGAAACAGGACGCTCAATATCAACTAGAGTTAAGGAACATGAACGATGTACTAAAAAGAAACAAATTTTTCAATCTGCTGTAGCTGAACACCAGCATAACACTGGCCATTTCATAAATGTAAAGGAAACTAAGGTTCTAGCATCGGTTCTAGGTTTTTATAAACGAAAAGTTAGAGAATCTATCGAAATATTTATTACATCACACGTGGAAACCGATCTTAACACAGAATCTCCTCGAGCTCATTCAGTGTTCAGATCTCGTGGAGTAAAGATCCCTGAAGATGTCTCGTTCAATCGAAAGCGAAACGTCGGATAGTAATTCCAATTTGACACGGTCTAATCCCAAGAACCATGATTTCTTAAGTATGAATGTTTTTTATAGTGTAAAATTTACTGATTTTTGGCCATTTTCGACAGCTTGCAAATTTTCTGTTTTTTGATATTTAATAAAAATAATAACCAGCCCACACTCTCATGTTATTTATCTTTGAAATACTTCCAAAAAGTTGTTTATAATAAACTTAGTTTTTTTTTATGATTCGGCTTAAAAGAACACCTTAAATTAGCAAAAATTTTAAGCCAACCGATGCTCTTAATGTAAATGCACCAGAAAGCTAAATTAAACAAAAAACAAATATAGTCAAAATGCTCCATAAACTTACATTCACCGCTTTTTGAGGAGGTTGTGGCTTTCGTATCATCCTGTCAGGTATGTGTACCTAAGACCCTTTACTGAATATCCATGTTTCATCAAGGAAGACTGGAATAAAACCGTTTTGTTGTGAATTCATATTGTTTGTGTAGTCCCTCAAAAATTTAATTCTTTTACTAAAAACATTCTCATCCATCGAAAGCCAATTTCTCGTCGCGGCTATAAAGACAGTTGATCAGAACGTTGATTTTCAAGAAAACTAATAAAATAGTTGAAATGATTGGACATATCATAGTTCAGTTTCTGATGAAGAGAATATGTTCTTTTTGGGCATAGGTAGTCGGTTATCTTGGTATGCTCTTTATTTCTTGTTGATGATAATTCTTTGAATCTTTTGTTCGATTTTAGTCCATAATTTGTTAAGAATAATAAGCTGGCTTTGCTCACTGAGTCGTCTATTTACAATTTTTTTCGACACTTTCATGTTATATACCGGGTGTCAACGATATCGTTTTACACGATGCCATTCATTTGCTTTTTAGGTTAGGATATTTATATTTGGGTTAACGAAATATGGTATTAAGACACATATTTTTCATGAAAAAACAATTGAATATTACTGCCAGTTTTTCCGATATCAGAACCAAGTTAAGAATTTCAAATGGAACCCTGTATATTATTTTACATAGTCTGATAGAGCTTAGAATTACCTTTTCAATGACATATCACAAGTTATATTTTTTTTTTCAAAATGGCGGACCAGAAAGCGCTTTTTCAAAATTCAATAAGGCGGTCGTTTCCCGATACCGATGAAATTTTGTTTAACAAATTATTAAAATATTAAACAAAATGGGGTTTTCAATGGATTTTAATCAAATTTAAAATCAAATTTTTAATTTATCACAAAATGGGATAAGTTTAATTTTTTCTTTAAAATGTGAACTTTTTCTTAAATTTTCTCAAAGATTTTAAATAGAAAGTTGTATTTATTAAATATTAGTATTAAAGTATATCTTATTAGCTACACGAAACCGCATAACAAGCCGTATTTTTGCTTTTTGTTTCAAAAAAAATTGACAAAACCTTGCCGATACACATTTTTCCTAATACATAACATGAAACAAACACACACATATTATTAATCAGAAAATCCTGGAATATTTTTTATTGTTTATTGATAAGTAATTTTGTATTATTTTGACATTTTGTGACTGTTGTCTTATTTTAGGAAAGCGAGAAAAAATCACAAGTAGTATTAATTTTATTTTACCAGTAGATACGGTGCAGTAACATGAAAGATGACTTAACTAAGATAAGTAGGTCTTGGAAACAATTGCATAGGGATGTCATTATAATTTTCATTAAATTTAACCAGAAACGTCAAAAGTACTGTTTTGTATCGACATTTCTGATAACTTTCGTTACATTTTTACACTGAGAAAAACAAAAAACAAAAACAAAACCGCATAACAAACCGTATTTTTGCTTTTTGTTTGAGAAAAAATTGACGAAACTCTGCCGATATACATTTTTCGTAATACATAACATGAAACACACACACCCACACACACATATTATTAATCAGTAAATTTCGGAATATTTTTTATTAATAAGCAATTTTGTATTAGTTTGACATTTTATGATTTTTGCTGTCTTATTTTAGGAAATCGAGAAAAATTCACAAGTAGTATTAATTTTATTTTACCGGTAGGATTTCGGTTTTTGCGGAAATACCTAGACCTAAGTCAAGAAGTTTAAAAAGAACCCTGTATATTTTTCACACAGTTTGATAGAACTTAGAATTCCCTTTACATTGACATATCACAAGTTGATTTTGTTTCGAAATGGAGGACCAGGAAGCTTTTGTTCAAAATTCAATATGGCGGCCATTTTCTAACACCGAAGATATTTTTGAATTATAGGTAGAAATAATAAACAAATATGGGGGTTTTTATTGGGTTTAATGCTAATTTAAAATCAAACTTTCACAATTAATACAAAAGTCACTCAATTAAATGTTCTAGCGCTGTCCGCCTTGTTCTTGGCATAGTGTAACTCTCTCAACATTTTTCGCGAGCAGGTTTCGTAAATGCTGTTCTGAGATACTCTCAACGGCTCGTCTTATTCTATTTTCTAACATTTCCAACGATATTATAGGAGTTATATACACTTTTTCTTTCAGATGACCCCATATAGAAAAATCAAGCGGGGTTATGTCAGGCGACCTCGCTGGCCATCGAATTGGTCCATTGGTTCCCAACCAGTTCTCACCAAATCGTTCATTCAAGTAATTTGCAACAATTCTTGAATTATGAGCAGGGGCGCCATCTTGTTGGTAAACTAAATCATCATTTTGCTGCAAATTATTTATAAAATGTTCAATTTCATTTTCGAGAAAGTCCTAATACATCTCGCCAGTTAAAGGCTGATGGAATAATATTGGACCAATAACGCTTAGTCCTACAACGCCTAACCAAACATTAACTCCAAAACGTTCCTGGAAGGCACCTTCTCTTACTAATCTTTGATTTTCCTTTGCCCAATAACGAAAATTATTTCTATTAAACATCCCTAGATTAGTAAACCTTGATTCGTCCGAAAAAATAATCTTATGATGAAACACAGGACTTATTCTATAATTATCTAAAAACCAATTGCAATAAATAAGTCGTTTTTGGAAGTCATTTTCAAATAGGTGGTGGTGAATTTGATACTTAAACGATTTAAACCCGTGTTTCTTTAAAATTTTTCTGGTGCTTTCATGGGACGTATTGCACTGTTTGCCTAATTCACGAAGGGAAGCTGTACGGTCATACTCGTACGCTAAAACGTTTGTTTCCACTTCTTCGCTTACTACGAAACCATCATTGTCATTAGCATGGACACCACCATTATTTTCGTTTTTTAAATGTTGTACTAGCCAAGGATAATATGCATGTGAAGGAGCGTCACGATTCGGAAAGCGTTCCTGGTATAATCTCTCTGTGTCCCTTGAATTTTTGCGACATTCCCCATAAATAAGGAGCATGTCAATTTGATGTTCTCTTGAATAAACCATAATATTTATTTTTAAAACTAACTAGAACCACTTCTCAGTGTAAAAATGTAACGAAAGTTATCAGAAATGTCGATACAAAACAGTACTTTTAACGTTTCTGGTTAAATCTAATGAAAATTATAATGGCATCCTTATGCAATTGTTTCCAAGGCTTACTTATCTTAGTTAAGTCATCTTTCATGTTACTGCACCGTATCTACCGGTAAAATAAAATTAATACTACTTGTGATTTTTTCTCGCTTTCCTAAAATAAGACAACAGTCATAAAATGTCAAAATAATACAAAATTACTTATCAATAAACAATAAAAAATATTCCAGGATTTTCTGATTAATAATATGTGTGTGTTTGTTTCATGTTATGTATTAGGAAAAATGTATATCGGCAAGGTTTTGTCAATTTTTTCTGAAACAAAAAGCAAAAATACAGCTTGTTATGCGGTTTCGTGTAGCTAATAAGATATACTTTAATACTAATATTTAATAAATACAACTTTCTATTTAAAATCTTTGAGAAAATTTAAGAAAAAGTTCACATTTTAGAGAAAAAATTAAACTTATCCCATTTTGTGATAAATTAAAAATTTGATTTTAAATTTGATTAAAATCCATTGAAAACCCGATTTTGTTTAATATTTTAATAATTTGTTAAACAAAAATTTCATCGGTATCGGGAAACGACCGCCATATTGAATTTTGAAAAAGCGCTTCCTGGTCCGCCATTTTGAAAAAAAATATAACGTGTGATATGTCATTGAAAAGGTAATTCTAAGCTCTATCAAACTATGTAAAATAATATACAGGGTTCCATTTGAAATTTTTAACTTGGTTCTGATATCGGAAAAACTGGCAGTAATATTCAATTGTTTTTTCATGAAAAATATGTGTCTTAATACCATATTTCGTTAACCCAAATAAAAAAATCCTAACCTAAAAAGCAATTGAATGGCATCGTGTAAAACGATATCGTTGACACCCGGTATATTATATTAAATATATTTATTAGTATCATTATTATTATTATTTCACCCATTTTTATTATATTCGTAACATATTACAATTTTTTTTTGTGTAGATTATATATATATATATATATATATATATATATATATATATATATATATATATATATATATATATATATATATATATATATATATATATATATAGGTAGATACCAGTAGATAGATCCTGATAAATTAAGATGGAGAATTATTGTTTTTTTTGTAGGTAATTGTTCCAATTAGTAAATGCCTTAACTTTTGCATTGCACACAATTTTCTTAATCATTTGAAGTGGGCATAAAAGCATCTGAAATGTTTATTTACATAATTTACATATAAGAATGTTTAAAAAATATATAAAACTACCAAATAATATTTAAAAAAATTTTATAGGTTGTTTAAAATTGTCGTGCAACCACGATTTTTATGAACATTCTATACAAAAAATTTCCGGTTAGCTTTGAAGGATCGTTATAGAGCTGTTAAAATTGCTTAAACCTTCTACTAGAAAAATCATAAAAGTAGAAAAAACGTAACAACATTGAAAAAATGTAAAAAAATAAAAATTGGCAAATTCATAACTTTAAGACCACGTATTTTCGAAACTATCCATTAGATGGCGTCGCGGCTATAAAGACAGTTGATCAGAACGTTGAGTGCCAACATATCAAATTTTCAAAAAAAATTACCCGAAAACTATTTTCCATAAGAGGTGTAAAGGGTCCGTTTTTCACTGCAAATATGTACAATGAGTAGTCTCCGAGATATATATACGCTTATTTGGCCACCCTGTACATAGCGTACAGGGTGTCCGGATTTGGTTGCAAAAGCAGGGTATCTCGCTTATTTTTAAAGATAGAACCTTGCGATTTTCACGAACCTAAGCTAATTTTTTGTGAATAATAGTGAATAGTGAAAATGAAAATAAACTCATGAAGCCGTAAACAAAATTTTCATAGCCTTCTTCGTTTATAAGATACAGGGCGAAATAGAAAATTTTGCAATTTAGGACCCCCCTCGTATCTCGGGTATCCTTTAACTTAACGCAAAGGGAAAATTGCTGCTTATGCAGTTTTTTACGGTGGATCCAGTGGCGTAGTCATATTTTTGATTTGAGTTGTTATTTTTTAGATATGACCCAAAGTTGTGTTTTTTTAAATGGGGACACCCTGTATATTTGTCCAGAAATTGATTTGTCCTTCTAAAAGCTTTTCAAAAATATATAATAGTATGGGTCTATTTTAATAAACAACAACAAAAATCCTAATTTTTCTAATTATCATCCCAAATTTTGCAGTAGGCCATGCAAAACGATGCCGTTTTCTTTTGTTTTCTTGGAAGCAAATGACATTTCCCAATTTTGTACGCGTATATAAAATATAGCGCTAGTTTTTTGTATTTATTTATTGTGTAAAAATATATTTGTATTATTATGGAAGAACACCAAACTTTTGAACATTATGAAAAGTACGATATGTTAGCTTGTTTTATATTAAGTAATGAAAATGTTGAAGCGGCTTCTGAGATGTATTTTAACAGGTAAATAGTTAATTTTTAGGTATGTTGAAATACTATTGCTTAATTTTTATTTAGATATCCAGAAAGGAGGCAACCTAATATATCCACTTTTTATCGGATAAAAAAGAATTTACTTAATCACGGATCATTTATCAAACCTCGTACGAAAACATAAAATAAAGAAAATCGGGAGGCTGAGGAAATTACGGTTTTGGCTAATGCAGAAGCTTACCCTACAAACTCTTGTAGGGTTAGTGAAAAGAGCATAGGGATTTCAAAAACTAGAGTTCAAGAATTTCTAAAAAAGCACAAATACCACCCATACAAATTTAGGCTCGTGCAGCACTTACAGCCAGGGGATGCAGAGCGTCGGGTAGTCTTCTGCAATTGGTTTCGAGAAAGATGCGATATGGTTAGAGATTTTGAAAGGAAGGTTATATGGTTAGACGAAGCACATTTCAGTAATTCTGGTATACTCAATAGGCACAATAGTAGATTCTGATCCCAAGAAAATCAACACCAAATATTTCCCAGAAGACAGCAGGGCAGGTTTGGTCTAAATGTGTCCTGCTTCATATTAGGAACACATGTAAAATTTTATATATTTGGGGGAAATCTAACAGCCAATCGCGATATAGAAATTTTAGAGGCAGCTATACCTGAATTACTTGACGATGTTCCTCTAGCGCAAATTAACGAAATTTATTTTCAACAGGACGGTGCTACATAATTCTGGAATGACGAGATTATTTTTGGACAATAATTTTACCAATCAATGGATCGGAACAAATGGACTTATAAGATGGCCCCATAGGTCTCCAGATTTGTCGATTTTAGATTTCTTTCTATGGGGATATCTGGAAAATAGAATTTACAAAGACCACTTTGATAATGTTCAAGATTTAGGAAATGCAATAAGAGAAAGTTTTCGCTATTTACAAAATCATCCCGTTATTTTGCTTAATTCCCTAAAACGAATACGAAAATTGTGCGAAGCATGCATAGAACAAAATGGAAATCAGTTTGAACAGTTCTTTTGATTTCCTTGGTTACTGTAGTTCTTATAAAACAGTTGATTTTTGCTGAAAGGCTTGTTACATAATAATTTATTACTGTTTTGTTCTTGTGTTACATAAATCTAGGTAGGTGGTACTTTTTTGGTGCGAAATTATCAATACATATTTTGATAAATAGATTTAATTACATATTTATTTTGATGTATTGTTAGGATGTAGATATTGTTAACGACTTTAAATAAAAGGCAGCATTGTTTTGCATGGTCTACTGCAAAATTTGGGATGATAATTATAAAAATTAGGATTTTTGTTGTTGTTTATTAAAATAGACCCATACTATTATATATTTTTAAGAAGCTTTTAAAAGGACAAATCAATTTCTGGACAAATATACAGGGTGTCCCATTTAAAAAAACAAAACTTTGGGTCATATCTAAAAAATAACAACTCAAATGAAAAATATGACCAGCGTAAAAAACTGCATAAGCAGCAATTTTTCCCTTTGCGTCAAGTTAAATGATAACCGAGATACAAGGGGGGTCCCAAAATGCGAAATTTTCTATTTTGCCCTGTATCTCAGAAACGAAGAAGGCTATGAAAATTTTGTTTACGGCTTCATGAGTTTCTCAAAAAATTAACTCAGGTTCGTGAAAACCGCAAGGTTCTATCTTTAAAAATAAGCGAGATACCCTGCTTTTGCAACCAAATCCGGACACCCTGTACAGTCGTTCTGGATATAAGGTATTATCATTCCGAGTGAATTTTTATTTTTTTTTATTATTATTAAATTACTTTGAACATGTTTAATTAAAAATCTGCACAAAATTAAACCCAGAAAACGTTTTAAGAATGGCTTATATTATTGACCCAGCAAACTTTTAACATATTCATCATCCAATTTATCCAGAGACCTTCTATGACCTCATTATTATGCATAGATTTGCCAAAAACTTCCTTGTTCCGAAAATAATTCAGTCTGGGACTTTGCCCTTTGGGAGTAATTGTGCATGGTCAGTAACAAAAAACAACCAGCCAAAACATGAACTTTGCCCTTTGGTTCGTGTCGCCCACAGATAAATTTCCCTATTCCCGTCTTCAACGTTAGCTCCGCAACAGGTTGGGAAATTACAGCCAGATATAATGGTTCGAATGCGATCTCTTGGAAAGATTTATTGCTGATCGGCAATAAACTAAACTGATTTAAAGCCTTGGGTAATACTAGGAGCATTTTATACGAGATATAAACTGATAGAGGTTATAAATAACGTAAAAAAAATATCACAAAACTATGAAGGAATATATTCAAACTGAAACAAGATATTGATGTGCTAGAGCTGTTAGAAACAAACTAATTAATGCTAATAAATTCCTACTCACCAATGTGGGTTTGCTTTAAAACAATAACATTCCATGGAGGAGAGACACATTTAGTTTCACCGAACCATCATTCTGTTTATATAAAATTTTTAAAAATAAGTATTTTATAGTGAAAATTAAAATTAAACTTTTAAAAAGATGAACTTCATTTTGTTTAGTGGCAAACACGTTTTTCGAGAATTTTTGAACATGAAAGCAGAGGGAGCGTGAGTGAAAACGATAGAAATATTATTTTAACCTGAAGAAAGAAATAGAGAGAGTATACAGAGAAAGCACAAAACAGACGGATGAGAGGTTGCCTATCTTGCAGTGCTGTGTATACAATGCTCAACCTAATTCAATCTAATTTATAAAAATATTGGAAGGGAAATAAATCGTGGGCATTCCGCAAAATTAAGTATGGTAACCACAAGACATATGTTTCTGTCTTATTAGACGTCATCACGTAGTAGTATAACCAAGTTGAAAGATGCAGAAAAATGATGATTCTTCTCTAAGGTGATAAAGATTTTTGTTGTATATAGGTTGTTATGTTAACACTCCACTTGCATGAAGATGTCAAAATTAAACATTGTTGTTTTGTTCCATCATATTAGATTTCTATCAATCTTTTACCAGTTTCTTTCTACCTAAGTCACACTTGATTTTTGGGCATAATTTAAAATAAATTTAATATCCCACTTTCACATTTAATTTTTCTGCAAAATTTAAATTCAGTCAAATTTTTTACGTCGATTTTTCAAAATTTTATTTGGCTGTTTTGCCTCGCCATCTTGACTTCGTACCACAACTTTAACAGTTTATCTCTATATTACACTTAATTCTTCAGGCTGATTTTTGAAATATTTTATTAGCCCGCCATTTTATTTGTGTGTAAAAGTGAGAGGGTGGCTTTTTCACGCTTACAATCATTTTATTTGACCGCCATTTTGTTCGGCTATCCTGAATTAGTTATAATACCACGATTTTACTAGTTGATTTTTATTCCATAATTAGAGTTATGGCACACAGTTTTTTCAGGCTAAATTTTTATATATATTATTAAGCCGCCATTTTGTTCCGCCATTTTAGATTTGTACCAAAATGTTACCAGTTGATTCCAACACAATAATGGATATTTTTGCTAAATTGCTGGCAAATTGGATGTGTAGTTTTGTAATGATACTTTTTTTAACATTTCACTAAACTGCCAATTTGTTTCGCCATAATAGATTTGTATTAAAATCTTACCAGGTAATCCCCATATGACTGTTAAGTTTTTACTAAAATTTGAAGTCAGTCGGGTAAGTAGTCTTTAGGCTATGCCGCGAACTGACAGACAGTCAGACAGACAGACCGACGGAGTTGATAAAACATATTTTTTGGCATCTAGCGACGGTAAAACGTAAAGATGTGTAAAAGTGAGATTGTAACTTTTTCACGATTTTATCTGGTCGCCATTTTGTTCGGCCATCTTGAATTAGTACCACTATTTTACTAGTTGATCCCTATACCACAATTAGTTATGACACGCAATTTGACATCAAACCATTAAGCAATTTTTTCAGGCTGAATTTTTAAATATTTTATATAGCCGCCATTTTGTTCCGCCATCTTGGATTCATACCAAAATGTTATCACTGGATTCTAACATAATGCTTAATGTTTTTGCAAAATTTGAGATAAATTGGATGAGCAGTCTTTTAATAATAATTTTTTTAACATTTCACTAAGTCGTCATTTTGTTTCACCAAATTGCATATTTGCCAAAATATTACCAGGTCATTCCCATATGACCCTTAATTTTTGACCAAAATTTCAAGTCAATCGGGTAAGTAGTTTTTTAGCTACGCCGCGAACAGACAGACAGACCGACGGAATTGAGAAAACATGTTTTTCGTCATTTAGGGACCCTGAAACGTGAAGATTTGAAAAAATCTCGAAGTGTGATTTTTTCACGATTACAATACTTCTTTTTTACGAGGGAAGTAAAAATGAAGCAAGTAATAATGAAAGTATTTATATTGAATGGTTAAAGAAGATAAAGAAATCTGGATAATTTTTTAAATACATTTTTTTTAAATACTAATTATTTTCTTTCAGTTGATCAAGAGTTTATCAGACCATGTTGCTAATAAGATTAAATTAAGAATTAACAATTACACTGACCCACAAAAAAAATTTTTTTGTTGTAACACAAATCAGAATAGCATAATCTAATAGAATGGACCTATCCAAATACGAAAATGACAAATAGAAAGTTGTAGCACGTAGGGTTTTCTTGTTAAAGTTGTAGAATAATATCGAATGTTACAATACTTAATATCTATAGAAAAAATTATTTCAGAAAATTCTTAACCCTGTTTATTGACTATGTTTACAGTTTTCGCTTATTAAACATACCATACATCTAAGAGAAAAGCAAACGAGAAAAATATTAACTTAAAACACTAATTAAACTTTATTTTTTCCGTTTATGAGGTATCCTTTCTTCTCTCTTCAAAAACCAACAGTAGTCACCCATCATGGCTGGATCCTTTCGTCCTTGGTACCGAATTTCCATTGTTCTGATATCTTGGTGAAACCTTTCACCCTGCTCGTCACTAACAGCTCCCAAATTTTTATGAAAAAATGACAGATGGGAATGGAAGAAGTGAATTTTTAATGACATTCTGGCACTAAGCGCTTTATAGGCATCTAAGAGTTCATTAACTAATTGTTCATAATTTTCATCCATATTGTTGCCTAAAAATCCCTGCCTGGTAAGCTTTTCCGTAAAATTGACATCGTCCAGCAATTTTCTAATTTGTGGCCCAATAAAAATGCCTTCTTTTAATATGGCATCACTTAACTGGGGAAAGACTTGTCTTAGGTATTTAAATCCATGACCATCTTTATTCAAAGCCTCCACAAAATTTTTCATCTGACCAAGTTTAATGTGAAGAGGAGGCAAAAGGACATTTTTGGGATCAGCAAGAGGTATAAATTTAACATTTTGAGATCCCGGTTGAAATTCGCTTCTTTCTGGCCAAATTTTTGTTACATAATGCTGATTTATTACACGACTGTCTCATAAACAAAGAAAACAGCAATATTTTGTAAATCCCCCCCCCAAGTCCCACTAAAATGGCTATAACTTTTAAGTCCCCACATATCTGCCATTTATACCTATTGTAGTTTATTTTATCCAAAATCGTGCGCATATTTTCATAATTTTCTTTCATTGCAACTGAATGGGCAACTGGTATAGAGGGTTTTAAATTTCCATTATGCAATAACACAGCTTTTAGGCTATATTTAGATGAGTCTATGAACAAGCGCCACTCACGGGGATATCAAGTTCCTGCATGAAACTGTCTATATCAGTACATGCGCACAACTAATTTTCCATACTGTAGAATTCAGAAAACATAGCATTTCTTTTTCTGAAATTCGTGATTTTTGTTTCTTTGGCCAATAGGTGCCATTCCTTAAGATGGGAACCCAGAAGTTCTGACTGTTGTTTGGATAACCCCAAATCACGTACTAAATCATTTAATTAATTCACTTTGAACAATCAAATGTGGCTCGCCGGAACTGGGACCTGTGGTAAAAGTGGGATCGGTGCACTGTTCTTCTGAGCTGCCTGATGATGCGTTATCTCCATTATCTTCCAAATCAATAGCTTGGCAATTTAAAGGGGCAATCGGCACTGACAAATTTGCATTATCAGGAACAGGTCGTATGGCAGATTGCAAATTTGGATATTCTATATTGTGCTTACCCTTTTTGGAATAACCTTCAGTCTTTGTCAGGCAAAAATAACAATCGTCAGAATGATTGGTGGGTTCTCGCAATACCATTGGAACTGCAAAAGGCATACTTTTTCTCTTTCCCTTCATCCACTGCATCAATGATACACTACAACTAACACAGCGCACATGGTAAAAAAGTACCTGAATACCTCTTTTGTTATCTCAAAATGGCACCGTAGAAGTAAAAAAAATTGTCTGATTGTTTTTTGTTGTGCGTTATTTGTAACCATGATTTATATTAACTGTCACAGTCTACATGTCACAGTTTATATGTGAGAGTGTTTAAAATGAAATATTTCTTTGTCAAATAAACATAGGTGTGTTATTGCCACGTTTGTTATGATTAAAATCTTGTTTCACATTATGTAATATGTGTATCACTGTCCTTTGTGTTATGAAATGTGCTGTGTTTATACGTACGTATATATCGAATAATTACATTTTCTCGTTTCATCTATAAAATATAATATACATGTTAACACAGTTGCATTTCTATTATTGGATTCCATTATTTGCATGTAGTTATTTATGATATAAATATAATAAAGAAAAATATGCCTGTACATCCATCATTTGTAAATTTGATACTACTAATTTAATAATACAGTATGAATATAGTAAATATTAATAACAAAGCTTATTGTAAGAATCTTTTTATAGTTAACTATTTCAATACAATGTAATTTAAAATAAGGCCTATAATTACAGAAATTTACTGTTTGGGCATGCGTTTTGTTTATTTATTTATGTGTTTTATTTATTTACGGTATAAACCATTTTTTACAAAATTAACCAATAATAAATATAATATACAAACTGCCTATTAAACCAAGAGACAAATAAATTTATTGATTGGAATCCGTTTTCAATATTTCGCCTTCAATTGCAGGGGGCATCTTCAGGGATTTTTACTCCACGAGATCGGATCCCTGTTGTTGACGAACCAATAATTCGACGGTTTTATCCATGATGGTTCATGTCATGTGATCTCATTATACCTTCGTTTAGGGTAATTTCTGTTAATAAAAGTATTTCATGGCAGAGTACATACGTATATATCCTACATCAGGGGTGCTCAAACGGTCGATCGCGAGTACTTTTTGAGTAGATCTCGAGAAGAAAAAATTTTTTAATAAGTAGGTACTTAACTAAACTACAAAAATTTATTACGTAATAAAATAACACTCCGCTAGCGGTAAAAGGCGGCTTTATCAAAGAATCTATAAATTTTGGGCGGCGCGTTTGACGGGAACATTCGACACTTTCGTTCACGCCGATATAAATGTTGTGCCTACAAGAATTGGAGTCATTCTGAATTGCAACTTGAACGCAATACTACGTCGATACAATGTTTATTATTAAATAATACAAAATGAGTGCAGCGGAGAAATCTAAAACGTATCATTTTAGTAACAATTGGGAGGAAGAATTTTTGTTTTGTATGGTGAAGGATAAGTGTATTAGTCTTATTTGTCGTACGTCAGTTGCAATACATAAGCGTAATAACTTAGAGAGGCATCATAAAACCGTTCATAAAAACTATGAAAAGGATTTTCCGCCATAGAGTGAATTAAGAAAACGAAAACTACGTGATTTGATATCTTGTTTGAAAAAAGAACAAACCATGTTCACAAGACCAGCCAAACAATCAAAAGCTGCTACGATCGCGTCATTTAAAATATCTCATATATTGGCGAAACACAAGAAACCATTAGAAGATGGATTGGTTGTGAAGGAAGCATTTATTGAAGCGGGCGAGACTTTATTTGGAGATTTTAAAAATAAAACAGAAATCATGTCTGCTATTAGAGAACTTCAGTTATCTCGTCCGACTGTCACAAGGCGTATTGAAGTCATGAGTCAGGACATGGCAGATAAACTAAAAAATGATATCACCGATATGACAGACTCTGCCCAGCTGTGTATATTTATTCGGATGGTATTCAATGACATGTTGGCTAAAGAAGAATTTTTGACAATCATTCCTCTGAAGGGGAAGACCCGTGGCGAAGATATATATGACGTTTTATTCAATTTTGTAAAAAACTACAAGTTACCAATATATAAATTAGTGTACATTACAACCGATGGAGCACCAGCAATGTCTAGAAACAAAAACGGTTTTGTGGCATTGTGTCGAGCTAATGAAGATTTCCCTTCATTTGTTTTAATCCGTTGCATTATACATCAACAAGTTTTGTGTTCAAAAGTTTTAAACACGAAGGAAATTATGGGCATTGCAACAAAAATTGTGAATTCCATCCGTGCACGTAGCTTGCAACGGCGGCTCTTTAAGTTGCAGTTGGAAGATAGGGAGTCAGCTGAACACACTGATTTAGTTCTTCACACGGACGTCAGGGGGTTGAGTCGCGGAAAATTCCTAGAAAGGTTTCAAGAATTATTGCCCGAAATAACAGCCTTTCTAGACGAAAGCGGTGATGACACTCAGATGTTGAAAAACGAAAAATGGCTGACTGATTTGGCATTTTTGACTGACATCACAATGCACTTAAACACCATTAACTTGGAGCTTCAAGGTAAAGGAAAAACTGTTATTGAGATGATTAGCGCAGTAAACGCATTCAAAAGTAAATTGCAACTTATGATAGATCAACTGAAAAGAAAGGATCTGAAACATTTTCCGTCTTTGAAGGCAAGGATTCCTCAGTTGAATTATGATACGTATGAGGCTGAATTATCAAATATTTTGGGAAAATTCGAAATGCGTTTTCATGATTGTAGTAAATTGGCAAATGTAGCATCATTTATGAGTTATCCTTTTTCATGTAAAAACATTGAGGAATTAGCTACTGAAATAGCAAGTCAGTTTAATATGAACTCATGTTCTGTTGAAAATCAGTTGGTGCAGATTATATCAGATATACATCTCAAAGCTACAGCATCTTACAAATTTTTGGTGTTTTATATCTGAAGATAAATATCCGAATCTAAGGCAAATCGTCCTTCAACTGACAGCAATGTTTGGGTCAACTTACTTGTGCGAGTATGCATTTTCTGGAATGAAGATAATTAAGTCAAAATATCGCAACAACTAACCGACGATCATATGTCATCATGCTTGCGATTAGCACTCAGTGGTTACGTACCATCTTATGAAAAGTATGCTGAGGACATGCAGTGGCACGCTTCAACATCCAAAGTCACTCCTTAGTTAAGTTTAACACCATATGTAACTCTTTTGTTTTCTAACAACCAATAAACTCGCAATTTTGAATAACTATGAGTTTTTTCATTGATATTGTGGAAAAGAACCTAATTAAACCTAACCCAAACCTTGACTAAATTAATGTATATTGTGCGGAAAGCTAATATCTATATATGCTACGGTACACCCTACCTAGCCTAGGTAGGTAGGTAGGTAGGTAGGGTGTATGTATCGTGTATGTACGACAACCCTGCATCACACATACTTGCAGCCTCTCAGAGTCGATCGTAAGTAGTCTAAAAATATTGAGGTAGATCGCCAGCAGTTACAGTTTGAGCACCCCTGCCCTACATCCTTTTTTGACTAGTCAATATAGTAGTTTTTTAGCTATCTCGCAAACAGGCAGACAGACAGGCAGACCGACGCAACTGAGAAAATAAGCTTTTCAGCATCTAAGGGACCCTAAAACGTAAGATCTGAAAAAATCTCGAAGGGTGATTTTTTCACGATTACAATACTTCACTTTTACGAGGGAAGTAAAAACGTTTTGGAAATTTTGGGCGTTAACAAACTTTGCAAATGCAGGAGTTTTATTCACAGACTTATATATACTATTTTTATACGCACTCATTCAAGTAGCAGCACATAGCCAATAGATCGCCCATATGAATAACAAAAACCGATATCTCGATATCTCCTTTCAAAATTGAAATAATAGTCCAGGAGGCAGTGAACATTTTTGGTATTTATTTTCCCAGTGAGCAAACATCGATAAAATTATTCAGTTAGTAATTCTAAGCAAATATATATATATATATATATATATATATATATATATATATATATATATATATATATATATATATATATATATATATATATATATATCAAGTACTTTCTTGGGATGAGGTTCGTGGATTGAACAAAGAAA
This sequence comes from Kuschelorhynchus macadamiae, assembly GCA_030620095.1. Taxonomy (NCBI): domain Eukaryota; kingdom Metazoa; phylum Arthropoda; class Insecta; order Coleoptera; family Curculionidae; genus Kuschelorhynchus; species Kuschelorhynchus macadamiae. The sequence continues at coordinate 353,832 of JAUTXW010003882.1, read as the reverse complement.
CTTTAATTGACGTTTCGCCTGTCCATTTCAGGCTTTTTCAAAATATTTAATTCTGCACATCTAAAAATTAAATACAAAAAGTGTATATATGTAAGTTAATAAATAAAAACAATTAGGTATAACGGCACGCACTAAAATTATTAAAACATTTATTTAAAATAGTACAGTACATACCTTGAGAAAGATGTTCTTTTACCTTGCTTGGCAGTGTGGAGATAAGTGATACAGGTCAGAGATTGTTAATGTCATTACCAACCATAAAATTAAAATAAGACACAAAAAAATACAGCAAAACAAAACTCAAAAAAAACTATCAAAGCAAGCAAAAAAATGTAAATATTTTTTAAAAACAAATCCACAGATAACAGTCTTAAAGCCAGACAAAAGTAACAAGACTGTAATAATGAATACCATTGATTACAACAACAAAATTAATGCACTTCTTGATGACAAAAACACATATAAAAAAATGAGATTTGATTCGACGAAATCTCTTCAATCCAAAAATAACTCGTTCATAGAAAAACTGTTAAAACGTAATCACATATCCAAAAAAGAAGCCAAATCATTAAAAATACATAATTCTGTTCCACCAAAATTCTATGGAATGCCTAAACTTCACAAACCCGACATTCCTATGAGACCCATTGTTTCCTATATTCAGTCACCATTCTACAAACTTTCATGTTTTTTATCAAATTGCTTATCAAAAATTACAGGCAGAAATGATTATTACATTAAAGATTCGTTTGAATTTAAAAAGTTTATAGACAACCTTAAAATACCAAATAATTTCCAACTCATCTCTCTAGACGTAATATCCTTATATACAAACATTCCGACTAAACTTTTAAAACAAATCATTAAAGAAAAATGGAATCAGATAAAGATATCACACAACACTCACTTGCACAGAATTCATAGAAGGGATAGATCTCATTCTTTCGAACAACTATTTCCAATACAAAGATGATTACTACCAACAACTTGACGGATGTGCAATGGGTTCACCCATCTCTTCCACCGCAGCCCAAATAGTAATGGAATATCTAGAAGAAACAGTGTTACAAAAAGCCAATGTACCAATATTATTTTTTAAAAGGTACGTGGATGATTGTTTATTAGCCATACCAAAAAATAAAACAACGGAAATTATCTCCCTCTTTAACAATTTTCATCCAAAATTGCAGTTTACTTCCGAAATAGAAAATGATGGTGCTATAAACTTTTTGGATTTAACATTAATAAGAGACCACAAAACAAATGGCATTAAAACTAAGTGGTACACCAAAAAAACCTGGTCCTCCCGCTACCTTAATTATAATTCCAGTCACCCAAAATGTCAAAAAAACTCCGTGATGATAGGATTAGTTGACCGTGCACTAACACTAACATCACCTATATACCGAGTTGACATTCTAAATAAAGTTAAAAATACTCTCTTAAAAAATCATTTCCCATTAAAAGCCATCGAACGAATTATAAAGCGAAGAACCCAAAAATTATACAATGCCACAAAACATATTGTAAATAATCATGACAACAATAAAACAACTACATACATATCTTTACCATACACTGAAGGTCTTTCTGAAAAGATTAAACACATTCTCGGTAAACACGACATAACCGTATGCCACAAATCTAACAATACCCTTAAATCTTTATATACACCACTAAAAAGTCAGACACCAATTAAAAAACAATCAAACGTAGTTTACAGCATTCCCTGCCTAAACTGCCCCAAAAAATATATAGGCATGACCACACAATACCTATCAAATAGACTAAATGGGCATAAATATACAAAAAATGCTTCCACAGCACTACATAAACATGAAAGAGACATGAAACATGAATTTGATTTTTCGAGTACAACGGTCTTATCAAAAGAACAACATTACCATAAACTGACATTCAAAGAAATGGTCGAGATAAAAAAAGAAAAAAATACAGTAAACGATCGGAAAGACATTGACAATCTCAGCCAAATATATCACAATCTAATTTAATTCAATTGTTATAAACTATTTTCCATCAATCATAAATACATACTGTATACTGTCAGACTCACACAAATACTTTTAAAACAACCCGTATCCACAAATAGTTCTACATTGTTAATATAATCAAAAAAACTAAAGGATATATATAAAAAAAAAACAATAGAATTCTTTAACCAGTGTATCACTTACCTCCACACTGCCAAGCAAGGTAAAAGAACATCTTTCTCAAGGTATGTACTGTACTATTTTAAATAAATGTTTTAATAATTTTAGTGCGTGCCGTTATACCTAATTGTTTTTATTTATTAACTTACATATATACACTTTTTGTATTTAATTTTTAGATGTGCAGAATTAAATATTTTGAAAAAGCCTGAAATGGACAGGCGAAACGTCAATTAAAGTTTCTTTGTTCAATCCACGAACCTCATCCCAAGACAGTACTTTATATTTATAAAATGTAAGGTTCAAGAAGAGAAATATAAATATATATATATATATATATATATATATATATATATATATGGGGTGTGGCGGAATTCGCGATACAACATACAAATACACTGCATTTATTTTCGCAGTTCTGAAAATTTATCAGATGGTAGTCTACAATGTAATAACAGTTAAAAATGCAATCTGGCTAATGTGGAGTACTTCGAAAGGTGTGCCAGACTCGACTGACGCTCGTCAGGTGTGTTGAATTCTACGGTTCGGTTAAATATGTGATATACCTACATGTTTTTCACATCGATTGGTTTTAAAATTTGTAGACTTATTCGTGATGGTCTAACGATGACCCTTTTGGCTAATTGAACATGATATCACTTCCGGTTTCACCGGAAGTGGAATATGGATATAGCCAATAATAAAATATTATACCGTGAGTAACTTTGTAATTATTGGAGATATAAACATGTTATATTATTATTTTTTATAGGAAATTTAATTTTCTACAAAATCGATCTCTTGACATTTTGTCGTATCTTCCTTAGTTCCTGTGATATAACGATAATAAGGAAATTTGGATGAAGGTTGAGTCTCGCACACCTTTAGACTTATATATCTCTGAAATCACATCAGATACGAGAGTACGACTAAGTGATTTTTTAGTAGAAAATTTGACTGTCTACAAAATAGGTCTCTTGACTTTTTTCCGTGAAAGCAAAAAAAAATATTAGAACGCCAAAGTCTATGAAAATTCGAGAAGATGACTGAGAACTAATTCTGTAGAAAATTCAATTTGCAATAAAACAATTGACGAAGAATTTGCGAATCACTAACACTTCGGCACATTTCGATAAAGTTAATTCTGAAAATATCTTAATGGGCTGCGTCGTTTTCCGGCATATAACACAAAAAAGTGACGTTGGCGCCATTACGTTTCCCAAATATTACACACACGTCTTTCTTCCACAAATACTAGGATCACACTGCCGCTGGAATGCTCCCAGCCAGTTGCCCTTCGAAAATTACGCATCTAAAACCTAGTATACTACGGTTTATGTGGCCATGTGGCCCACAGGCCACAGCTGCTCAACTGTATATATAGCTATATCTCATATGGTATTACAAAACCAATGTAACTGACAGAGATAGGAAGACCTGGGACCAAGCCTTATATAAAGACTTCGACCTTAGGTAGGCAACGCGCATTCCAGCGTCGTTATACCTGAATGCATACGCACGCTGCTCTCTACCTACCCTTATTCCGCTATATGACTTGTGAGTCTGGCAAGACTTTCGTGGCTGTAAATGACAGCCAGACGCATATTTTCTGTCAAATTATAGTATAATCAATTTTGAAGATGCCGCCAGACTCATTTGCCAATTCCGTAAATCAGCCAGACTTATTTCTAATGATAGCTTATAATTGTATCAATATATACGTTGAATTTCAAGCGAGGGAAAATAAGGGTTACGGATCCCAAAAATCAGTGCAATTTTTGAATCCGAAAAATTCCAGCCAGACTTACTTTCCTCCATCTGAGATGAGCCAGACTGCCATTTTCATATATGGTATGCTCTATTGTAGTGCACGTGACAATTTTTTTACTGGGAAAATAAATCAACTTGGTTTTTTGATTTTTCTATTGAACCCACCTGACAATTTTAGCCAGACTCAAAAAATGTTGTTTTGAGTTACTAAGAGAACAAAGTAAATCATATACTGTAACTGGGAAAATAAGTACCAAAAAAATTCACTGCCTCCTGGACTATAATCATCTTTAAACTTCGATATGAAACAATTTTTGATGCACAATTTATGACCAGGAGTTTATAAGGCAAAACAAAAATCATTAGCATGTAATTAAGAAAAGCCTTGTATAATAATATTTTACATGTGGGAATACCTTCCCGAACTTACCTCTTTTCCGGTTTAACGTTAATCTTGATCCCGTTTGGTATTCCCAAGGATACTTTCTTATGGATCATCATTTCACCTTTCTCAGCTTCAGAGCTCTCATTTCCAGGTGAACAAAGCCTCTTCGCCACGTCCTTGGCCATTTTGGTATTCATCGTGCTCGATACCTTTTGGGCGATCGGTGAAACAACGGTCGAAGGACGGTTCGTTTTCGGTGTGATTCCAGCTAAAATCATGATTTCAAAAATGTCTCAAATTAAAAAAAAAGGGACCGGAAAAATTTCCAGTTGTTGTTATTAAGCCAAAGAAAATTCAAAGTAGTAAGAAAACTAAGGAAGAAGTTATAAAACAGATTCTATCCAATTTATCACCACTATTAAAAGTGTCAAGGTAATAGGGAAAGGTGGGATTATCATAAAAGGAAATTCAGAAGAGGGTGTCCGGATTTGGTTGCAAAAGCAAGGTATCTCGCTTATTTTTAAAGATAGAACCTTGCGGTTTTCACGAACTTGAGCTAATTTTTTGTGAAACTCATAAAGCCGTAAACAAAATTTTCATAGCCTTCTTCGTTTATGAGACACAGGGCGGAATAGAAAATTTTGCATTTTGCGTATCTGGGTTATCCTTTAACTTAACGCAAAGGGAAAAATTGCTGCTTATGCAGTTTTTTACGCTGGATCCAGTGGCGTAGTCATATTTTTCATTTGAGTTGTTATTTTTTAGATGACCCAAAGTTGTATTTTTTTTAAATGGGACACCCAGTATATTTGTCCAGAAATTGATTTGTCCTTTTAAAAGCTTCTCAAAAATATATAATAGTATGGGTCTATTTTAATAAACAACAACAAAAATCTTAATTTTTATAATTATCATCCCAAATTTTGCAGTAGGCCATGCAAAACAATGCTGCCTTTTATTTAAAGTCGTTAACAATATCTACATCCTAACAATAAATCAAAATAAATATGCAATTACATCTATTTATCAAAATATGTATTGATAATTTCGCACCAAAAAAGTACCACCTACCTAGATTTATGTAACAAGCCTTTCAGCAAAAATCAACTGTCGTATAAGACCTACAGTAACCAAGGAAATCAAAAGAACTGTTCCAACTGATTTCTATTTTGTTCTATGCATGCTTCGCACAATTTTCGTATTCGTTTTAGGGAATTAAGCAAAATAACGGGATGATTTTGTAAATAGCGAAAATTTTCTCTTATTGCATTTCCTAAAACTTGGACATTATCATAGTGGTCTTTGTAAATTCTATTTTCCAGATATCCCCATAGACAGAAATCTAAAATCAACAAATCTGGGGACCTAGGGGACCATCTTATAGGTCAATTTGTTCCGATCCATTGATTGGTAAAATTATTGTCCAGAAATAGTCTCGTCATTCCAAAATTGTGTGCAGGAGCACCGTCCTGTTGAAAATAAATTTCGTTAATTTGCTCTAGAGGAACATCGTCAAGTAATTCAATTTCTATATAGTGATTGGCTGTTAGATTTCCCTCAAATGTATAAAATTGTATATATGTTCCTAATATGAAGCAGGACACATTTAAACCAAACCTGCCCTGCTGTCTTCTGGGAAATATTTGGTGTTGATTTTCCTGGGACCAGAATCTACTATTGTGCCTATTGAGATATATGCCTATACCAGAATTACTGAAATGTGCCTCGTCTGACCATAAAACCTTCCTCTCAAAATCTCTAACCATATCGCATCTTTCTCGAAACCAATTGCAGAAGACTACCCGATGCTCTGCATCCCCTGGCTGTAAGTGCTGCACGAGCCTAAATTTGTATGGGTAGTATTTGTGCTTTTTTAGAATTTCTTGAACTCAAGTTTTTGGAATCCCTATGCTCTTTTCACTGGCCCTACAAGAGTTTGTAGGGTATGCGTCTGCATTAGCCAAAACCGTAATTTCCTCAGCCTCCCGATTTTCTTTATTATATGTTTTCGTACGAGGTTTGATAAATGATCCGTGATTAAGTAAATTCTTTTTTATCCGATAAAAAGTGGATATATTAGGTTGCCTCCTTTCTGGATATCTAAATAAAAATTAAGCAATAGTATTTCAACATACCTAAAAATTAACTATTTACCTGTTAAATTACATCTCAGAAGCCGCTTCAACATTTTCATTACTTAATCTAAAACAAGCTAACATATCGTACTTTTCATAATGTTTGAAAGTTTGGTTTTCTTCAATAATAATACAAATATATTTTTACACAATAAATAAATACAAAAAACTAGCGCTATATTTTATATACGCGTAAAAAATTGGGAAATGTCATTTGCTTCCAAGAAAACAAAAGAAAACGGCATCGTTTTGCATGGCCTACTGCAAAATTTGGGATGATAATTATAAAAATTAGGATTTTTGTTGTTGTTTATTAAAATAGACCCATGCTATTATATATTTTTGAGAAGCTTTTAAAACGACAAATCAGTTTCTGGACAAATATTCAGGGTATCCCAAATCAGTTTCTGGACAAATATTCAGGGTATCCCATTTAAAAAAACACAACTTTGGGTCATATCTAAAAAATAACAACTCAAATGAAAAATATGACTACGCCACTGCATAAGCAGCAATTTTTCCCTTTGCGTTAAGTTAAAGGATAACCGAGATACGAGGGGGGTCCCAAAATGCAAAATATTCTATTTCGCCCTGTATCTCATAAACGAAGAAGGCTATGAAAATTTTGTTTACGGCTTCATGAGTTTCACAAAAAATTAGCTCAGGTTCGTGAAAACCGCAAGGTTCTATCTTTAAAAATAAGCGAGATACCCTGCTTTTGCAACCAAATCCGGACACCCTGTACAGGAAATTAAAGAATTCTCAGAAATCAAATTAAAACAAAATTATTCACTCAAACTCAAATATACTTTATTTTTAAAAGAACATATAGTCCTTGTCAACAAAGTAAGCTCTATAAAATTAAAAATATTGGGGTCTAGTGATTGGAAAAATAAAATAAATAAACATACACTATAAACTAAGTAACTACATGTTATACAAGAAGGCACAAATATAACCATAATAAAATCCACCATTAAATATATAATATAATATAAGTGACATAAGACTTTTTAGTACAGATTTTAGCCATAGGACCTAAAATACATGAGTACTAAAAAAAACAAATTATTATGTTCACAAACTATCATCGTAAAATTCTTGTAAGTTATAATATGCTTTTGCCTCCAAGGTACATTTTTCTTAATGAATTTAAGATATTCTGTATTTCTAAATACTTGTGGGAGGTGATTGTACATTTTTTTACTTTCATATAAAATTTAATATTTTACTAAGGTTGTAAAGGAATGTGAATAACTAGAATTTATGGTTTTTGATTTTATTTGTCTTATTTTCTTTCATTTTATAAATTTTCATTTAGTATTTATGGTTCATAATAAAATATTTCTTTACTTTAAAATCATATTAATCATTTTTTACATTATCATCAAGACACCTTAGACATGATTTCACCTAAATTAACTAGGATATTATATGGTGAACTTCAGTTAAGGGGGAATTTTTAAGTCGAATAACTCAAAAACTACCTATCCAAGTATAGACATATCACACATTTTTGGAAAGGGAATAATAAAGGGAATCTAAAAAATCAAAAATGTACAGGGCATTTCATTTAACAAAACCAAAATTTGATATGGTACTAGTTTGTGAGTCACCCTCTATATTCAAAATGTTTCTAGGAAGTTCCCTGAAATCGATACAACTTGTACATTTATTTTTTTCTATCTACAAAAATAAACCCTGAAAATGGGTGGCGAAATATAAATGATGACCCTGTACAGAGGTAAACTTAGAATTGCTACTTCTGGGTGAGAAGGAAGATGTTTTGAGACAAGTTACATACTGCTTTGCTTGGCCACTACTTAGGTGGAACCCGAGTTTATGGGTCTATAATACAATGTACCATCGTCACCAAAAGTAACTGGAACAAAAATTAGCCATTTTACTCTCCTGAACTATTAGGCACTCCAACGATCTGTCACTGTCAGGTCATTTTTGGGTTGTCGTAGGACAAACAAACTGATTTAGCCAATGAGGCTTCAATATTGGTTTGATAAGTTCCACAATAAATTGGTCAAATAGCTGTCGTAGGACAAGCAGCTGTTTTTTGGACTGCCTAAATGGAAATTACATTTAAGACAAAAGTTTACTATTTTATCATTGGTCAAGTTGCGCAGTTAGGTGTAATTTTTAAGGAGGACATGACAGATTGTTGGACTGCCCTATTATTTCAAATTAACCTCGAATGGCAAATTAACCTAGAATGGCAATGCCAAAGTTAACCGAGAAGTCATTTTTTTTTATTTTGACACTGACTTTTGCTTTTGATTTGAAAGCAATATTTTTTCTTGTTTGGAAAGCAAATACCTAATTTGTCAACATTTTATACATCATGCCGAAGCTAACGGAGGAACAAAATTCAATTATTTTTACTCGACGGGACGGAAAAACAATTAGAGAAATTGCAGCAGAGGTGCATGTAAGCAAAAACACCGTTTTGTTAGCCAAAGAAAAATTTGCAGAATATAGTCGTATCATTGAGAGACCAAAGGCGGGACGGGACGTCCAATAGTTTCAACCCCGAATCAAGACCATGAATTGGTGTAGTTTCTAAGAAACAATCCTTTTCAAACAGCAGTAAAGGCTAAAGAATAAATGAATTTCCCCGGTTCTGCAAATACTGCAAGAAGAAGGATACGGATATCAAACCTACGGAATCGTGCTGCTTTTAATAAAATATTCGACTCTTGTAGAGAATTTTACCCATGGAATTTAACAAATTTAAAATATACATTTGAAAGATTACCTTTTTTAAATAATTCCTATACACAAAAATTTATAGATGAGGCACTTTTTCAAAGTATATCAAAAAAACTAAGATTTCGGAAGGTTGCACTGAACTTGTTTTTGGCGTATCGCTAAAAACATATTTTTCACACACTTAATGTATGAACTACGTAAAAGGCTGATTATATTATAATGCCTTATAACACAAAAATGATTATTTGTAATTAAAAGTTAGAAGTAATTATTATATTAGACATTATTAAACGTTTAAACATAATTACAGCTGCTAAATAAAGAGAGAGCGGAAGTGTCGTCTGTTGGACGGAAATCCAGTGTGCTTGGGATGCTAGTTGCCAAGTTTATTTTATATATGAACTATAAAAATTATACAGGGTTATTCATGCAACTCGTTCATTAAAAGTTTTTGATGATGCCATTTAGATAAAAATTTCAAATTTTGTGGATTAAGGTAAGGTCAAGGGGTACTTCTTTTTTGAAATATTTTCAACTTCCTGTCGCTTCCGGTTTAACCGGAAGTTGGTATCAACTTGCTTATTTTAAATGGAACACCCTGTATTTTATGATATTTTTGGCTTCTACGGAGAATTTTAATGCTATTTTATGTAGCATGTCCTATACCTAGGTTCAAGCGTTCTTAAGATACTTGACCTTGAACCAAAAATGAGCCTTCAGGGTACCAAATTTTAAAATCTCATATTTTTGTAAGTTTCGAAGATATAATCTTCATATTTTGCAGACGATCGGTAAATAATCTTAGGTTTCTATTTTTTTATTGAATTTGTCTATTTTTTTACAGGGTGTCCTAAATTCAGCGGCAAACATTCACATTTTCAAAGCCGCTAAAGTCCGTTTCTTTAAATGGGACACCCTATAACTTTATGTACTATCAAATGTAGAATTTAATTTTCTATCGAACTGTATTAAGGTTCCCTATACCTATTCGTAACCATTTTCGAAATAATCAGGTTTTTATTAAACTATCATATGTATTTGCTAAATGCTTACACCTTCCCGTAGTAAGCCATGGAAAAACAATTGTTGTGCTTTTCTATTCAACATGACAGCTGATTTGAAACTTTTAAATTAAAATAAAATAACACACAAAAGCTGATATTCTCAATTTATTTTATATTCGCGGAGAATGTTACAAAATATTGGAGAGAACGTGCCATGTTTTTAATGAAAAACATCCTCATTTATCGCCAATGAACAAGACAAAATTGAAGAGGATTGAAACGAAATTTTTTCGTTTCGGAAAGTTAAAGTTATAAAAAATGTAATAAATTGTTTACGTTATTTTTAACCATATCTACTAAGTTCGAGACTGTTCTAAACTTGTTTTAGTGAACTTAAAAATTGTAGCAATCTAACAATCAACAATAAATAAATAAAATAATAAAATTGAATTATAACAAATGTTCTATATGCTGTCCGTTCATTTGAAGACACATTTCAATTCTTCTTTGTACAGTTGCTGTTGCCCGTTGAATTTGTCCGTTTTCTAATCCGGCAAAAGCTGTTCGTATCCTGTCCAGTAAATCCTGTTGGTTATTTACTGGGGAAGCATAAACTTTACCTTTGATAAATCCACATAAATAAAAGTCTAGTGGTGTTAAATCAGGCGATCGCGGGGCCATCTCCAAGGGCCATTGGGACCAATCCAGCGATCTTCAAAAATTCGAGATAATTGAAGATAAACTGCAGCGAATTATGTGCTGGTGCCCCATCTAATTGATACCAATAATTTTGCAGCTCACCAATAGGAATTTCTTCTATAAATTCAGAAACCGTCCCTCGTAGAATTTCCAAATACTTATGACTGTTTAAATTGTCTTCATAAATACAGTACCGCACCTGATCATTTAATACTATACCGAAAACATTGAAGCTAAACCTCTCTTGAGAACGCGTTTCGCGTAAAGTGTGCGGATTTTCTGCTGCTCAGAAATGTTCGTTTCTTTTATTTGTTATTCCTTCTCTAGAAAATTTCGCTTCATCGGTCCAAAATATTTTTGAAAGGAATTAAGGGTCCTCATGAATTTTCAAAAACATGAATTCGCAAAATTCTACTCGTCGGACGTCATCACCAGGTCTCAAGGCTTGCGCGTTTTGGAAGGAATAAGGGTGCATATGATGTTCGCTCAAAATTCTTTGGACAGATTAAGAAGAAATTCCCAAATCGTTTTCTGCAGACGGTATTGAACTTTGCGGGTTTGCGTGGAAATAATCTAATGTGTTTATTACGTTATCCTCGGCATTTGTCACAGGTTTCGGAACATTTTTTGTAACTTTAACCTTGCCAAAACGCAAAAAATTCGTTTTAATCCTCTTGAATTTTGACTTGTTCATTGGCGGCGAATCAGGGTAGCGTTCATTAAACACACAACACGTTCTCTCCAAAATTTTATAACGTTCTCCATGAATATAAAATAGATTGAGAATATCAGCTTTTGAGTATTCTTCCATTTCGATTTAGAAGATTTAGTTTATCACTGACAGCTTTAGATAAATAACGCATACTAATCATCTGTCATATTGGATATTGGATCTCAATTGTTTTTCCATGGCTCACCATTGGAACATGTAAACATTTAAGCAAATACATACGATATTTTTATAAAACCCAATTATTTCGAAAATGGCTAGGAATAGGTATAGGGAACCTTAATACAGTTCGAAGAGAAGAAAATGAAATTCTACATTTGATAGTGCATAAAGTTATAGGGTGTCCCATTTAAAAAAACGAACTTTAGCGGCTTTGAAAATGTGAATGTTTGCCGCTGAATTTAGGACAGCCTGTATAAAAATAGACAAATTCAATAAAAAAAATAGAAACCTAAGATTATTTACCGATCGTCTGCAAAATATGAAGATTATATCCTCAAAACTTACAAAAATATGAGATTTTAAAATTTGGTACCCCGAAGGCTCATTTACGGTTCAACGTCAAATATCTTAAGAATGCTTGAACTTAGGTATAGGACATGCTACATAAAATAGCATTAAAATTCTCCGTAGAATCCAAAAATATCATAAAATATAGGGTGTTCCATTCAAAATAAACAATTTGATACCAACTTCCGGTTAAACCGGAAGTGACAGGAAGTTGAAAATATTTCAAAAAAGAAGTACCCTTTGACCTTACCTCAACCCCAAAATTTTAAATTTTTATCTAAATGGCATCATCAAAAACTTTTAATGAACGGGTTGCGTGAATAACCCTGTATAAGAAAAGCAGGAGCACGAAGGCACTAGGTGGATTGGTACCGGGTTAGTACCAGGTTAGGCGCTGTAGGCCCAGAGGGCCGATGTCGAATATTAGGCTTCCGCCAGTGATGCACCCGCCTGTTGATTAGTGTTGACCGCACTAGGTAGATTGGTACCGGGTTAGCACCAGGTTATCACTGGCGAAAGTCTAATATTTGGGATCGGCACAGTGGTCCAAATGCGTTACTGTCGGGAGACAAACATGAAAAATTTAAGCTCCATACAATAATGTAAGTTTGGCAACAATGCAAGATAGCTTTTCTTCAAATTGTCTTATTAAAGAATATGGCGCATTGGAACACAGTGAAAATATCGAATTTCTTTTTGGTTTTTTTAATAGAAAAAGTGGTTCGTCCATTTTTTTAATTTTATTAAAACAGTTAAATGAAGGTAAACTGTCTAGTTTATATTAAAAAATTATCAAATTCCGGGGGTTTAATTGTTTACAAGACCCAAATATTCTTCACATAATTCATTAAACAAAGGAAGTTGGAATTTGCAAGGGAATATGAAAGTCAAGATAATTTCTGGGAGAATGTGGTATTTTCTGAAGAGAAAAAAGTTTTTAATCATGTCATTTTGGAACACTGCGCGTGTATAGACCTTTTGGGATGAGGTATGATGAGAGATATACACGTAAAATAAACCAGAGTGGTCGTTTTTCTGTAAACCTTTGGGGTTGGATAAGTATCAGGGATCCAGGGGTGTGTGCAGTGATTAAAAAAAGGTTTAATGCAGATGTTTACTGCAATATACTAAAAAACATTATGTTACCTTATGTGAAGCCAGTTTTTGGAGACAACTTTGTATTTCAACATGCTAATTGCCCTATACATACAGCTAGAGTACTGCAAAATATACTGTGAAATCATAATATCGAAACTTTGCCTTGGATTTCAAAAAACCCTGATTTGGATCCAATTGAAAACGTCTGGGGGCAAATGACCAAACAAATTTATAAGGAAGGATTTCGGCCTCCTAATCAAGATGATCTTCGACAATTTTTTCGTTCGAGCTTAGAACGAAATAACCCTTAAATATACAAGAGACTTGGTCTTAAGCAAGCCTCAAAGATTGCGCAACGTTAATAATGGTTCCATGACAAAATATTAAGTTATTTATTTAAGTTTTAGTTTATGGTTATTAGTTAAAAATGAAAAAGAACTAGGTCTAATTTTTTATGAAAGTTTATGACTACGTTATATTTCTCAAATATATTTCTTAATTTTACGGCAACAATATTGGTAATCACGAGTTTTATTTCAATTTTAATTTTAAGCATTTTGTTGGCCGAAAAGCATAAAAATGTGTGATTGGATTCATGAGGTATACTTTGTTGTGGGTGTGTACGGCATATAAAATAAAATAAAAATTAAATTAAATTGAGGATTCGGAGGTGTTTTATACAGGAAATAATAAAAAAAAGGGATGTGGTTTAGGAATATTAATTTATACTAAATTTAGTTATGAAATTATAGAAAAAATTGAGGAAAAATTATTTTTGTTAACTGTCCAAATTAAAAAATCGAATTTAACTATTTGTGGAATATATAATCCTCCTTCTACAAATACATCTAGATTCTTAAATTTATTGGATAAAACAGTCGAATGATTTTCAAAAAATAAATTGAACTGTATTATACCTGGAGATATAAATATTAATATATTGAAGATAAACAATGAAACTAAAAAACTAAAGGATATTTATTATTCAAACAGCTTTTACTTGTGCAATGAAAAATATTTCCCAAGAGATTTTGGAAATTCCAAATCCTTAATAGATCATATTTTGTCAAATTCGAGTAAAGACATTGCAGGAAATTTTATTAATCGCTCAATATCCGATCATAAAATCCAAATTATTAATATGCCAATTTCATTCAAAGAAAAAACCAAATATATGTATATTGATATCAAAAAATTTAACTTACACAAATTAAAACGTGATTTAATTCAACTTAACGATGAAATATCTTATACTGAAGATCCTGACTTAATATATAACTAAATTATTACAGTTTTTGAAGTAAACTATAATATCCGGAAAATAAAAATTAAAGAAAATTCAAAACCATGGTTTGACGAATCTTTGGCAAATCTAATAAATAGTCGAGATAAATATTACCATAAAAAGAAAAAACAGCCAACAAATAAAGAATTCTGTAATATTTATGAAACTTTAAATAAAAATGTAAAAAACAAGAGTCGATTAAAATAAAGAGATTATTATAACCAAATATTTACAACAGGGAATCAGAAAGTATTATGGGAAAATATAAATATTTTACTCCATGGAAAACCAGCGAAAAAGAAAATACAAACTGCCCCCCTTTATATTAATAATAAACAAATTGAAGCTGAAGAAGAGATCTGCGAGGAAATGAATAATCATTTCATAAACGTTGGACAACGATTAGCACAACAGATTCGATCCAGAAATTCTCCCGAATACACCGAAAATTCAAGTTCGATGTTTTTAAACATAGAAGATATACATAAAGAAACAATTGCTGAAATAATAGATTCTTTAGATCCATTTAAAGTCTGCGGATATGACGAAATATCAGTAAAAATTATTAAAATTACCAAATGTGAACTTACTCTAATTTTATGTCATCTAATCAAAACTTCTTTCAAACAACAAATTTATCTAAACAAATTCAAAATTGTCAAATTTTTTATTATTTTTAAAAATGGCCTAAAAAGTGTAGTAACAACTACAGGCCTATATCTATCCTGCCAGTTTTTTCAAAAATAATTGATAGATTTTATCTACGATAGAAGAAGATAGAAAATCAGAATATATCTAGTTTTTTGATTACTACGGCTTTAGATAGACATGAAAAATGTTGCCTATTATCCTTGGATTTGTATAAAGCTTTTGACACTGTAAACAAAAAAATAAAACTTGTTTCATATCGGATTAAGAGGTACTATATATAATTGGTTCCAAAATTATTTGTTGGATCGAAAGCAGTTTGTTCAGATTGGCAAAAATAAAAGCAATTATCAAAAAATTTTATGTGGTGTGGTTCAAGGATCTATATTGGCTCCAATTTTATTTTTAATATATACTTATTTATTTTTATTTATTTATTTTCAACATTCCCAACCAACTGTATAAGTTCATTACAGGGAATTCTAACAATAATAATATTATAACAAACTAACAATTAAGAATAATATTAAATAATAAAATAAATAATAATTAAAGAACAAAATGAATAATATTAACACAGTCAAAATTATTTTTTCTATAAATCACGTTTCGATAAAAAATGTTTTTTAACTTCCTTTTTACATTTTAGTAAAGTTTTTATTCTGCGTAAATGTGTTGGTATTTGATTATATATTAATATACCACCATATAATAAAGATTTTTTTGCAAAATTGCTTCGAATATCAGTTGTATTTAATAAATCTGTTTGTCGTGTGTCATGATTATGTATAGTATGTCTTTTTTTTTTGTAAATCTATATTGGATAATTTATTTTTTGTAAGTATTGAATGAAGTATGAAAGTTTTTAACTTATAAATATGGTTAAGATCCAAATAGCCAAATTTTGTATATACATTTATTGTTGGTTCTAGGAAAGGAAGTTTATGTATACATTTAATAATTTTATTTTGTAAACAACATAAAGGTTTCAATGTTTTTAAATTAGCAGATCCCCAAACTGAAATTAAGTATTGCAATTTTGAATATATTAATGCAAAATAAATATTTTTCATAAATTTTAATGGTATATTTTTCATAAATTTTAATGGTATATTACAACGAATTTTATATAGAATTCCTACTAGAGGAGATATATACTTTTTTTAAGGTATTCTATATGATTCCGCCAACTTAAATTTTCATCCATGTATAGTCCCAAAAATTGAATGCATTTACTATAATTAATATTTTGTTGGTTGAATTTAATTAGTTCCATTCGATTACTTATATGATATTTGCTTATAAACCTAAAAGAAGATTTTTCAAAATTTAAAGTTAGTTTATGAGATTGTAGCCAATTGGATATAATTGTTAAATTTTCTGCAGTGTAGTATCTAATTTCTGAAAAATTATTTCCAAAATAAAAAATAGTTGTATCATCCGCAAATAGTTTTATAGTTCCATTAAATTTTAATTTTGAAATGATATTTCTTTCCTAGAACTAATATTATTTCCAATTTGGACATATTGGTGCCTACTATTTAAGTAATTTTGAAGCCAATAATAGATATTTCCTCGAATTCCAATATTGTATAATTTTTTTAATAAAATATTATGATTAATTGTGTCAAAAGCTTTGCATAAGTCTAAGGATAAGATATAACATTTTTTATTTTGATCAATTTTTAATTGAATATCTGTAATAATATCAATAACTGCAGTCTCTGTATCCCTTTCGAAACCCATATTGACCACTGAATAGTAAATTTTTAATTTCTAAATAATTTGATAATTTATTGTGCATTACTTTTTCTAGAATTTTTGATAGAACTGGTAATAAATAAATTTAGAAGGCTCCATTAAAATATTTGCTGATGATACCACCCTTCTCTATACTTCAGATAATTTTGCAAAAATGAATGTTATTATTAATAAAGACCTAAATTTAATTACTAATTGGTTGTAGGCACAAAAATTAACTTTAAACTTTTAGAAATCCTCTTTCATGTATATATCGAATATTATTCAAAGTGTATTAAATTTTTAGGCTTATATATAGATCAAAATTCAGCTTGGAAGCCACATATAAATATTTAAAAGTACATATTTCTCCAATAATAGGAATTTTGTTTAAAAATCGTAACTATATTTCTCTTAATCTGTTAAAATATATATATATTTTGCTTTCATTTATTTAAAATTAAAGTATCTAATATCAATGTGGGGCGCTGCATGTAAAAAAAAACAGTAAAACCATTAGAAAAATTACAAAATAAGTCAATAAAATGTATTTACCGTTTACCATATCTGGAGCCCACCGTTAACCTATATAACTCTAAAAATCTTTTAAATATTTCTATGATGTATAAAACTAAATTATGTATTTTTATTCATTCGTCAGTTAAAAATATGAAAAATACAAATTTAAATTTTATTAGAAATAATAACATTCATGACCATAATACAAAACAAACTGGTCGTTTTTCCACGAAAAAATTTAGAAGTAATTTTGGCAAACAATGTATATTACACAGTGAGGGGTTAATTATTATAATAATCTACCAAAATGATTAAAAAATATTAACAAAACTGATACTTTTAAAATTTTTTTTTAAAGTTTACAGTTTTTAATTTATTTGTAATTTATAATAATGTTTATAAGTTTTTGTGTTTTATATTAGTTATTAATTAGTTCCCTTTAATATTTACAGTTTTTAATTAATTCATGATTTATAATAATGTGTATACATTTTTATATTTTTCTATTGTTAATTAGTTCCCTACTATAAACAATATTGTTTCTTGGGAATAAATGATTAATTAAAAAAAAATAATAAAAATTAAATAAGAAATAAGAACAACTGCTGCAAAATTCATAATATGACAAATACTTGACAGGGAAAATCATATAACAGTTTAAGAGCTAATATCATGCTGTCCCAGTTACATTTGATGACGATGGTACCTTTGCGACCAAAATACTTATTTTAGACGTTTAACACAATACAGACGACAGCACAACAAATCATTAAAGAGAACAATGGACAAAAGTAACAGAAAAAATAAAAGACTAGCGCTCGGACTAACGGTTTTAATAAATGAAAATGAATCTGTCCTGTACGAAAGGGAAAGTGATAAAATGTGTTATGAAACCCAAGAGCCCTCGAAAACTCCACTTTATCGTTACCCTCTCTAAACCCGGATTAAAATACAATGGAACAAACCGATAGGCCTAAGGTGATATCGTCACTGAATACATTAAATTGGTTTAATCAAGATTGCCTTTTAATTGCTGCTAAACTTATGTCTATATTCATTATTATGGCTGTAATGAAACGTATTGACTGAAATTTAATTTTAGTTAGTTTGTAGGAAGTAAAGCTCGGATTTATATGCATAAAAAAGACGAAATGTGCTCATTCATATGCAAGAATTTTGTTAATATATGCACTAATTTTAATAAATTGTTTTTGTATTTTTCTACAGTTATGGACAGGTATGTGAGAAATTATGAAATGAATACGATAGAAACAGTAACTACAGACAGCTTAGTGGAATGCAATCAAATTTTAAAAAACGAAAAATATGTAGATTTTAAGATACTTCACCAGAATATCCGTAGCATAAATAAGAACTTTGATTCTCTTTTAACTTACCTACACCTATTAAAAACAAAGTTTGATTGCATTGTACTTTCCAAAAGCTGGCATCTTGATGGCACGGATATTTATATGGTTATCAAGTAATATACAACCAGGGAAATTTAAACAAGCATGACGGTATTGTTGTATTTGTTAAAAACTTTTTAAACTTTTCTTATGAAACAGTTAATATCGGCATGATTAAGGCTCTACAGCTAAAGATAAAATATTTAGGTAAACAAATTCTTATAACAGCCATTTATAGGTCCCCATCAACATGCGTACATAATTTTAACCTTGACTTATGCAATTTTTACTGGGGGGAAACAAAAAGTATGATGTACATGTCTTTTTAGCAGATATAAATATTAATTTACTTTCAGAGAATGAATCAACTCATGATTATTTAAACTTATTATATAAATCGGGATTTGTTTCTGCTATAAATAAGTACACACGCGTACAGAATGATTCACAGACTTGCATTGACTATAATTTTGTAAAAAGTAAAAAATACTTTAAAACTGAACTTAAGGCAATTGTTCTTGAATCTGACATAACTGACCATTACACACAAATATTACAAATGATAACTCCAATACAACTTAACTTGACACAAAATACTTCAGACTGTTATAAAATGTATATTAATTTTAACAAATTCTTCAAGATGAAAATTGGAATTCTGTCTATTCGGAAAACACTTGTGCTGACATCTTTACTAACAAATTTACTACCTACTTAGAAAAATCAACTAATAAGATTAAATCAAAAAATTATAAGAAAACTATCTGGATAACCTCTGGTTTTTTGAACTCAATTAAAACAAAAAACAAATTGCTGAAAAAGAAAAACAGCAATCCAACACAACTAAGTATAGAACGATACAAACAATTTCGAAACAGACTTAATTCACTAATGAAGACAACCAGTACAATTATTACAAGTGAAAAATTTCGGAAAATCCAAAAGAAATCTGGTCATGCATAAAAGAAATTTCGGGCGATAATAGCAGGGCTGAAATATCTCAAATACAAAATGCACAAGGAAAAACTTATTCAGACACCCAAATAATCGAAAACACATTTGTCGAGTTCTTTACAGATATAGGAAAATCTATGGCAACGGTATCTCTCAATGCGAACAACACGACTTATTAAGGCTTATAAATAATTCATTCTATCTGTCTCCAACCGATAAAAATGGATTTGAAAAAACGATAAAAGAACTTAAAAAAGGCAAAGCCCCCGGCTATGATAATGTTAGCAACGATGTAATTAGAGAGATTGCCGACCATATAAGTACGCCATTGGCATATATAATAAACAAATCATTTTCTACGGGTCTATGTCCGAAGTCATTTAAGGTTACGATTATAAAACCAATATATAAAAGTTAAAATAAATTAAGCATTACCAATTATAGACCAATCTCATGAATCACAGGATTTATGAAAATGTATGAAAAAATTTTGAATCATCGAATTCAACATTTTCTTGAGAAATATAATATGATTTCTAAGTAGCAGTTTGGTTTTAGATCCAACAAATCTATTCAGGATGCTATGATAGAACTGACCTCTCTTGTTTATAAATCTTTGGATATTAAACGACCGACACTCGCAGTCTTCGTAGATCTCGCGAAAGCGTTTGACACGGTTAGCCATAAGGAGTTGTTGGGAATGTTGAACGGCATTAGTTTTAGAGGTACTCCCTACAACCTGATTGAAGACTACCTCTCTGGCAGAAAACAGCGTGTAAAGATACGAGACATTTTAAGTTCTGAAAAAACTATAGAGTACAGCGTACCACAGGGTACCGTACTGGTTAACATACCTGAATCAGCTCCTTTCATTGGACATAGATGGGAAAGTAATAAGTTTTGCAAATGATACCGTGGTCCTATTTACTGGGAATACTTGGGATGTTGTTAAAGCAAAAGCGGAAAGAGAACTTAATACAATATTTCACTTCAACTATGAACAATTAACTGTTCAAAATAACTGCAACTGAGTTAAAATAAAAATCAAAATGCAATTAAATGGAAAATATCTTGGACTTTTAATAGATGCACTTTTTAAATGGGATAAACAAGTTCCATATTTGGTAAAAAAAAAAGATCATTACTTCATAAATTTAAACTCTTTAAAGAAATATTCTCTCTTCATCATCTAAAAATGCTTTATCATGTCTTGGTAGTTCCTCACCTAGACTATGGAGTATTAACATGGGGTGGAGTCACAAACAAGCACAGGATGCCCTTGAAAAGGCTCATAAATGGAACTTAAAAATTATATTTAAAAAAAATTATTTATATCCTACAAAAAATCTCTTTGCCGAATCGAGAATGCTTGATTTAAGGCAGATGTTTTGTTACTCTGTATTAATTGAGCAACATAAATGTAGGGGTGTACTAAACCAGATAGAGCATAACTACGGAACCAGAAATAAGGATAATGTATATAGAGTGCCTAAGGTATCAAAAACCATTACACAAAGAAGTTTTCATTTCCTTGGACCTAGAATTTACAACATCATACCTAATGATATAAAACTAACTAACTTGAAGTTATGTAAAAAAAAAATAAAACAGTGGATAATGGATAGGGGCAGAATGTATATTCATGAATTAATTGACCTCAAGAATTCTTAATACATGACCTAATATTACTATTTACCGATAAGTATTAACTTAATAACTAATACACGCGTAGACACTTAGGAAAAATCTCGGCATAGACACGACACAACAAAAAATCTAATTAATGATCAGTTCAAGCCATAACGTCATATTTGTTCTGTTTTCCTTTTAACTATTGTTTTTATCTAAGATAAAACATTTTGTCTTTTATTGTAAACTCATGTGGATAGGCTAGTCTGCGACTCGTGTTGGTGCTCTTAAGAATTTATTGTCTCGATGTATTAAATAGTTTCGTGATGTGTGTGTGTATTGTTAATATGTAAATAATTCAAACCTCTTGAAGCACGTGACTTTTTTGGTACAAATTCATTCTGTTTATTTATTAGTTTATTTAATGAATATTGTTTTCGATGTGTGAATGTTTTGTGGAAATTGTGCTAAAGCCGTTTAGGGCTTAGTCGCATTTTCATAAAACATATTTGCGTATCGTTATGCTCTTGTTTTGTGTTTTGTAAATTTAAGAACAATGTACTAAATGTAAGGACTTCGCAATATATTTTATTTATTATTACTATACTAGATTTGCAGAATATATGCAAAAAATCTGATATAAAAATCTACGATGTGTTAATAGATATTTACGATACAAGTGAGTTAACAGTATCATTAAGATACGCGTGTAGAATTGCAAAACGAGTATATTAATGAGGTTAACTCATATGTATTGTACAACATTTTATCTAGGTCTGTCGCTCGACTGTTAAAATACGCACATATTTTTATTAAACAATTTTTTCAAAAAGTTTAAAGCAAGCATAAAACAGCTTACTGTTACCTGTTTGCACATTAATCCTGCCACTCTGCGTTACTCCGGGTAATGTCAATTTAAGTAACATCTTATTGACAGTTTTAATTTCTTTAATCAAAATGAGTGATTCAAGAAAAAAGCATTCCTTCGGATATTGAGCAGGAAGCAACCAGGGCAATTGACGGGTTGCTTCCCGAAAAATGCAGGCCAAAATATGAGTATATTTTCAATAGGTTTCAAAAATGGTGCAGAGAGAAGAATGTGCAGAACTATGGGAATGAAAAAATACTTATTGTATACTTCGTGGAGTTATTTACCACAGTCAAAAGCAGTGTTATCGTGCGGGTCATACGATTTATCAACGACAAATTTTTTAAGTTTGTTTTCCTTTTATTACGTGTAATCATATCCTCCGCATAAAATCCGGAAGATGAATTAGATAGACCTATGATATTTTCATATGAAAAAAACAGAATAAAAATATAAATACCAGCAGTTGCAAAAATCTTTGAGCGATTTCACTTCAAAAGCAGATTGACAAGTCAGTGACAAAATGAGTAATAGAAAACAATTTTCGGGTTTTTTGCACCCACAAGCGAAAAAATGGTATTAAATCTAATAAAATATTACGAAAATGAAAATTCACCGGCCAATATCCAGGAGACAGTAGCAAAAGCTCTGTGAATCGGTATAAGGACTGTGCAGAAAATTGTGCATGAAAAAAAGCATAATTTACTACCGAAGAAGATTAAGAAATGTACACGAAAAAAGCCAAAGACAGAAGACTTAAGTGACAATGTAAAAATGGATGTTCGTAATGGAATTTACGATTTATACACATCAAAAACTAATATAACCCTTCAAGTTTTAAAAGAAGCTTTAAAAAATCGATGCATATTGGAAATTGTGCTAAAATCGTTGTCAAAATTAATAAAAATATTGGGTTTTCGATATAAAAAGGACTGTAATCGGTCAAGAGAAAAAGGGATGAGGGACTGGAAAATGGTTCATCATTTTGCGTGCAGGTTCTTCAACAGGATTTCTCCCAGGTGCAAGTTTACCGTTTTCTTCAACTTCCAAAAGTATGGACTACCATGATGATATGAACTGTGAACTGTTTGAAAAGTGGTTAAAAGAACAACTGATTCCAAATTCAGATGCTCCATCTTTAATCATTCTGGACAATGCATCTTCTCATTCAAGAATCTTAAATAAACAACCTACTTCATCCTGGAAGAAAAGTGGTATTTATGACTGGCTAACAAAACAAAAACAAAATCCTTTACCAAATATGCTGAAACTAGAACTTCTTTTATTGGCAAGATCTATTAAAAAACCAACAATATATGCCATAGATAAAAAATTACGGGTAAATGGACATGAGGTTTTACGACTGCCGCCATACCATTGCCAGTTTAACGCAATAGAATGAATATGGGCTGGGGCAATAGAGCTTTTGCCACTGGCTCCTAGATATTAGCCAGTGAATTTTAATTTAAAAATTGTTTTATTAGATTTGACACCATTTTTTTGCTTATTTTTTTAGTACATTTGTAATTTTGTAGACAATAAATAAGTAATTATATAATTCCAAGTTTAAAGCGTGTTTAAAATAATTAAATTTTTTTATTAATTATAAGACAAAATTTGATATACCTATAAGAATCGGTAAAATCGCTTTCCCAGAAACTCGGGGCTAACGAAAAATACAGGCTATATATATATATATATATATATATATATATATATATATATATATATATATATATATATATATATATATATATATATATATATATATATATATATATATATATATATATATATATATATATATATATATATATATATATATATATATATATATCCTAATTTTTCTTGGTTTGAGGTCAATACATTAACAACAAAATTCGTACATATTTTTAAACATATATTTCGTTTCTAGGGTGACGTTTCGACCATAGTTTTGGTCTTTTTCAAACCTAAAATTTGTTTAGCACTATTTTTTTAAGTTTATAAAGTATTAAAAATTTAGAACTTACCATAGAACGTAAAATAGTTGAATAAAAAGTATACATAATCCACATATCTGACATATACTACACATATTTAATTTACATTTTAAAAATATTGTGAACGTTTATTACAGACAAATTACAAGCGACTGAGCGAACACTGTTATAGTGAAGATATATACAATTTATTTAGGTTGTTTATGTCTTTTTTGTCATTTATGGCGTTTTTGTTTTTTTGAATTTCAGCCATCTCAAAAAATTCTCTTTTTTTCAACTGAGGTTCGGATTTTAATACTTTCACTTGTTCGTAGTTGAAAGTATGTTTTTTGGACATCTCATAGTGTGTTAATGCGGTGCTGTTCTTTTTATCATATTTGTGACAATTGTCCAATATAAACACCGTTACAATTATTGTAAGGGATCTGATAGACTATATTGCTTTTTTTATTAATTTAATTAATTAATTACCATAAAAGACTACAATTTACAATTGAAAGCGAAGAGAACAACAAAATCAATTTTTTAGACCTAACATTACATCATATAGGAAATAAAATTAAAACGGAATGGTACACAAAACAAACTTGGTCCTCTCGATACCTAAATTTCAGCTCCTGTCACCCAATGTCTCAAAAAAAATCTGTAATTATTGGTCTGGCAGATCGGGCAATTAAGCTGTCCGACTCTGAATTCAGAGAACGAGCAATTAAAAAGGCTAAAGCAGCATTAAATCTAAATCAGTACCCTAAAAAATTAGTAAATAAATTATTCAAAAGCAGAATACATAAATATTACAATTCTGAAAATGCCATTATTACATCAAATCTACCTAAAACAAAATACATTTCTCTGCCTTTCATAAATGATTTATCCCAGCAATTTCAAAACCTTTTTAAAAAATATAACATCACGACAAGTCACAAAGCCTATAACTTATTATCAAAGAACTTCAGCAACTTAAAATCGAAAACGCCAATTAATAAAAAAAGCAATATAGTCTATCAGATCCCTTGCAATAATTGTAACGGTGTTTATATTGGACAAACAAGCCAATACTTAGAAAATAGACTGAAAAGTCACAAATATGATAAAAAGAACAGCACCGCATTAACACACCATGAGATGTCCAAAAAACATACTTTCCACTACGAACAAGTGAAAGTATTAAAATCCGAACCTCAGTTGAAAAAAAGAGAATTTTTTGAGATGGCTGAAATTCAAAAAAACAAAAACGCCATAAATGACAAAAAAGACATAAACAACCTAAATAAATTGTATATATCTTTACTATAACAGTGTTCGCTCAGTCGCTTGTAATTTGTCTGTAATAAACGTCCACAATATTTTTAAAATGTAAATTAAATATGTGTAGTATATGTCAGATATGTGGATTATGTATACTTTTTATTCAACTATTTTACGGTCTATGTAAGTCCTAAATTTTTAATACTTTATAAACTTAAAAAAATAGTGCTAAACAAATTTTAGGTTTGAAAAAGACCAAAACTATGGTCGAAACGTCACCTTAGAAACGAAATATATTTAAAAATATTTTAAAAATATGTACTAATTTTGTTGTTAATGTATTGACCTCAAACCAAGAAAAATTAAGATAAATATATATTGAAAAAAAGGTCAAAGAACACAAGGCAAAAAAAATATATATATATATATATATATATATATATATATATATATATATATATATATAGCCTATATTTTTCGCACGCATGGTCCTTAATTTTAGACTGAAACTTGAAGAAATCGGATAAGTAGTTTTTTAGTTATGCCGCGAACAGACAGACTGACGGACAGACAGACGAAATTAAGAAAACATGTTTTCCGGCATCTAGGGATACTTAAACGTAAAGATCTGAAAAAATCTCACGAGGGAAGTAATAACTAATTATCTTGTGTTTTTAACAAAAATGTATAATATTTTTATCGCAATACAAAAAAAAGCAAGTTTTCTTTGCATAGGGGTGGCCCGTATTTAAATAAATGACACTGTATAAGTGGTTAGATTTTTGGGTCAAGCCGGGCTCATAATTTTTGGTGATTGATAAAAAATCTCACTTTCATTAAGTGACTGTATAAACAGAACATATCCTGATTGTTCCACTGAGTCGAACCGCCTTCCGACTTTATTAAGGCGCTTGTCATTTTGTGTGTTTTTGTTTTTGCCAACCAAAAAAATTTAACCAATTTTATATTTAGCGAATTTTCTTATTTAGTCCCTCGGCATTTAATATATAAAATAATACTAAGTGGCTATCTTAATAGTATTGCGTAATATAATAAAAAAAACTATTTTCTTTCTCCTTGTATATTTGTAAATAGCCCATCGATATTTAATAGCTCGATAAAAGAATCACAACATTTTGGTATTCACTGTGTTTTCTGATTTGATTCATAATGTTGGTGGACCCGCACGATAAGACCGCATTCGACTATAACAATAGGTCTTTATCTATCTGGGCGTTATATTCTATGGTAAGAACAATGATATCTATTAAGCTCAATATTGATATCAGCAAATTTAGAAATTCAGTCGCCCTCCTCAAAAGAAAATCTAAGAGATATCAGTCAAAAGAATCAAGGGTATTAACTAAAACCAAAATTACAACATTCCTTCTAAAAGCAGATGACATAAAAATACTTATTTATGAACGTAGCATTGATTATTGGGCCTGCAGGAGCTTGCAGGCGAGAAGAGTAAACAAATTTGCTATTGGAAAATGTCAAGAATGAAAGGCGATAGACATGGTTGAACTAGTTCGAAAATACATTAATCTTCGCCCGTGTAACATCGAGCATGGTAGGTTTTCATCCAATTTCGAAATGGTGTGTGTACGAAGCAACCGGTTGACATTAATTTCATATGGTAGAGGGCCATAGCAAAATATATGGACAGAACATTACAATTTAATTTCTAAATGGATCGCCATGTATAAACCGGAGAGTAATTTTAGCGATGGCGGCTTTTGAATCCCTCGGGGAAAATTTGGGATCCCATAAACAAATTCCACCTCCAAAATTGAGAAAACGGAAACAGTTTTTTTTTAGTTTTTCTGCTTTTCGACCGCTTTCTCGTCCTTTGAGGTATAGGCATCCTATATTGATTTTAAATCTCCTTTATATTTCTTATCAAATCCCCCTTTTTACCTTGGCAAAGTAGTCAGGGTTTCGACTTCGAAAAATGCCTTCAAAATTACCCTATTTTTTAACCTATTTTTATTTTTTTTTTTAAGTGACATTCCGTACTCCGATATTTTGCGTTAACGAACTTGTCCGAGATTTTTGGACGTGAAATCCGAAAAAAAAATGCCCTACCTCGAAAAATTAACCATAGCGACCTGCATTTTGAATCATCGGGGTTTCTAAAATAGTGCCCTTATCGGACGCCACTGTCGGCTTATTATAAACCCCAACGAAATTGCGTTTTTACTAAAAGAAGCGCCCATTTATGCTTTACGATCGAGCCCATAGAAGCTTATTTCCCCTACTTACCATTACCCAGCTATAGCATCGGGTAGGATGAAAACAAGAGTCGGTAGAACCTGAATTATATGTATAGATTTGACAAACAAATAAAAAACGATTTTGGGTGCTGCTACATATTTTTAGGGTTACCCTGTATAACAGGAGAAAATGTATTTAAAAGTAGAAGCTATTTTATGTGCTTCACTGTTTGCTAAAAAATCTAAATTCCAGAGGACTGTTTAATTCTATTCTAAATCTCTTATATAATGAAAAAGTATGTCTTTATTGAAGTTTGTGGTGTTTCCCATTTTTCGAAATATTACTTTTCTTTCGAATGTATAAAAAAAAGTTAAGTTTCTACGATAAAGCCTTCCATATTTTTCCGATATCATTATATTTACCCCAGTTCTTGTAATTTTCAATTTAATTGTTATCGATTTGTGTGTTCTCAAAATATGTTTTTTTTTTACGTTTCTATACCTTCAAAAATATCGAAGATCTACGCTCGTGACACCCAAAGTCTAATTTCCACGATATACTAACTTTATCGGTTTATTTTTAAACTGTAAAATATATTTTTAGAAATATTTATAATCAACAGCAATGGTACGAGCGGGGATCGAACCCGCACTTCTGGATCACTAGTCCATCGCTATAACTAATTGTAGGGGAAGTACGGACAAAATGACATAGTATTTTAATATTGCTTTATGAAAACTTA
This sequence comes from Kuschelorhynchus macadamiae, assembly GCA_030620095.1. Classification (NCBI taxonomy): domain Eukaryota; kingdom Metazoa; phylum Arthropoda; class Insecta; order Coleoptera; family Curculionidae; genus Kuschelorhynchus; species Kuschelorhynchus macadamiae. The sequence goes on along the minus strand of JAUTXW010003882.1, from coordinate 325,368 downwards.
CTATAAACAGTAACAAACGCTTATTATATGTAACAGTTATCTTTGATACATTAGCTTTTCATGTAAGAAAGTTATTTTTAAATAATGTAAAGGTACACAAACTTAAAAGCTTAATACTAAAACTTAACTCAAAACCATTTTGTTTATACTGAATGGACAAAATGACTTAAACAGAAACACATAGTTCACAAATGAACATCTTTGTCGTTTTTGGTACATCAGCGCAAATTGCATGAGCCCACTGTGCACACTTTATACACTCTCACCAGTTCTCACCAGGCTTTGACCGGGAATATAAGTCGTTGCAATAAATACAGGGACAGTCGTCGTCATCAGTTTGCGAAGCATCCTCATTGTAATCAAATACTGCTCTAGTGGCTTTTCGCTTTCTTTTTTCAGAGGTGATTTTAGGCTCATTTTTGGCTTTTACTTCCTCCATGTTCGGTGTAGAAGTGAGAACAAAATGCGTTTTTTGCCTCTTTGGTTTTCTCTTCCCCTGTCCTCTGACTAAATTTCCTTGCGGAATAGGAGATAAAATTTCAATCGGAACGAGCAAAGAACTTGTTGATGGTTCAGGATTTTCCTCACCTCGAGATATTTCATATGGTATGATAGGTGCACTTTCAAAAAATGAATCTGTTGATGGTCCAGGATTCTCTTGACTATTCGTGCTTTCATCTGGTACGGTAGAGGCAATTTCGTTATTTTTAGAACTTGGAATTTCTGTTACCTGTGTGGGCGCAAATTCAGAAGGCGTTATTGGAACATTGGTTGTCTCAGCAGGCTCAAACATATAATCTGGAAAGATATCAGGGGCAACAGGCCAGAGACCAGTGTTTTTAAATCCTTGGCATGCATTTTGCACAGTGCAGCTTTGCCATAGGCCTCATTAAATAAATAGCCAATTTGTAGATGAGTAACTACGCGACCTGGATGAATCTTTAACCATTTTTTGATATTTCCTGATTGAAGTAGGTTTTTAATGGTCCATAAAAACATACGTCCAAAGGTTGCATCCGATGGGTGCAATGAGGTGGCAGACATAATACGATTATACCATTCTCTTTAGCGTATGTCAATGATTCAAATCCTTTGTGTCTAGCATGACCATCGAGGACGAGGAGCACTTTTTCATCAACACTAGTCTTCGCATAGGTTTGAAAATGCTTCAACCATTTGAAAAACACATCTGTGGTCATCCAGCCCGACTCTTGTGCAATTCCAAGAGTGCCAGTTGGGGCCACATCCAAAAGCTCATTTTTAAAATTCTTTCTAGGGAATATTAAACATGGAGGTATGTAAGAGCCGGTTGCATTCATGCAACACACAACGGTGACATGAGATCCTCGCTCAGCACTTGTTAAGCAGCCGATTTGCTTCCGGCCAGTTTTTGCCAAAATTTTCTGTGGTTTCTGAACAGTAGACAGACCGGACTCATCTACATTATAAATCCTATTGGGTGAAAAGTTGTGAGTATCCGATAAATCTTGATATATCTTAAAGAATTTTTCAACTTGAGGCTTATTGAAAGCCTGAGCCCTAGCCGCTAAAGTCGGTTCTGGTTTACGTACCGAGATATCTTTATTCCTTTTTAAAAACCCAGTTAACCATTCCTGTCCAGCTCTTTGTTCTGCATTGAAAATATGGGAAAATTTATTTTGTTCGGCTAATTGAAATGCTAACTTCTGAACGTCTTTCCGAGTCAAACCAAAAAGTCGTGTTTCTAATAATTTTAAATTATTAACTAGCTGCCTTTCAATTTCTAGAGGAAAAGTAGGTTTGTACCTTCCTAGTCCTTTACCAGTTGGATTTAATGTTTTGTTTTTTCCTAATGCGTGACTTCTCAGAGTCGCCCGAGGGACACCAAACGTTTTGGAGGCTAAAAGCCAACCCATTTTATTTTGCTGAACAGCCTCAATTGCATTTTTCATTGACACGTCGCTCCAGGATTGTCGATTAGACGTTCTTTTATAGTTGCGTGGCATTCTGGTAGTATGGTCTGTAAGTAAATAAATATAATCATATTTTTGGTCTATAAATTATAATGGACAAAATGACATACTATGTCATTTTGTCCGAATGAGCACTATGTCATTTTACCCATATTGTATATTTAATAATTTTACATTAAAAATATGCATTAAATGTTATCTATTTACTAAAGTAATCAAGCCATGTCATTCCATACACTATAAAGAATTGATTTAAAGCAAAATGAGTTGACTGAAAATCCAAAACTTACCGAAAATAAGAAAACAGAATCACACGTGGAAGTTTTTTTTAGCCCGGTACACCTTCACTGCGTCGGTCTAAGTGAACTTTTAATATTACGCTCTTCGCAGCTTATCCAGGAACCGTTTGGAACACGTGACATACAGTTGGTGGGGCGGTAAATAGCGCGAATTATGAAATACAGGTTGTATGTCATTTTGTCCTTATGTGTCATTTTGTCCATACTTCCCCTGCCTACTGTCGCACACTGGTCGAATTGCCTGGAATCACGGCATAAATGCATAAAATTTATTTGTCTCAACATGACCAAAAATGTCCTAAATTTAAAGTCAATAATACAAATAACAAGTTGGCTGTGAAAAAATTCTTTCCAGCATTTGTCGTTCACTCACAGCACACATCAAAACAGAAATATGTCAGCAGGTAATGCTTTGTGAGATTGTAATCTGAAAAAAGTGTAAAATTTTAATAGTTACTACAAAAACGTTATTACCTGGATCGATACTTATTTTCGGTGGATGTTAAATCTTGAGGTATGTAGTTACAAAATATGTATAAGTTTTAGATATAAATAGGATATTAGTGGAAACTTAAGTCATAAATCTTAATGTCTGAAAAATGCAACTTTTTTTAAAGGAACCTATATTATAGAAAGCTTTTTGTTTATGTTCTTCCTCAGATCCCGGTTTCTAATGTATTTTTTTAACTTCTGTGATTACTTATCGTAATTATCCAAAAACAAAATTTTGCAGATATTTGCAGTTTTTTCTATAAAATTTAAAATTAAATTGTGTGTTGGATCTAAAAATCAAACTTTGCATTAACATGTAGTGTGTTTAAATGATGTCATGCAAGATTTATCGTTAGTTATAGAATGTTTCGCTGTATTTGTTTGTTAAATACAATAAATTGATGTTGAAAACGAAATCAAGCCAAATACCTCTGTACAGGATATCCAACTAATTTGTCAAAAAGTCCAAAAACGTAGAGAAAAAAAAATTGTAATGAATATAATTCAATAAAATCCGTATTTTACGCATATGCAAAAATCTAAGAAGTTTTGAACTGGCTGCTATAATTTTTTAAAATAAACAAATTCTTTAATTTAAAAATTCAAATATTACTTTTTTTCAACATTTTATTATCTACCTACTTAAATTTTTTACAGATATGGAGGAACATGTGGTTTTGACTCATAGAGACCTATTTAATATACTGCAAAGTTGTCCTAAAAAAAAAGTCGAGTCAAGATTTTCGTAGTTACATGCTCGTATATTACAGCTTACAAATCATGAAACTATATCTAAAAGTTTACAAATTAAAATTTGACGTTTTAAAAGTTAATTTTTAAATAAAAGGGCAGCGGTTCATCGGATGAAGGAGGCTTTGATAAACAAATATGTTAAGTGGTTAGATCTTACTATTAGGTTTCTAAAAAATATTATTAGACATAAGAGACGCCCTATGGTCAGTTTTCAGTATAGCAGCGAGCGAACAAAACTTTTAAAAACTGCCCACCTTCGCAATGTAACCAGTACACAAGAACTTGCATATGCAACGCAAATGAGTTTCCGTTCAGAGAGAAATATTATGGCTTCCAAAATATTAAAAGATATAAGTAACGTGCCACATAAAGCTGAGAAATATTGCACTGCGTTAAATAATAATAAAATATCTCATTCTAAATTAACTAGTGATGAAGCTCTGTCATTGATAATAGAAGCAAAGTTGAGCAAGAGTCAATATAATTTAATCAGAAATCAGGTTAAAGAAAAAAACTGTGACGTGTTTCCTGCATACGATGAAATTCTGGAAGCAAAAAAGCGATGCTATCCTGCAGAAATTACTATATTTAATCTGACACCGAAGTTGAACTTATGCTGCAGTCTCTGCTAAATCATAGAAGTAAAAGACTAATTCATGTTCAAGAATCAGTTCTTCAAGGTCTTAAAGAAATGGATATCGATATGAGCTGAGTGAGGGTTCGATGGATCGTCTGGCCAATCCGAATATATTTGAGAGTGTAGAAAAATTGGACAATAGTCTATTTTTAACATCTTTAGTGTCTATTAAACTGTCATGCAACGAGCCCAGAAACCTTGGATCCTTCATCTGGCAAAATCCAAGATCTTCATCTCCTCGATTTTGTAGGCCACATAAGTTACAATTCGCCCGTGAAACAATACAAATGACTATGCAGGAAAAGAAAAATATGGATGATCAAAAATAAATTTGTTCCTTTTAAGTATATTCTTTATAATAAATCAATAACGGTACATTTTGAACTACATCTCACAATGACTGACGGCAAAGTTTGCAATGCTCATCATCAAATAGTTCAACTCAAAAATGTTATATTTGCGGGGCCAAATCCAGGGACTTCAATAATATTAATGCTGTATTCAAAGGTCGACTGCTGATAATAATTTGAAATATGGACTCTCAACATTACACGCCTGGATACGTTTCTTTGAATGTCTTTTACATTTAGCTTATAAAATGAGCATTTCCAAGTGTCAAGCTAGAGGTGCGGAAGATAAGTTAAAAGTTTAGAATCAAAGAAGCGTATTCAGGAGCTTCTTCGTTCTCAGATGGGGCTAATTGTAACAACAAACCGAAGCCAGGTTTCGGTAGTTACAATAATGGAAACACAGCGCAGAGATTTTTTGAGGGTGCAGAAATCGTAGCAGAAATAACTAAAATTAATATTAATATAATTACAAAATTTCATGTGGTATTGCAAACTCTGTCGTCAGGATTTGATGTTAATACAGATAAATTTTAAAAAAATTCACTAGAAACAGCAAAACTTTTTGTATCTTTGTATCCCTGGTATGTTATGCCTATTACCGTGCATAAGGTTTTGATTTACGGATCAGACATAATTAACTCTTACCTTAATCCTATAGGGTAATTATCCGAGGAGGCACAAGGAGCTCGGAATAAAGGCAAAAAAATATAGGGAAGATTTTTCCCGGAAGACTTCGAGAACTGATAATTTAAAAATTTAAAAGATGTAATAAATCGAGTTCTTGTCTCCTCGGATCCTTGCATTTCGAGGTTAAGAAAACTACCACAAAAAAGATTAAGACATCCTTTTTTTTATTTTGGGTATAGGCATAACTAGACATAAGTAAGTAGGTATTTTGGTTTTATACTTTTAATTCTTATTTTGTGACTACACCCTGTAGATTTGCATCTTGGATCAATTTTGCACAATGGAGACTAATGTTTAGAAATTTAACTTTCACTTTAGGGATAGACATAACTAGACAGTAGACATATATAAGTATATTTAATTTATGTCTTTAATAATGATCTTGTGACTACACCCTGTATATAAATGTGGATTTTAACAATTTTTTAAAATCACAAATAATATACATAAGCGTAAATAACTATAAATAAAGAGGTAATGATTCACTAGAACAGCTACTTAAAACTAAGGATGGGGATACATTTCAAAATTTAGTCTTTATTTTTTACATTTTCTAAATGGTCTTTGTAGTCCCAGAGTCCAAGATACTCCACGAAACATTATTATATCCCGTAAAAAATATTTTAAACAATCATTATTAAATAAGTTCTCATTGTTCTCAGCAATATTTTTAATTTTTCTGTTTTTTGCCACGTTTCCGTAAAAATCGACCAGTGTGTGTCGTACAACTGATAAGCAATTCGTTAGAACTTGTACATATTCAAAGCCACCAGTATTATAACTAGGCTTAGGATAGTTATGCATTTAAAAATCTAAAAATATGCATGCAAATATGCTCCGAAATAAGCGAAAATATGCACTTAAAAATGCATTTATTATCTGATCAAAAAAACAGAAATAAGCAAAAGTATAGCAATTAAAATATTATATTTTATACACTTCAAGGTATCCTTAAGATGCTATTTTTACCAGTAATTATTACATTAATACAACTATATAATAAAAGAATTTTTTTTAAATAAAATTTTATTATATAGCTAACTAAACACACTAACTAAAGAATAAACTTGTTTAAAATTTATTGTTTACGCTATTCAACAAGTTGCGGTTACATTTTATAACTATACGATGTAACAAATTATCAAATCCAAATTTTCTTCTATTATCTGATAATAGTACTTTATACTCATAAAATACTCGTTTAACATCACAAGATACAACTGCAACATATTCAAACAAATTCAAATCACTGTTTATTAAATATTGTTCATTATCTGGATTCAATGTTTCTTTATTGTCCAAAACTGGACTAATATTTTTGAAATTTTTGTAATCAATATTTTTTTGTAAAACCGTAGCTAATTTTTGAGAAATTACTTTATTTTTACTGTCAGTTATAGTTTCACTCACTTTTTCTATTATTTCTACGCTTTTTGACAAAGAAAGTCCTTCCATCTCCAATTTTTTTATAGTATCAGACAAGCAAGAAAAATTGTTTTTAATGTAAATTAAATCCTCACGTACATCTTCTTTGCGCAAAACGTTTTGTGCTTCTTGTATACAATGTGAGTATTCCGCATTTAATTGGTTGACTATGTTCTTAATTGGCAGCGTTTATCCAAGTTCCCCATCTAGTTACAATTGGTGATGGGGACAGGGGGATGTTTCCTGCGGTTTCCCTAAATTTTTCTACCCGAGTCGGAGCTTTTAGGAATACTTTCTTCACCCAGGAAATCAGATCGTTTACTGCAATTCGATGAAGTCCATGGGCAAGACATGTGGCATGCATCATTTTAGGGTACAATATTTGTAGACCACTCATTGCTTTACACATGTATGGAGCAGCATTTGTAATTGCCACTAACACTGTATCATATTTAATACCACCGGGCCATAAAAGAGTGAGAGTCGTTGAAAAATCCAGCATCTGTTGAATGATTTACTTTGTCTAACGTCTTCATTGTAAGTAAATATGATTTATCCCTTCTGCTTTTACACCCAACACACCAATCTGTTGTTTCATCTAGTAACACCCATATACTTTTATCTTCTACTTTTTTCCGCAATTCGGTAACTGTTTTATTGTACAAATCTGGAACATAGTTTTTCCTTAACGTGGATTCATGTGGACTTGATGTCTTTGTGTACTGCTCTAAAAATGTCTTCAGGGCAGGGTTACTTAATTTATTCAGTGGAATATCCGCACTAATAAACGCCTTGCACAAATCCTCATTGAACTTTGATCGTTTGGCTCCCAGTCCTGGTGACAATGCTGTGGTGATTAAAACTTGTTTCTGAGCACACTTTTTACTTTTTGGATCTGATGCTTTGTGGTTCCTATGTGTTGTGTCACTTGGAGTTTCTTGTTCGCAGAAACAGGAACATCAGAATATGTACAACACAGCACAAAACCGTCAGTCCTAAAGTAGGAAAATCTTTCAAGAATTGATTTAATACCGCACTTAATGAACGTTTTTCTTTCATCATATTGGACAATGTTCACGCCACAATGTGTAAACTAAACTGAATTGAAAAATTATATCTAACATTCTTAAAACGTGCGTATTTATAATTGTAAATCCGTGGTAAATCTACAGTTTTTAAAGCACAGATGTTTTAATGGGTACCTATAACAATTTTAAGAAAGGATGGGTAAAACTCTTGGCCTGCCGGCAACTAGACATTTTTTATTATTTTATTTTTGTATTATGGATTATATTTGAAATACATCAAATTTGTCTTGGGAAATAAAAATACAAAACAGCAAAATATGCATTTAAATACAAAAATCGCCAATATATAAAGGGTGTCCAATTTTGACATTCCGATTTAAACTGGCCGCCATTTCTAAAAATCTTAGTTGACAGTTTTCTTATAGTGACAGATGTAAAGAGAAAACGTTGCGATTAGTTGTGTCTTGGTCGACATGGAGCGATTATCCATCGAAGAACGAGTATTTATTGTGAAATGTCATTACCAAAATGGGGAATGTTTTGTTGAAACTGCAAGAAGATGCCGTACGCATTTCGGAAAAAATGCAGCACCATCTGTTAAGGTAATTGAAAATTTTATGAAGAAATTTGAACAGACTGGGTCCGTAACAGCTAATAGACAACATGTTCACAATCGTGGTGTCCGATCAGAAGTAAAAATTGCTGCGGTGAGGGCTAGTGTTGATGAAAGCCCGAAAATGTCAGTTCGTAAACGGTCACAGCAAGTCAACATTAAAAAATCGAGTCTGCATAACATTTTAAAGAAAGATCTGCATTTGAAAGCATATAAAATACAGTTGACTCAAGAAATAAAACCAAACGATCATGTGTCACGTCGTACGTTTGCTAATTGGGCCTTAGAAAGAAAGCAAGAACGGAACGATTTCTTTCACAAAGTAATTTTTAGCGACGAAGCTCACTTCGAAATTGGTGGATACGTAAATAAGCAAAATTGCAGAATATGGGGTGACGAAAATCCAAGAGAAATACTGGAGAAACGACTGCATCCAGAAAAAGTAACGGTGTGGTGTGGTTTTTGGGCGGGAGGTGTGATTGGGCCTTATTTCTTCCTGAATGAAGCCGGTGATGCAGTTACTGTGAACGGAGCCCGATACAGGACAATGCTGACAGATTACTTGTGGGATGAATTGGAAGGTATGGATATCCAGAACATATGGTTTCAACAGGACGGTGCCACTTGCCATACCGCAGATGAAACACTGAATGTTTTAAGGCAGAGATTTGGCGATAGAATAATTTCTCGAAGAGTTGACGTTAACTGGCCGCCTCGGTCGTGCGACCTCACACCATTAGATTATTTCCTATGGGGCTTTTTGAAGGAAAGAGTTTACGTTAACAATCTTCGAACAACTGAACAGCTTAAAGTTAACATTACTCAAGCAATTGGACAAATTGGACAGAATGTCTGCGAAAATGTTATCGCAAATTTTGAGAAAAGAATATTAGCATGCCAAAGAAGTAGAGGGGGTCACTTGCTGGATGTCAATTTTCATTATTAACCGCAATAGTTGTACTTCAAAATAATATAATAATATTATAACATTTAAAGTGTTTTGTGTATTTTATTCCTAAATTAAATCGGAATGTCAAAATTGGACACCCGTTACATTTGCATATGCTTTCAAGCAAATGCATATATATTCTAAACCTAATCATAACCGTTGTTGATCCTGCCAAATATTCTAACCTTATGGCGTGGCGCTCCTGACTAGACATCAAATCTGACATCGCTATTAGGTACCGTCCATATTAGTAAATTTATAATTTTACGTTATGCCCGTATAAGCCAAATTTTGAATAGAAGTATTTTACCAGTTTATTTTTAAACTGTTACAACCTACTTTTTTATTTTAATTTTTTTTGTTTGTTTCACTCGGTGCTCAGATTCTTTTATTTCGGAGGCGTTAGGGCGTGAGTTCAAATAATTTAAACAATATTGGGGGCGCCAGGCCTAGGGTGGCCAAAGATGGTTGAGCAGAAAAAAAAAACAAGATAGATACTAATGTACGCTAAGACACAATACTTATGTAGCTTCCCAAAACCTTCTAATTCCTGCAATGGACAGGTTATAAATAAAAGAATGAAATACTAATGCAAGGAAATTTATTGTAAATTGTATATAAAATATAAGTATAAATATCACAGTGGTAGTAAATGTTGTTCAACACAATCAACAGTAACAATCAAATCACCACATATGAGGTAAAACGGAAATTAAATGTGCCAAATGAAAAGTTTTGATACATAAATTTACCATAAAAGTTAAATGAACTACCAGTAATTAAATATTTTTTGATTATTAAAATTTAAATTATGCAAAACTGATTAGGTGGAAAGATGAATATTTAAAGTATTAAAATTTTAAATTAAGTAAAATGATTAGATGGATAACTGAAAAGAAAGAGAGAGGGCAAGGATACAACATTGAATTAAATTTTATTTTCTTAATTAAGTTTTATATTTGTTACCAAATATTGTTGAAAGAGCATAGCATGAATGTAGCAAAAACCAGATTTAATAAATATTATTTTATAAAAGCCTCATATGAGAGATGCAAATATTAGTATCATATACCGATATTGGCTGAAAATCACGGATAATATGAAGATGGGCTGTAATGCAAAATATATTCAAACAATCATAAAACTATAACAGGTGGCTGAAAATCACAGGTAATTTTAGGAAGTACTGTCCATTACAAAAAACTTAACACTTATGACACTAAGACATGGGTACCCAATATACACTCAACATACCTAATATAACTTATACTACAAAAAACATAAAGTCTCTTACTACCTATAAGCTATGAGCACTTACAAAGCAATTATTTGAAAAAAAAACAATAAGAGTGTTTTACAAATCTCAAATTTAATAAAATAAGCCAGAAGAAGCAATGAATTCTTTACTCAAAATCAACTAATTAAATAAAATACAACAAAGTAATACTTTAGAGAGTTATAGGTACCGAAATTAGAGTAAAAGTTTATAGTTACTGATTTGCAAATGAATTCATGAGAAACTATTTAGAATTAAATTGGTTAATGACTTAAAGTGACTTTATAAAGGTAATTATAGTGCGAGAAGGCTGAATAATTGAAAAATTAGCAACGAAAGATCAAATTTGTAATGTACGCTCAGGGTAAGTAGAACACCAGTAGTAAAGCTACCTTTTATAAGCTAAAACAAGGAAAGGTACTTATCTTTAGACTCGGTGTTGGGTTGGTTCCCTAAATGAAGACTTTCCTCAACGCTTCACAGCAGCGGTTAGCCTATAAGCTCAACCAAAAGGAGGTGGTCCTCTAGACGAGCAGACTGCAACGGAGGCCCCAAAACAGCACAAGCCAACAAGGAAAACCTCAAATGCCCCGTTCCAGCTACGCCACGGTAGTCCAACCAGAATCTAAGTTTCTAACTTCCTGCCTGATGTCCCTAAGTTGACCTGCCTAAGCCACTGTTCTTCCCACAATAAAAGTGTGATGTTGATTTTATTGTGATTGCGGTATTAATTAAAATATGCTCCTGCTGTAGGTTAAAAGGTCCTTGTAGTAGGATAAAAGCTTCTTGCAGTACGTTAAAAGCCTGAAAAGATAGAGAAATGTGCTGAGTACCAACCCACGTGGCGACTATTCCATGAACCATCTCCCTAACAAGATTTTCTAATAATTTTGAATGACTAATTACCTGATGTTATGGCTTTGAGTAGTCTTGAAGTGCTTTCCAATCCCAATTAAGGCTTCATAGAATTCGCCGATCAGTAGAACTTCTTACACGTCGTGTAAAATGGCGGCACAAAAAAAAACTATGAGAACTAACACTTCATTATTATTCTGCAGAGAGGTAGTAAGAGAGGATCTCTTTGTTCGGTCCAAAGGTTTTATAGTCCTAACAGAAAAAAATGATGTATCCTGTTCCGGTACATGGTACCAACCTAGTACTCTCGATGACAGAAACCCTCGACAGACATTAAAAAAATCACTTTATCATCCCGAAAAGTCTCAAAACATCTCCCTTTGCTACGGAACACCACCACCGATCACCACTAACAACAAAATCAGCTGATATAACCTCAGACTTTGAAACCCCTGACATAATTTGGAAATAAAACATAGGGTATAACGGGTTGCCTGCAGTAAGGTGTCGCCAAACAACGATCTCGGATTTTATTAACATTAGGGACTTGTCGCGTCGTTGCTTTATTATTTACGATAATTATTGGTTTGTATTTTATATATTTGACTGTCTTAAAAGAAACAAAATATCAGATATTTTGTGAATAAGTAGGTGATAATTAGGAACTTGACCGTTGTAATAATCATTTTCAAAATGATTGTTACACTGTGAAATGTATTTTTAGAAATATTTATAATCAACAACAAAAGTTATGGTAGGATCAACAATGGTTTGTGTTTTGTCTACCCCAAATGTAGTGCATTTCAAAAATTTCCAAAAATTCATCATTAACTCCTAAGGGCCTGAATTTTGGTGTGCTAGTCTCCAGAGGAAAAGAAGACATTTCTTTGGTGGTACTACTTGATTGCTTGGAGTCAACTGTTCAGGTGCTACAGTGCCAAACGTAAAAGACTAGTGAAAAATATAGAAAGTAACTTGCAGGTTTATTCCTAAATTGTTCACCCTGTATAAACCGGAGAGCACTTTAGGCTGCTAGTTTCTTCAATCCCTCGGGGGAACTTTAGGATCACATAAACTATTCCTGCTTCTCATTACTCTTTTCGCAAAAAAAAAGTGAAATTTGCGAAGATTGTAAGACTCAAAACCTTGTTTTTTTTTTTAGTTTCTTTTAATTTTGACCACTTTCCCGGCATTTGAGGTATAGACATCCTATTTTGATTTTAAATCTCCTTTATAATCCCCATCGAACCCCCGTCTCAGCTTCGGCAAAGTGGTCGGATTTCAGCTCCGCAAAATATCCCCAAAGTTACCACATCCGATGCCGCCCGTTGACGAACTTATTCGAGATTTTTGGACAGGGAATCCGAAAAAAAATGTCCCACCTCGAAAAATTAACCGTAGTGACCTGCATTTTGAAACATCGGGATCTCAAAATGAAAGCCCCTATCGGACGCCACTGTTAAGTTATTATAAACTCCGCCGAAATCTTATTTCTACTAAACGACGCGTCCATTTAACTTCTACGGTTGGCCTTTGGGCTCACTTCTTCTCAGACGTACCATTACCAAGCTAGAGCTTGCCGAATGTCAAAAAACACGAATTTTTAAAAATTTTCGGATCAAAAACTGAGGAACTGAGCCTACTCTTGTTAACAAGGTATTATTCGACCCCCCTTCCATTTAACAATTGGAGGGTCAACTTCACCCCCGTTAGAGTGTTGCAGGTAAAGGATTGAACATATATCAGAAAAGTTTCCCCCCCTCCTCTATATAGAAAGCTCGCAAAGATGTGATTTTTTAATTTCAAAAAATATAAAACTATAGCCTTCGTCAATATTCGAAAGGAGTCTCACTCATACGAAATATATAGCAAGTATCTCTGTATGCGATTTTACCTGAATATGCTTTCCTGGCCATGAAAGACGTCTTGATGTCTCTATAATTCACCTTCTTATCTGCACCTTTCGGTTGGACTGTTCTAGGTCTCGTGCCTGTGGTAGGTGTACAGGGTCTCTTGCATTCGGTTTTAGGTCTAGAGATGTTCTGCGGAGTCGTCAAGGGTCTGCTGTCTTGCTGCGACGACAGTTTCCTATCCTGCACTAAAGATCTCCATCAGTTATTAAGAAATGGCATTCTAATGTTACCTCGTAGTTTGCTCTTTAATTGTTTATATTATGAATACTATTTAGTTTATCCAATTTTGGTATGTTCTATAATTACTATCGACCCTTGAATATTTGTCCTTAACACACTAAAAACAGCAGCAAAGTTACAAATAAACTTTAATGATAATAATCTTATTTTGGCAATTAAAAATATAACTATAATGTATGGGTAAGCTTTCCGTATTCAAAAGTGCATATACCAAGTTCCCTGTTAACTAAGGAATCATGGCTGTTGGTTTTAGACCATGTTAGATTGGAATTCAAATTCAAATTCCAATGGTTTGCTTCTATAAACATGTACACCGTGTTCTACAAAAAAGTACCCACTATACAGGGTTATTCACGAAACCCGTTCATTAAAAGTTTTTGATGATGCCATTTAGATAAAAATTTCAAATTTTGAGATTAAGGTATGGTCAAGGGGTACTTCTTTTTTAAATATTTTCAACTTCCTGTCACTTCCGGTTTAACCGGAAGTTGGTATCAACTTGCTTATTTTAAACGGAACACCCTGTATTTTATAATATTTTTGGATTCTACGGAGAATTCTAATGCTATTTTATGTAGCATATCCTATACCTAGGTTCAAGCGTTCTTAAGATATTTGACCTTGAACAGAAAATGAGCCTTCAGGGTACCAAATTTTAAAATCTCATATTTTTGTCAGTTTTGAAGATATAATCTTCATATTTTGCAGACGATCGGTAAATAATCTTAGGTTTCTTTTTGTTTTATTGAATTTGTCTATTTTTATACAGGGTGTCCTAAATTCAGCGGCAAACATTCACATTTTCAAAGCAACTAAAGTCCGTTTTTTTAAATGGGATACCCTATAACTTTATGCACTATCAAATGTAGAATTTCATTTTCTATCGAACTGTATTAAGGTTCCCTATACCTATTCGTAACCATTTTCGAAATAATTGGGTTTTATAAAAATATCGTATGTATTTGCTTAAATGTTTACATGTTCCAATGGTGAGTGATCCATGGAAAAACAATTGAGATCCAATATCCAATATGACAGATGATTAGTATGCGTTATTTATCGAAAGCTGTCAGTGATAAACTAAATCTTCTAAATCGAAATGGAAGAATACTCAAACGCTGATATTCTCAATCTATTTTATATTCATGAAGAATGTTATAAAATTTTGGAGAGAACGTGTCGTGTGTTTAATGAACGCCACCCTGATTTGCCGCCAATGAACAAGTCAAAATGCAAGAGGATTGAAACGAAATTTTTGCGTTTTGGCAAGGTTAAAGTTACAAAAAATGTTCCGAAACCAGTGACAAATGCCGAGTATAACGTAATAAACACATTAACTTATTTCCTCGCAAACCCGCAAAGTTTGGGAATTTCTTCTTCATCTGTCCAAAGAATCTTGAGCGAACATCATATGTACCCTTATTCCTTCCAAAACATGAAAACCTTGAGACCTGGTGATGACGTCCGACGAGTACAATTTTGCGAATTCATGTCTTTGAAAATTCAAGAGGACCCTCAATTCCTTTCAAAAATATTTTGGACCGATGAAGCGAAATTTTTTAGAGAAGGAATAACAAATAGAAGAAACGAACATTTCTGGGCAGCAGAAAATCCGCACGCTTTACGCGAAACGCGTTCTCAAGAGAGGTTTAGCTTCAATGTTTTCGGTATAGTATTAAATGATCAGGTGCGGTACTGTATTTATGAAGACAATTTAAACAGTGATAAGTATGTGGAAATTCTACGAGGGACGGTTTCTGAGTTTATAGAAGAAATTCCTATTGGTGAGCTGCAAAATTATTGGTATCAATTAGATGGGGCACCAGCACATAATTCCGCTGCAGTTTATCTCCAATTATCTCGAATTTTTGAAGATCGCTGGATTGGTCCCAATGGCCCTTGGAAATGGCCCCCGCGATCGCCTGATTTAACACCCCTAGACTTTCATTTATGGGGATTTATCAAAGGTAAAGTCTATGCTTCCCCAGTAAATATCCAACGAGATTTACTGGACAGGATACGAACAGCTTTTGCAGAATTAGAAAACGGACAAATTCAACGGGCCACAGCAACTGTACAAAGAAGAATTGGAATGTGTCTTCAAATGAACGGACAGCATATAGAACATTTGTTATAATTCAATTTTATTATTTTATTTAGTTATTGTTGATTGTTAGATTGCTATAATTTTTAAGTTCACCATAACAAGTTTACACAGTCTCAAACTTAGTAGATATGGTTAAAAATAATGTAAACAATTTATTACATTTTTTATAACTTTAACTTTTCCGAAACGAAAAAATTTCGTTTCAATCCTCTTCAATTTACTTTTGTTCATTGGCGATAAATGAGGATGTTTTTCATTAAAAACATGGCACGTTCTCTCCAATATTTTGTAACATTCTCCGCGAATATAAAATAAATTGAGAATATCAACTTTTGAGTGTTATTTTATTATAATTTAAAAGTTTCAAATCAGCTGTCATGTTGAATAGAAAAGCACAATAATTGTTTTTCCATGGCTTACTACGGGAAGGTGTAAGCATTTAGCAAATACATATGATAGTTTAAGAAAAACCTTATTATTTCGAAAATGGTTACGAATAGGTATAGGGAACCTTAATACAGTTCGATAGAAAATTAAATTCTACATTTGATAGTGGGGTGTCCCATTTAAAAAAACCGACTTTAGCGGCTTTGAAAATGTGAATGTTTGCCGCTGAATTTAGGACACTCTAAATAGACAAATTCAATTAAAAAAATAGAAACCTAAGATTATTTACCGATCGCCTGCAAAATATGAAGATTATATCTTCAAAACTTCAAAAAATATGAGATTTTAAAATTTGGTACCTCGAAGGCTCATTTTTGGTTCAAGGTCAAGTATCTTAAGAACGCTTGAACCTAGGTATAGGACATGCTACATAAAATAGCATTAAAATTCTCCGTAGAATCCAAAAATATCATAAAATACAGGATGTTCCATTTAAAATAAGCAAGAAGTTGAAAATAGTTCAAAAAAGAAGTACCCCTTGACCTTACCTTAATCCCAAAATTTGAAATTTTTATCTAAATGGCATCATCAAAAACTTTTAATGAACGGGTTGCGTGAATAACCCTGTACTATAGTATCTGGAAATCCGTAATAGATACGAAAAAAAGTTTAATGCAAAAGTTTCTTTAAATATGAAGTTATTTTAAAATATAAAGTTTTCATGTACATATACAGAGTGCCCAATTTTGCTAGGACATCAACTAAAAAATTTTAAATGAAACACTCTGTATTCATCATTTGATTCCTTGTCAAAAATAATTAAAAAAATACCAATTTAAACTATAGTCGATTTCTGCGTAGTTTCCGAGATAATTAAGGTTTTTTGTGATTTTTTGAAAACTGAAAAAATTTTTTCAAATCACTATAGAATATAGCAAAAATCTAAAATTGGGCGTTTGGGTGAATTTATAGTTTATAAAGCATAAATACATACACGGAATACAAAATGTTTGTCCACACCTGTACAGGGTGGACATACTACGAAATCAATCTTGCACCTTTTTAAAGTGAAAAAAGTCGATTAGATAGAAAACCCACTATGTTTTATTTTATTTATGCAAATGATCATAGAAATACCTACTTTTTCATATATATATATATATATATATATATATATATATATATATATATATATATATATATATATTTCAGGGGCGGCAGGGCTGTACCAGAAAATATACAGGGAAAATTCTTTTTTTAAAAAGTAAATATTTTTCAAAAATAATTTTGCAACATCCTAAAACGCACAAAATCAAAATGTAGTTTATTATTTCCTGGGCACATAGCAAAATAGATAGGCATCCCTATTATCGTTGCTTAACTAACTTACAAATAACGCCATTAACGACAGTCCGCGGGCCACCGTCCACATATATTCTAATATATTTATTATAGACCGTGGCTCGGCCAGCCAATTACATCATCTCACATGCTAGAGTTCATCTACTAATTCACGCGGTACGTAGTACGTTCGCATACATCCCCATGCTATAACCTTGGCTATAACGTTCGTCGTAGCTTATATTAGCCAACACAGGCCCGTCTCGATGTAGCCATATCACCGGAATTTTTTCCAATTGAATACTGCCATTTTACAGGTATTAATTGTAATTATTATAAAATGATTCTACTTATTTTTAAATTAATTTGTTAGTTCTTCACATTAGTCATGACTATTGATGGTTAATATATTATATTAAATGCTATTGAACTAATCTGGGCCCATGCTAAGTCGTATTGCAATAAACATATTGGTAGAGATGGTTATGGCGATGAAAAAGTTCTTGGTATGTGGGACGAGGCATTGGGACAATGTATTGCAGAAGTATGGGAAAACTGTGTGAGACATACTGAAAAACTAATTAAGAACTGGTAAGAAAGAGAACAGTTTATAATTGAGATTGAAGTTGAAGCACTTATAATAAATACTAGTGTGTTGTGTGAAGAAATAAAATTTATAACAATGAGAACGATTTTTTAATATACAGAAACAAAAGCACCGAAATACAATTGATTTGGTACAATTTTTAACTTATTATTATGTTATTTAAAATATAAACTTAGTGTTGGTAAAATATTCAGTATAACGTAAAAACTAATTGTGTTAAGTTTTTTCTATTGAGTTGAAATTCCACGCAGAACACGAAGTTTTAAAGTACGGACTAAAAATTCCAAGCGGCGAACCTCTAAGATACATAGACCCCTTTTTGACTTTTTCACCCACAGCATTTTAATTTTATTCATATGGATTTGATGACGTAGTTTATGTAACGCACGGGTAATCCCAAAACCCGACAACTGTTATGTTTTATAAAAAAAAAGCAATTTTTTTTTGAAAATTCTTTAAATTGTTTATGATCTGGGTTTCTCATATTTTATGTTATTCTTCCCTTCTGTAAAAACGGATGGGTGATAAGTAAAAAGCGAGCTCCTATTTGAATTCAGCACATTTCGGTAGACACAAAAAAATCGAAAAAAAATGTAAGGGAGCAACAAAAAATTTCAAAATGGAGAACAGTATTACCCTTGTAGACCATAGTTGCATTATACGGAAAGTTCTTATCACGCACCTATCATTCTAGGAGTATCGCCTTTTTCAGCTGGTGGCTTGGCAGACATATTTCTCAAATTATAGGGTCTCTTTACTGGAGAGTCTTGAGGACTTTTCACCTTAGAATCGGGTTCCAGCGCGGGTTGAACTCTGGTTACCCCATCTCCACTCAACCTAGAATAAAGAAATATATTAGACAACTATAAAATTCGTACAAAATAATACAGAATCGAAGACGCTATTGTTTCGAATTGGCCGGTACAGAAACATGTTATAGTTTATGATTATAAGCTTTGTTGTTGTAACCTAAAACCTATCACTGCCAGCTTGTTTATACCTTAAAATATGAAACTAAAATGATCAAAAAAATCTTCAGAAAAGGATAGAATGATCTCGAAAATTCTAGAACATTGAAGAAGGACTGCACATAAACTGCAAATCTATAACTGGGACTTAATTTGTAACACTGTTAAGAGTGTTATATAGTTAGTTATATATACACATATATATATATATATATATATATATATATATATATATATATATATATGTATATAAGGTAGATGAATAAAACGTACGTCATCCAAATGTATGACATAATAACGTCACAATGTTGCAACATCAATACCGAAAAATTCTAGATATTTATCTTTAACAAATAAAACATTATTATGTCAGAATTTTCAAATATCAATCAATTTGTTGTTTTTATTAAGATAATTAGAATAGTTGTATTTTTAGCAAAATAATAGAGTAAAAATATAAAATTAAGTACAATTACGATTGCTTCTTGTTCTCGATAGGGTGAAAAATAATCAGAAAGTTTGGTTCAAAATTCAAAACAACTATTCAGACAAACCCGAATGTACAGTTTTTAAAATTATAATGGGAACACTTTTTTCTAACCTCCGAGCTGTTAACACCAGATAACCATTTCAACAAAGGGACCAAACATATTGAATGACTTGTATATGCCTATAGAATAATAACAAACTATATGTCAGGTTTCGATGTTTTATCTGCCTTTTTATTTTTTTTATGTTTGTTGTTAGTTAGTTAATTTCTTTATTTAACATAAATGCTACAATTTATATTCTTAAACCATAATAGACTACTCTAAACTAGCTTCAGAACCTTATTATTTATTTTTAAAATAACTTGACATTAAATTAATTTTCGTATATTTATCACAATTTAGTAAGATCCGCATGACTTTGTTTTATAGAATTTGTCTATAGTTTGTAAATGTAGAACTATGGTATTATAAATAATTGTTTTGGAGAAAAACTTAAATTTGCAGAAAATCTTTTAAAATATCCAATTTTACCAGCAATTTTGCTAATTGTCTTTTCAAAATTAATTTACGAGGAACAGTAAACAAACAAATTTTAGCACTTCCAAAAAATTCTCAAAAAAATTGTAAATTCTGCAAAAAAAAAGTGATTTCCTCACTTGATTGTGGAGTTTGTGGTACCAGCTTCCACCCCAGCTGTGGGATACAGGCAGGAGCAGCAAACAAGGATAATATTGTCACATGTTGCCGGCGGCGGACAAAAAGTGAGGTTACAGACGAAATTTGCGACGAAATGGATGAAAAACACATGAAAAACCTCCTTGAGAAAATGTTCAAGGAACATCTAAGCTCCTTCAAGAAAACTCTGGAAGGTGAACTGAGTGAAATTAAAAAATCAATGAAATTTATGTCGGATTGTTTTGATGACCAAAAAATGGAGTTACAAAAAACGCTGAAGGAAATGAAACAGCTACGAGATGAAAATAGTGCACTGAAACAAAAATTAGAGAGAATTGAAAACAAAATAAACATTATTGAACAAAGGGAAAAGGAAAAGAACATTGTAATTGCTGGAATACTCAAACAACAAGTAGAACCCAAGGAATGTATTAAAATGGTGTTAAAGGCATTAAAACTAGAAGCAAGTGATGAAGACCTACAGGAAGTCTACAGAATGTCAACTAAGGTAAATGCTCCTTTGATACTGAAGCTACGAGATATGGAAACAAAGCACAAAATTTTAGCAAAAGTCAAAGAACTTCGTGGAATTAAATTAAATGAGTGTGGACTACAGGGCGGAATCAAGAACATCTTTTTCAATGAGGATCTGACCAGCATAAACCAGCTTCTCTTTAAAAAAGCGAGGGAACTGAAGAAGCAAAACGTGGTGAAGGCTGCTTATGTTAAAAATGGTAAAATTTATTTAAAGAAACACGACAATGATAGGGCAATACAAATAAAGACTGAAAACGATTTTGTACAAGCGTGTTTGGTATGAGACTTAAATAGATATTAATTAATATATGTTTGTATGTAAAGAAACTATTTTCTTTTAAAAATGGCTGTTATAGAAGATCTAACTATTTTGTATATTAATGTAAGAAGTTTAAGGAACAAAATTGATGATTTATATGACATAATTAATACAAATAAAGAAACCATACACTTAATAATATTAACAGAAACTTGGTTGTACCCAAATGAATTGGATCTATTTATATTGCCGTCATACACAGCGGTGCATGACTGTAGAAAAACAAGAGGGGGTGGTACAAGCATTTATGTAAGAAATAATTTGAATTTTGAGTATAAAAACACACAAAAAATCAACATGGAGGACTGCAATACAGTTTCAATATATCTGCCTGAACATAATCTAACAATTCTTTCTATATACAGAGCACCGAAGAACAATTGCAAATTATTTATATCGGAACTTGACAAAATACTTGAAAAACAAAAAAAAACAATTTATGTTTGTTGGTGATATCAACTTTGACCTCATGAAAGAATCAGAAGCTGTTAAAAATTATAAAAATATAATTGAATTAAACGGTTTTAAATTCCAAAATAAAACTACAAGTCAATATGCAACCAGAACCACAAAAACAACATCATCAATTCTCGACCATGTAGTGACAAATAAGAATTTGCAATGTATAATAAATTTGGAGGATCATGACATATCAGATCATAAAATAATGTATATTAGAACTAAGAAAAAAATAGTCAAGGCTGAAAAAGAAAAAATAAATAGAACATGTTTTAACAAAGAAAAGTGGAAAAGTGAAATTCAGAGAAAAATAGGAACATCACAAATAAAATCTTTTAAGTAACTTGCCGATTTTTTATACAGTGCAAAAGATGCATGTACAAAGAATTACACAATAACTACAGGAAAAAAATAAACTATATGAAAGATGGAAAAAAATACAAAACGATATTACTGAGAGGGACTTCAAAAAAGCAAAAAATGAATTGAACAATTTGAAAAAAAGGCTTCAAAAACAATATGCAGAAAATAAGTTTGAAAAAACAGGAGGAGATGCTAAAAAAACATGGGCAGTTTTAAATGAATTGTGTCGAAGAAACTCCAAGACGAAAATGAGAAACATAGCTAAAATTGCAGATAAAGATGGCAAAAATTGGACCAAGGATGAAGATATTGCCAGAGTAATAAATAACCATTTCTCCACCATTGGAAAAAATTTGGCAAATAGCATCACAAATAATTACAAGCATGGCGAAGCATTTCATGAAGAAGAAGAAACTGACAGTATCTTTTTGAACTGTACAACTCTAAATGAAATACAAAAAATTGTAACTGACTTAAAAAATGACTGTGCTCCAGGATGCGAGAACATCACGAAGCAAGATATATATTCAATATTTGATATTATTGGACCCACAATAGTAAAACTAATAAATGAAGTACTGACATATGGGGTGTATCCTGAAGAGCTCAAAACTGCTAAAATCGTACCAGTTCATAAAAAAGGAACCTTGGATGACTTGAACAATTACCGCCCAATCTCTCTATTAAGCATTTTTAGTAAAATTATCAAGAAAGTCATTAAAGTTAGAATTATTAAATTTATAGAAACACATTTTAAATATGACAAAAATCAGTACGGGTTTCAAAAAAAAAGCAATACTCTGGGAGCAACAATTGAATTGATAGAATGTATCACTGGTGAATTAGACAAAAATAGATATGTTATAGCTGTATATATTGACCTCCGAAAAGCATTCGATACAGTGGACCATAAACTGTTAATGGAAAAATTATACAAGATGGGAATCAGGGGAGTCTGTCACAAACTAATAAAAACCTATACCGAAGGAAGAAAGCATTTCACTGTAGTAAATGGAATAAATAGTGAAGAAGACAATCTGGATGTTGGTGTGCCCCAAGGCTCAGTGCTAGGGCCACTAGAGTATCTTCTATATGTACATAGTCTTAAGTATTTACAATTAAAATCAAAATACCTACTTTTTGCTGATGACACTGTTTTGGTATTCTCTGGCACAAGTGAGGAGGAACTTGAAAGAAATATTAATAATGACCTTATGAATTACTTCAAATGGCTTTGCTATAACAAACTGAGTATAAATATTGCAAAGACAGTTTATATGATTTACAATCAAAAAGGAAAAAAGATTATAAATCCAGAAATTAAATTAAATAATGTTACCCTCAAAAGAGTTGAAGAATATAAGTATCTGGGGTTAATAATAACAAGCAAATTAACTTGGGAATCACATATAGACAGTGTCATAAATAAAATAGTTCCTTTTATAGGTGCAATAAAAAGATGTTCACACCAACTAAACACAAAAACCCGATATTTGTTATATAATAGCTTTTTTGAACCACACTTACGATACCTGCTACCATGCTGGGGAAACACAAATGTAAATTTATTTGAAAAGCTACAGAGACTTCAAAATAAAGCAATAAAGTCTATTTTTTCCATTAATAAATATACACCTACAAAAGTTATTTACAAAAGATTTAATTTATTAAACATACAAAAATTAAAAATTCTTGAGCAAGCTAAATTTATCTACAAAATTCAGCATAAAACCATAAAGATAAACTTAGAACTTAAACAAAACAATGAATTTCACAACTACAATACAAGAATAAAAGAAAATCTCAGAAACAATACTGCCAGAACAAAAAAAACCCAAGACACACCCATTAATAGAAGTATACAGTCATATAATTCTATACCAAAGAATTTGCTGGAAGGGGAGGAAGCAAAAAATATTAAAAAAAAAGAATTATATATTAATAATCATTGAATACATAAAATATAATATACATTTATTATGTAAATTTAGAAAATTTATTTATTTTCGTTAAATACATATAATTAAGTTGATATTGTTAATTTTTTAAGATCTCAAAGAAATTGTGATTGTAAAGGCCTTGGTGCCAGTTCTTGTAACTGTTTTAAGGTCTGAAATAAATTGTTGTCAAAAAAAAAAAACGTAAGTTAAAATTTAGTCTAGCATCTATAGTTATGCCTAAATATTTAAAAGATTTCACAATTTCCAAATTTGACCCTTCTATAAAAAATTTTATTAATTCAGATCTAAATATTTTATCAAATTGGCTTAAAGTAAATAAATTAAACTTAAATCGATCTAAAACAAAATGCATGGTTTTGGGTATAAATTTAAACACTAATAACTTGTATATTTCATTAGAAGAGTCAAATTTGGTAATAGTGAAATCCTTTAAATATTTAAGCATAATTATAGATGATAGACTAAATTTTAATTTACATTTTGAAAAGACTATCAGTAAAATTGCTGGTAAAATTGGATATTTTAAAAGAATTTTTTCAAACTTAAGTTTTTTCTCCAAAAAAATTATTTATAATATTATTATCTATCCACGTTTTTCTATATGGTTCTAAATTTTTGAATTTGGCAAACGAAGAAATATTTGATAAATTACAAATTTTATAAAATAAAGTCATGCGGATCGTATTAAATTGTGAGAAATATAGAAAAATTATTTTAGAATTTGTTAAAATGGTTAAATGTTCGTAATTTAGTTTTTTATTTAGTTCAAATTTTTATTTATAAAATAAAAAATAATTTATTGCCTGAAAATCTAAGCACATTTATAAATGAAAACTGTAAAGAACATACTTATCAAACAAGACAAAACAAAGACAAAGAAATTATGTTTCCAAAATGGTAGTTTATTTCAATAATAAACTATCATTTATTATAAAGTCTCAGAAATCTTATAAAAATAACTTATTTATTTAAGAATCAATTTTAAAAGCTGATAAGGAACATAAAAGTATGGTTTCTGAAGCTGGTTTAAAGTAATCTATAATATTTAGAATGTTATGCTTTAAGAATGTTAATTGTAACATTTATGCTAAATAAAGAAATTAACTAACTAACTAACTAACACCCTTGAGAGTGTTTATAATTAAATCATAACAGTACGGCTATAGTCTAAAACAAATATAAAAAAATAAAATCGCAGATAAAACATCGAAATCTGACATATAGTTTGTTATTATTGTATAGATATATACAAGTCTTCATTTATTTAACACTAAAAAATCAGAGAGTTTTTTCTCTTCATGCAGTCTTTTATCTATAAAAAATATTAATATTATTTATTAATAGCACTTTCACATAAAAAAAACCATTTTCTAAAGATTGTCTGGAAATGTGCAAAGCAATTTATTTTCTTTGAGACCTTCTCACTTGACTGACTCTACTAAGTTGTTCCCACAATATGTTTGGTCCCTTTCTTGAAATGGTTATCTGGTGTTAACAGCTTGAAGATTAGAAAAAAGTGTCCCCATTATAATTTTAAGAACTGTACATTCGGGTTTGTCTGAATAGTTGTTTTGAATTTTGAACCAAATTTTCTGATTATTTTTCACTCTATCGAGAACAAGAAGCAGTATATATATATATATATATATATATATATATATATATATATATATATACAATATATACAGGTGGCCCATATAAACGTACCGCAAGGCATAACGGCCAGGGTAATTTTTTTTTCAAAAAATCCAAAAACACATCAATTTTGTTTGTGAGGGGGACAACTTTTGCCCTTAAAATGATCGCAAAATTTTCAACCCTCTAAGCGGGGGTGTCATCCCCCAAACTTTTTCAAATGGGAAGAGGGGTCAAGTATATTCTATTCTCTATACATTACCGCTTTGGTTTTGAAAATCGGTCAAGTCATTTAGAAAATATGAAGGATTGAAATTTGAAAAATACATTTTTCAAAAAACGCATAAATTGAATTAAATAAAAAAAAACTTACCGTATTAAGGAAGCAAATGCTAAAATGTTGCCCGTCGATACAGTAATACAAATTAGCTTCAAATCGTTCTCGAACATTCTGAAGAACTTGAGGCGTCACTTCGCGACAAACGTCAATAATTCGTGTTCGCAGATCTTCTAATGAGGCAAGTGGAGTGCTATACACTTTACTTTTTATGTGTCCCCATATCTAAAGGATCAAGTCGGGTGACCGGGGAGGCCATATGGCACCCCTTCGTCCTATCCACCGCCCGGGAAAGTTAATGTTTAAATAATTACGCACATTTTGAGAGTAATGTGGAGGTGCACCGTCTTGTTGAAATATCAGTTCCGCTTCAACGTATCCAGGATTATTTTCGATGATGTCAGTTAGGGCTATTTTCCAGTAAATCTAAGTACATATCACCTGTTATTCCAGGAAGAAAAAAAGGACGCACATAGAATTTCCAAAAATACCAGCCCACACGTTCAATTTCTGAGGATGTTGTGTGTGCACCTATGAAATACCCTGGGGTTGTTCTCATATATATACAGTTATGCCGATTAACTACACCGTTCAAAAAGAAAGTGCACTCACCCGAAAAACACACATTGAATAGAAAATTATTATTATTGGCCACTCGTTCACTAATAGTTTCACAAAATTGCAAGCGGCGATCAAAATCGTCTTCGTTGAGTTCTTGTACCAACTGAATTTTATACGGGTGGAAATGGTGTTTTTTCAATATTCTTTGGACACTTGTACGATTCACGCCGGTCTCATTGGCTAATTTTCTTGTACTCAGCGTACTATCCATGGCAACTTGGCCCAATACAAAGACCTCCATAGCTTCATTTACTACAGGATTTTCCATCTGCCTCTTTTTATTCATAAGGGATCCAGTTTCGCGAAATTTTGCTACTAACTCGCGAACAATTTTGCCGGAAAGGTGTTTTTCAGGATGTCGTTCATTAAATATCTGCGCAACCCGATTGCCACATTCATTATTTTTAAAATAAAGTTCGATTATTTCCACTTTTTCTGCAAGTGAGTACACCATAATTATTGATAAAAAATTTAATGATATTGAGAAATTTAAACGCACAAGTTACAGAACAGCTATCTAGCAACTACCGCACCTGATCGTTGTGGCATGTCAAATCACTAAAATCAGCAGTAAACATCTAAAATAACAGGACAAAAATAGCGAATTGGTCGAAGGAATTTCCGCAACTCCCCAACACCCCCGCTTAGAGGGTTGAAAATTTTGCGATCATTTTAAGGGCAAAAATTGTCCCCCTCACAAACAAAATTGACGTGTTTTTGGATTTTTTGAAAAAAAAATTACCCTGGCCGTTATGCCTTGCGGTATATTTTCGATATATATATGTATATATATATATATATATATATATATATATATATATATATATATATATATATATATATATATATATATATATATATATATATATATATATATATATATATATATATATATATATATATATATATATAAAGAAATATATTAACATTTTTAATTTATATATATCTTTAATATCTAGGTAATTATTAGGTTTGTATACATTAATAGCGAGTCCCCAAAATGATAGGTCGTGAATACATTCCATTATTTTATTTTGTAATCTTTTGAGAGGCTTTAATGTTGTCAGGTTGGCACTTCCCCAGATTGAAATGAAATATTGCAGTATATATATATATATATATATATATATATATATATATATATATATATATATATATATATATATATACCAGGTGTCAACGATATCGTTTTACACTATGCCATTCATTTGCTTTTTAGGTTAGGATATTTATATTTTTTATTGATAAGCAATTTTGTATTATTTTGACATTTTATGATTTTTTCTGTCTTATTTTAGGAAATCGAGAAAAATTCACAAGTAGTATTAATTTTATTTTACCGGTAGGCTTTCGGTTTTTCCGGAAATACCTAGACCTAAGTCAAGAAGTTTAAAAAGAACCCTGTATATTTTTTCACACAGTTTGATAGAACTTAGAATTCCCTTTACATTGACATATCACAAGTTGATTTTTTTTCGAAATGGAGGACCAGGAAGCTTTTGTTTAAAATTCAATATGGCGGCCATTTTCTAACACCGAAGATATTTTTGAATTATAGGTAGAAATAATAAACAAATATGGGGGTTTTTATTGGGTTTAATGCTAATTTAAAATCAAACTTTCACAATTATACAAAAGTCACTCAATTAAATGTTCTATGGCATAGTGTAACTCTCTCAACATTTTTCGCGAGCAGGTTTCGTAAATACTGTTCTGAGATACTCTCAACGGCTCGTCTTATTCTATTTTCTAACATTTCCAACGATATTACAGGAGTTGTATACATTTTTTCTTTCAGATGACCCCATATAGAAAAATCAAGCGGGGTTAGGTCAGGCGACCTCGCTGGCTATCGAATTGATCCATTGGTTCCCAACCAGTTCTCACCAAATCGTTCATTCAAGTAATTTGCAACAATTCTTGAATTATGAACAGGGGCGCCATCTTGTTGGTAAACTAAATCATCATTTTGCTGCAAATTATTTATAAAATGTTCAATTTCATTTTCGAGAAAGTCCAAATACATCTCGCCAGTTAAAGGCTGATGGAATAATATTGGACCAATAACGCTTAGTCCTACAACGCCTAACCAAACATTAACTCCAAAACGTTCCTGGAAGGCACCTTCTCTTACTAATCTTTGATTTTCCTTTGCCCAATAACGAAAATTATTTCTATTAAACATCCCTAGATTAGTAAACCTTGATTCGTCCGAAAAAATAATCTTATGATGAAACACAGGACTTATTCTATAATTATCTAAAAACCAATTGCAATAAATAAGTCGTCTTTGGAAGTCATTTTCAAATAGGTGGTGGTGAATTTGATACTTAAACGATTTAAACCCGTGTTTCTTTAAAATTTTTCTGGCGCTTTCATGGGACGTATTGCACTGTTTGCCTAATTCACGAAGGGAAGCTGTACGGTCATACTCGATGTACGCTAAAACGTTTGTTTCCACTTCTTCGCTTACTACAAAACCATCATTGCCATTAGCATGGACAGCACCATTATTTTCATTTTTTAAATGTTGTACTAGCCAAGGATAATATGCATGTGAAGGAGCGTCACGATTCGGAAAGCGTTGCTGGTATAATCTCTCTGTGTCCCTTGAATTTTTGCGACATTTTCCATAAATAAGGAGCATGTCAATTTGATGTTCTCTTGAATAAACCATAATATTTATTTTTAAAACTAACTAGAACCACTTCTCAGTGTAAAAATGTAACGAAAGTTATCAGAAATGTCGATACAAAACAGTACTTTTGACGTTTCTGGTTAAATCTAATGAAAATTATAATGGCATCCCTATGCAATTGTTTCCAAGGCCTACTTATCTTAGTTAAGTCATCTTTCATGTTACTGCACCGTATCTACCGGTAAAATAAAATTAATACTACTTGTGATAAGACAACAGTCAGAAAATGTCAAAATAATACAAAATTACTTATCAATAAACAATAAAAAATATTCCAGGATTTTCTGATTAATAATATGTGTGTGTTTGTTTCATGTTATGTATTAGGAAAAATATATATCGGCAAGGTTTTGTCAATTTTTTCTGAAACAAAAAGCAAAAATACGGCTTGTTATGCGGTTTCGTGTAGCTAATAAGATATACTTTAATACTAATATTTAATAAATACAACTTTCTATTTAAAATCTTTGAGAAAATTTAAGAAAAAGTTCACATTTTAGAGAAAAAATTAAACTTATCCCATTTTGTGATAAATTAAAAATTTGATTTTAAATTTGATTAAAATCCATTGAAAACCCGATTTTGTTTAATATTTTAATAATTTGTTAAACAAAAATTTCATCGGTATCGGGAAACGACCGCCATATTGAATTATGAAAAAGCGCTTCCTGGTACGCCATTTTGAAAAAAAATATAACGTGTGATATGTCATTGAAAAGGTAATTCTAAGCTCTATCAAACTATGTAAAATAATATACAGGGTTCCATTTGAAATTCTTAACTTGGTTCTGATATCGGAAAAACTGGCAGTAATATTCAATTGTTTTTTCATGATAAATATGTGTCTTAATACCATATTTCGTTAACCCAAATAAAAAAATCCTAACCTAAAAAGCAATTGAATGGCATCGTGTAAAACGATATCGTTGACACCCGCTATATATATATATATATATATATATATATATATATATATATATATATATGTATGTTTTAATTTTGACTCCCTCACGGATGGAAAAATACAATGTGTTTTCATTCCGGGTGTACATCCGTTCACTACTGTCGTTCTGAAAAGAACACTTTTGCTGACGTTTCGCCAAAATCACATTTGGCCTTTTCGAAGCTTTATTTATCGCGTCCGAATAGAGACTGAAGTGTTTGTGACTGCGACGCTTCCTTTTACACCCCCACTCGGGGCCGAAGGTTATATCTGCGCAGGCGTTGGTCGTTATTTATGTTTTCCGGATGGTGCTGTTGTTGTTGCGTTAATTGCGCTTGAGTTTTTACGATTTTAGACTTGTCGATTATTGTCTTCCATACCGTTGGTAGTTTTAATGATTCGTCCCTTTTATTCAAATCACCTTGGTTTTCAATTTCTATGGCTTCTCGGATTATTCTGGTCTTATAATGTTCTATATTAGCAATCTCCCTACAACCATCGAAATTTATTTTATGGCCGGTTTCCTGATGATGTAGGAATAAAGCTGAGGTTGTTTGTTTATTTCTGATGCTGAGTTTATGCTCTTCCACTCTTGCTGATATTCGCCTGTTAGTTTGCCCCACGTACAACTTTTCACAGTCCTGGCACGGAATACTGTATACTCCGTGGTTTTCCAGTTTGATTTTATCTTTTGGGTTTCCGAGTAGTTTACCTATAGTTGTTTGTGGCTTGTGTATTGTTTGTATGTTATGTTTCCTAAGAATTCTTCCGATTCTGTCTGTTGTGTCATTTACATATGGTAAGACTACTCGTTGCTTTCTCAATTCATAATTTTTGTTGTTCGTTGTTCGGGAAACCTGTGCATTAATAGCTTTGTCTATGGTGCGATTTGCGTAGCCATTTTTCTTTAAAGCACTAGATATTACCTTAAGTTCGTTTTGTCTCGTCTGTGTGTCAGTTAATCGCACGGATCTGGATATTAGAGTATTTGCCACAGCTTGAATTTGTGCTGGGTGATGATGTGATTTTGCATTTAAATATCTGTCTGTATGTGTTGGTTTTCTATAGACGTTGTATTCGAAATGTCCGTTATGCAGTTTTGTGACCAAAACATCTAAAAATGGTAGTTTGTTGTTTATATATATATATATATATATATATATATATCTAGAGTAAATTGTATTCTGGGGTGGATTGAATTTACGTGATATATATATATATATATATATATATATATATATATATATATATATATAGAGCTCTGCATGACCATGTTGCCATATAATAAATATGTCATCAACATAACAAATCCATAATTTGGGCTTTAAACTTGCTTTCTCAAGAGCTTCTTTTTGAAAGCGAAGTTTATCATATATATATATATATATATATATATATATATATATATATATAATATATTATATAATATATTATATATATATATATATATATATATATATATATATATATATATAATAACACACATATATATATATATATATATGTATATATATATATATATATATATATATATATATATATATATATATAATAGATCAAATTACTAATACAATTGTTACTAAGTATATATCAACATCTTTTACATACATATATCCATACAATAAAAATGTACTTATTAAAAAACATGCATTTTCATCCATTCAATACTTACAAAAGATAAATTATCCAATATAGATTTAGAAAAAAGACATACTATACATAATCATGACACACGACAAACAGATTTATTAAATACTATTGATATTCGAAGCAATTTGCAAAAAAATCTTTATTATATGGTGGTATATTAATATATAATCAATTACCAACACATTTACGCAGAATAAAAACTTTAATAAAATATAAAAAGGAAGTTAAAAAACATTTTTTATCGAAACGTGATTTATAGAAAAAATAATTATGACTGTGTTAATATTATTTATTTTGTTCTTTAATTATTATTTATTTTGTTATTTAATATTATTCTTAATTGTTAGTTTGTTGTAATATTAGTATTGTTGGGAATGTTGAAAATAAATAAATAAATAAATATAAAATATTATACTAACTACATATACAGTTAGATACAGTTCTACTATATAAACAGTTTCTATTTAAAAAAATTATCAAGTGTTGTTCGTCTTAAACTAGTTAATTTATTTTTAATAATTTGAGATTCCCTTTTAGACGCAACTTCTGAGATTTTTTCCCCTAAAACAGAATCTCCAGATAACATACAAAAGTTTTCAATATCCCTTAACATTTTATATGCTTCCCTAATGTTCTTAATATTGGAAGAAATAATTTCTTCATCATCACTGTCAGATGAAATCTGACCGTTCTCACTATTTTGAAATTCACTGATGCACTTACAAACACTTATGTTAAAATTTTCCGTGAATAAACTTTCATCAATTTCTGAATACGAAGTTAAGTCGGAAGAGAGTACATTGATGTTTCTACATAACTCCGAAAATGGCACATCATCTTCACTGTCGTAGTCAACGTTTTCTCGAGGATTTCGTCGAATCCAGCTTTGCGGAAGCAGTTACTGATGGTCTTGGATTCGACTTTTTTCCATGCAGCAACAATCCAAATCAAGGCACTTACAACAATTACGGATTCTCCAATTGTTCGGTAGATTCAGAATACTCCATGGATGACAAAAGTCGCTTGATTAAAAAACTTTCTGTAGTGGTTTTTAAAAATTTGAATCACGCTCTGGTCCAATGGCTGGCAATGTGATGTCGTATCGTATTTGGCGGTAAAAAAATAATTTTAACATTTTTTAACTCCAGTTTTGGGTGAGATGCAGCATTATCCAAAAATAAAACTAAATTTCGGTTTTGCCTTTGCATTTTTCGTTCAAATTTCATCAACCAACCTGACATTATATCCCTTGTCATCCATGCTTTCTTGTTATTATACCATTCAAGTGGCAATTTTTCCACGCTTGATCCTTTAAAACAACGGGCTTTTTTACTTTTTCCAATCACCAGTGCATTTTCTTTTTCTGCATTCATAGCGGAGCAAAGTAAAATTGTGAGTCTCTCCTTGGACGCTTTCCCACCAGCACATGTTTTGCATTTTAAAGAAAACGTTTTATTTGGCAAGGCGTGGAAAAAAAGTCCCGTTTTATCGGCGTTATAACTGTTTCTCGGTGCGTAGTTTTTGATAATAGCACATAATTTCGTCCGCCAATCAGCTACCTGAATCAAGTCTACAGCTGCTGCTTCGCCACAGAAGGATTTGGAAGAGATATTATCACGTTGACAAAACTTCTCCAACCATCCATTTGATCCTTTAAAACCATCAACTTCTAGATTCTTCGCAATTTCTTGAGTTTTTCCTTTATTATTAGGGGAGAGTGGGGGAATATCGACTACTTAAGCGCAACTAAGTTTTTTAAATAACAGTATTAGTACAAAATGTATCTAAAACCGTAAAATGGCTTCGTTACTTCATTTGCTAAAATTTTTCTATTGGTTTTGCAAATAAAAAAATGTTTTTTTTCCTTAAAATGCATTTTTGTAAACAGGTAAAAAAATCGGGTAATTTCGACCGATGGGATAATATCGACCACAAGGTAGGGTAAAATCGACCGAGTAGTAATATTTTGGAATTTATTCTATTTCAACATTTTAACACTAATATTACATTGAGCAAAAGTCACAAATATATACTGAAGCTTTTTCTGCACTAGTACAGTCAGCATGAGCCCAGGTTGCACAAGAACGGCACCGCCACCAAACCTCATTGTATCCAAATTGTTCACAAATACACAGATTTCATCAATTTCTCTTTCCTGTTGTTCACAAATACACAGATTTCATCAATTTCTCTTTCCTGTTCAACCTGAGTTTCCACTTTACCCATAATTTTTTTGTGACCTTCTTAATCTTTTCATTTCCCGTTTCTCTGTCTGCAATTTTTCTTGTAATCTTTTTTAATTTTTCATTTTCTTCCTTTTTTTGTTTTTTCAATGTCTTATTTTCGAGCTCTTCTTTTAATGGGGTAGATGTTAATATTTGAGAATGTTGCCTTTTTCGCTGTGAAGTTCTTGGTTGAAACATTGGAAATGGACATAGGTCTTGGAAAGAAGTATTTTCTGTTTTTTCTTTAATTTTTAAGGTTTTATCAACATCATCACTTAGGCTATCTTCCACAACTTCTTCCAAACTGAATTCAGAATCAGACGAATTTGATGACAATCTGGTATTACGTAAGCTCTTGAGTCTTCCTGGAACAGTTCCACTCAATCCACTTGGCCCTGGTTCTGGAGAAGGAGTCTTTTGTCTGGGTTCAACAAGTTCTAAGATATTCTGAGATGTATTTCCCTGCAATGGTAAATCTGCTGGAGCCGTTGTATTTGGCAGATCTGTATTATCTTTATAAATAGGTACAAAGTCTTCTTCACAGAACACATCACGATTGACGGGAAATATTCCTGTGGTCTTAAATCCGTTAATTGCCTTCTCTATTGTGGTCGTCCTATTGTAAGCATTCCCAAAAAGTTCGGCAATATCAGTCTCTTTGATTTTTTCATAATTTCTACTTTTTATGTACTTATCACATTCTTGGTGGTAAGCAGTTTTCAAGGACTTAAAGAAAGTATCGTCCAGAGGCTGTGTCCTGTGAGATGTGTGGGGGGGAAGTGATAGTAAATGAATGCCAGAATTTCTACAAAAAGTGTAGGAAGCCAAAGAAGAATGAGTTGAATGGTTATCCAGTACTAGAAAAATAGGTTGCTCTGGAGAAGCATTAGCAAATTTCGCAAAATGTTGCAACCATTCGGTAAACAATTCTTCGGTAATCCATCCAGATTTGGAACATTTGTATATCGCGCCTGCTGGTCCATTTTTTTCCAAACCATCTTTCATTTTCATTCTCTTAAAAATAAACATGGGCGGGATATATTGCCCAGACGCACTAAAACAGCATACAATTGTAGTGTTTTGACCCCTTTCTCCGCTTGTTATCACGCCGACTTGTTTCTCTCCCTTTCTTGTCAATATACGACTCGGATTGTGGACATTGGAAATACCCGTTTCGTCAACGTTATAAATGCGATGAACTTCAAAATGGTATTTTTCAAAAAGCATTTCAAGATTATTAAAAAAAAATCCATTTCGCCTTTGTTAAATGCGGTAACTCTGCTTAGGCTAGTAGCTTCCGGTTTACGAAAACTAAGCTGCGGATAACGTCGCATAAATGAGTAGATCCAATCCTTGTCACACATCCCGCTCTCCTTATTAAAAGGATGTGTAATTTTATTTGTCTCTGCATATTTACAAACCAATGTTATTATGCTTTGAGCTGTCAATCCATAAAATAATTTGGACAATTTTAAAATGGTTTCAACAATTTCTTTTTCCTGATTTTCGGAAAAGACAGGTTTTCTTCCCAACGTAAGTTTTTTTGGTTGAAATCTACCTTTTAGTCTATCTTGAAGAGTACCATATGGGATATTAAACATTTGTGCGGCGCCCCTAATGGATAATGTCTTTTCTCCCACGGCCTTTATTGCTGTTTTCATAGACTGCTCCGTCCACGAAGAACGTCCAGTTTTTCGAACATATGTTCGCGGCATCTGAAATGAAATGCTGACATGTACCTTATGCTTGCATTTATTGCGCACTTTCTTTAGAATAGATAATGATTAGACCACAAATATTAAGTAGGGTAATATCGATCACTGCAGGGTAATATCGACCAGCATGATCGATTTTACCCGAACCGGTAAACTTAACCCTAAATTTGTTTTTACTAAAAATATGTATTAAAAGTTCACCAAATTGGACCTAAATTACGGAAGAATATCCGCAGTATCCTATTAAGATAAAATGCAGAACATTTAGAATGTATAAGGATTTCCCTACCTTAATAATAGCAGCACAGTTTTAATAAAAACAGATTAAACACGAGTACAACTATCAACATGGATACACGGAAACGTTATGGCTTCAAATTAATCGCATAAATCAGGCACATACGAAGCCATCTATTGGTCAGTTGATGTATTAAGCCCATATGGCGCCAAGTTTAGAAGATTTGAAAGTGGTCGATTTTTCCCGACGGTCGATATTCCCCCACTCTCCCCTATACCGGATATTCGAATGTTTTTGGAGCGTACTTTACAAAACCAGTCGTAGACAATTTAGTCTATGGTATGAATCTCTTCTTAAGATCGCTCTTGTTTCTCAAAATATCACTAATTTGAGTTTTTCCTACACAGAATTTTTCGGCTAATACTCTAACACTAAGTTTGTTTATTTCCGCGTACTGGATTATTTCAACTTTTTCTTGAAGACTCAAAATTTTGTTTGAAGACATATTGATCGCACCAGAGTAACAATCAAAACTAAGATATTCTATTGATGAAGACTATATTTTGTAAAAATAAGGTGATCTATTTGTTATGCAATTTACCTACAAGCCACACAGCATAAGCCAGCCTATTGTTAAATTAGTACTATTAACAATAGGTAGGCGCCGCGCCGCTTATTAGCATACATCTAAATATTGCCCATAATTTGCAATAAAAATATCGGCATTAAATCTGAGTTTTTCAAAAATTATCAGAACCTCTGTCCGTTCTGAGGAGGTAAATTTTACTGTTTTTATTAAAAATGTTCCAAATTTTACTGTCCGCGTCCGTTATTGAGAGTGTCCGTTGTCAAGAGGGTTTAATACACAGGAATACATATACTGACGGTCGGTGACTTCAAAATTGCCCGTTCAGCAGAGGTGTCCATTGTTCGGAGGTGTCCGTTAAGGGAGGTTTCACTGTATATATATTTCTTCTTAAAGATTGAATATGTTTATTCCAATTAAGATTTTCATCTATATATAATCCTACAAATTTAGTGCATTCTGAATATTTAATAATATTTCCATTAAAAAATAAATTTGGTTTAATGTATTTGATTTTAACTTTGTCTATAAACATAAATGAAGACTTGTTAAAATTGAGCGATAATTTATAAGAATTTAGCCAAGCAGGGATTATTGCCGATTCGTATTGTATATCACTATAAATTTTGGTAGGATTTTCAGCAAAATAAATATTTGCCTCGTCCGTAAATAAAATGGTTGGCAAAAAATTGTTATTGTGGACTACAGTATCAAACAACCGCCTACAAAACATTAATCTTGGGTGAAAATCGCAAGGCAGTAAAGCTTGAACCCACTGTATATGATATGGATACAGTAGATTTTTGTTAAAACTTTCCAAACTGTTTTTGGGCTCACTTGAAGCTGCAATGCAAACTTCCTGGTACTATTTGAAGGATCTTCTTCGAACGCATTAAGTATAGCTTGTTCTAGTTCAGGCGTTGTTACAGTTTCTGGTGTTCCATCACCTGGATTTTTATTAAAACTACCAGTTTCACTTATTCTTGCACGTATCGTTCTAAATATTTCAGTACATGGAATTACTCCGTTAGGATATAATAATAATAATAATAATAATAATACATTTATTATTAACCCAAAATACAATAATACAATAAATTTTACAAAAAAAAATATATTTCATAACTATTGCACAAAAACATTTTAATATCGTAAGAACAAATACAACATTATTCATTGTTCATTGAATAATTTTTGTTTATAATTCTTTTTGCAGGTTGCAATATAATAAGAGAAGGACCGCCGAAAAATTGTCTTTCTATAGCGCGGTAGAGCTATTGAATTTCTAAAACGCAGATTCAAATTGTGAATATCTGTTCTATATGATATTCTCTCATGTAGATAGGATGGTCGTTTAAACTTTAATAGTTTAAAGCAGAAACAAGCGAAATGTAATTCCCTTCTCCTTTCCATGTTTAGCCACTGGACATATGCAAGTTTATGAGAAATAGGGTTAGGTCTTTTAATGCCATAAAGTAGTCTGAGGCAGCAATTTTGAGCCTTTTGAATGCGTTTTTTATCAAGCGAATCCAAGCAGGGACCGTACACCCCATCACAAAAATCAAAATGTGATAACACCAAAACTTCGCACAGTTGTTTTTTCGTCCGAAAGTTTAAGTAGTGCCTCTGTGAATAAATGAGCTTTAAAGAGAAATATGCTTTTCTTAGTATGTTGGAAATATGTTGTTTAAAACGAAGATTGTTGTCAATAGTCAGCCCGAAATTTTTGCAGCTGTCGGCAAAATTGATTTGAGAAAATCCCACTCTCAATTTTAAGTCATTTATAATATTTGTTCTAGAATGAGGACTTCCAAAAAGTACAGCACAGGTCTTGTCTAAATTTATTTTTAATAAATGGTCTTCGGATACTTTAAGTATGTTGTTCAGATCTTGATTAATCCTCAAGGCTGCTCCTGTAGGGTCATCACCCTGAAATGACAAATAAAGTTGTGTGTCGTCAGCGTACATATGGTAATCGCAGTGCTCCAAAAAGGAATCAAAACTACAAGTATAAATTGTATATAGGAGTGGACCCAAGATACTTCCCTGTGGAACACCCTGCGACACCACAAGGCTAGAGGACACTTTACCATCAATCTTGACCTGTTGAATTCTATTACTCAAAAAGCTGTGTATGAGATCAGAGGCACACCTCTCAAAGCCAATGTAATGCAAAATTGAAATTAATATTTCATGATTTAGTAGGTCGAAGGCCTTTGAATAATCGAGCAGGACAAGCGCAGTCATCTCATCCTGGTCAATTGAACGAAGAATGTCGTCAGTTACAGAAGTAAGAGCAGTTGCGCAAGAGTAACCCTGTCTAAAGCCAGACTGTTTTTTAGGCAAAATCTGAAACCTTTCCAAATGCAATCGTATTTGTTTTTCCAGAACTTTTTCGAGGATCTTTGATAGAATGGGTAAAATACTTATGGATCTTAAATGATTGAATTCTATGGGTTCATTAACTTTTGGGAGAGACAGGACACTGGCGTGTTTCCAGCTTTTAGGAAAATAGTTCATCACTATGCACTCGTTAATAATATGGCTAATATATGGGACAATAAGAGAACAGCAGAGTATTATCATTGTTAAATTAAGTTCATCACTTCCAAATGCTTTCGAGTGTATGTTTTTAATTATATAGTAAAGATCAAAGTCAGATATAGTTGAGAATTTAAACGTACTGTAAATTCCTGCTTTCAACTTATCAAAGTAAAAATGTCGAATTTCCTGCTTAGGTTTACTCTTATTAAGATTGGAAGTTACAAAATACCTATTTAATTCCTCAACATTTTTTAGATGGTCAGGTAGATTCCCGATTTTATC
This sequence comes from Kuschelorhynchus macadamiae, assembly GCA_030620095.1. Taxonomy (NCBI): domain Eukaryota; kingdom Metazoa; phylum Arthropoda; class Insecta; order Coleoptera; family Curculionidae; genus Kuschelorhynchus; species Kuschelorhynchus macadamiae. The sequence goes on along the minus strand of JAUTXW010003882.1, from coordinate 286,210 downwards.
AGCAACAATGTTAAGCCTTTTCAACTCTTGCCATTTGTCTTTAGGAGTGCCTCTGTTGAATTTCTGACTCAAATAAGCACTTTTTTCTCGGCGAATAGTAGAAGAAGTGAGATTTCTTAACTGTTTGTAGTATTCGAAATGTGCTTGTGATTTGGTTTTTTTAAATTTAGCCAATGCTCTGTCTCTCACTTTCTGCATGTATCTGACATTCTCCGTTATCCACGGGGAATAGGGATGCCTACCTCTACCTCGAGATACTTTAGTAGGGGCGTGATAGTTGAAAATACGCAACATATTACCGCTCAAAAATTCTACTTTCTGATCAATATCCGTAATGGCATACACGGTATCTCAAGGAATAGCCCCGAGATCACGCTCAAAACTCTCCAAGTTCATAGCCCTATAAGTATAATCTATAAGTATAGGTTTTACTATGTTTAGAATTTGAGTAAATAGGAAAGCTACATGAAATGACAAAATGATCAGCAATATTTGCATCAACAACGCTTGTATTATTTGTTTCTAAATTTGAGAAAATAATATCGATTAAAGATCTACTTTTGTTTGAAATACGTGTAGATTCCTTAATAATCTGTTTCAAATTGAATGTGTCCAAAAGGCTTTCAAAATTATTAAGCACTTGACAATTTACCGATAAAAAATTTATATTAAAATCGCCCATTCCGATTATGTGATCGTCCGATATAATATCAATTAGTTTATTTTCGAAGTTATTTAGAAAATCATTAAAACTGCTATTTGGCGGTCGATATAAGACTCCAAGAACATATTTTTTTTTATGTATATTGATTTTGACCCACAATTGCTCAATAAAGACCAAATTTTCTGTAAGCAAAATAGAGACAGTGTAACATTCTTTAACATAAAATCCAACACCACCTCCCCGTCTATCTGCCCGATCACATCTCAGCAATCTGTAGCCAGGGATACCAATCATATCAGAGTCAATATTAGTGTTAAGCCAGGACTCGGAAATGCCAAATATATCAAATTTGTTTATCAAAATATGATTCCGAACCTGAGCAAAATTTGCTATTAGAGACCTAGTGTTAACATGACCTATCTTAAATGCCATCTTAAAAAGAAATAAATAAATTATAAAAAATAGAGTTACAAAAACAGCGGTAATAAAATAAAATTACAGCTACAACTCATGATTCAAAGTACAGTACAATAAACATTAACTCCAGTACAATTCAAAACTTTTAACAACCAGTAAGTTAAAAAAAAAGACCAGAATGTTTATAGAGAGTAGCTATTATAATTTATAAATTGTACATAAACCTGGGAATCATATTTGTACATAAGAAAAAAAGCAGCAGAAGTTTAAGAACTGAAATAAAGGACGACATTAATCCGCACCAACGCGATATCTAATTTTGGTGGTTAGTTTCAGATCGTAAGTTAATATTAAATTTAGACTTTTTAGAAGCTGACAAGTTATTTTTAGCGGGAATATTTGAATTTGCTTCTTTTTGTTTCTGGAAGATGTTTCCTTTATCACTAGGTTCTTGAAGTAATCTATTCACAGCTTTATCAGTGGACAGACAAGCAGTGCTTTTATCTTCTGTGTTCTCAGGCTTTTTTGAGTTTCTTTGAGGGTCGATGTTAGGGCTAGAAATTGTCCCTATGTGATATTCTGCCAAGACTTCTATATCCAAATTAGGTCTGGTAAAAGGGGTAGATGGAGCGCTATTGGAAGCCGGCTTAGGGTTAGGAGATTCAAGGTCTAACTGGTGGACTTGATCAAATATGTTCGTTTCCTGAAGCTGACAAGCAGTGTAGGATTCGTCATTGATGAGTAACCTATTGCTTTAATTCTTGCGTTTAGGTTTTTTGCCTTTACAACCTTAAGGTGTTCAACAAGTGTTTTTCTCTCTGCTCTGTCCTCAGGACACAAATCTTGTGCAATAAAAATTTGGGTGTTTTTAAGCTTAAATAAATTCTTTAGCACAATTTGTTTTTTAAGAAAGGTTGCAAATTCAACTTTAATGGATTTAGGGGTGTTAGGCCTGGAACTAATATCTGTCTTGGTAAATTCTCCGTGCCTCTTCCGAATTTCCATTTGCTAATCCATAAAGAATTACTAAAATTATTCATAATGGAATCACTGCTATCGAACAACTTTAAAATTACTGATGACAGTGACAGTACTATCACTGTATACTGATACCAGTAAGGTAAACTCTCCTAGGTAGGTGTAAAAACATTTAGAGTGGTTTAAAGTGATTTTTTTTATCGAAAAAGAAGCTAGATACCAACAAAACACAAGAGACCAAAATCCTGTATTTTTACATGTATACTAATTGATTGCTGTACCCCTTGGGACACCACTGGATACAATAACTTCAATCTAGTTAAAGCTAAATTAACGCCTTAGAACTACAAATAGCACTGCCAAATTTCAACCAAATCGGCTTAAGGACATTTATGATATTTATAAAGAACCAATTTTTTTTACCTTTAACACCCTTTATCTCAGAATCGAGACAACTCTGGAGACATGTTCATAGGAACATTTTTTCTTAAAATGACCTAAGCAATCACGTTTTGGAGTTATGTACCGTAGTTAGGAAACACGCTGTATATTATTATAATTATCATAATATTTGATGAAAACTAAAATATCTTGAAATTATTTAACTCAAAAATCGTAGCTGTAAAAAATACTTCACTTTTATTTATTTTTCTTAAACATTTATTATAAAATTTAATTTTAATAGTGTCGTTTACTTTTCTATTCGTCACTTTTTGTATTATGTTATATACAATTGGATATACATATACTGCAAATTATAATATTCTTAAAAATGTAACTTGTAAAAATCACTAAAAAGGGAAAGATAATATTAAAAAAAATAGAACCAACTTCAGAAAAAATACGGAAGCGTAGAAGGGCCACAATTTTTTTTTATTTTTTTTAGAGTTTAAAATCGGAATTTAACAAAATTCTGAGTTCGAAGTCGGAATTTAACAAAATGCTGAGCTCAAACTCGGAATTTAACAAAATTCTGAGTTTAAAGTCGGATATTAATAAAATTCTGAGTTTAATGTCGGTATTTAACTAAATTCTGAGTTTAGTGTCAGAATTTAACTAAATTCTGAGTTTAAAGTCAACATTTAACAAAATTCTGAGTTTAAAGTCGGAATTTAATAAAATTTTTAGTTTAAAGTGAGAATTTAACTAAATTCTGAGTTCGAAGTCGGAATTTAACAAAAAAAAGAAACAAGTTCAATATTTTAATAATGGCAAATGGAATTTAACAAAATTACAGATAGTTAAAAAAATGATAAAAGGTGAAGTCGGATATTAATAAAATTCTGAGTTTAATGTCGGTTTATTTAATAGTTCATTTTATATATTTTTATTTATTTCTACTGCTGAAAAGACAAGCCATACTGAGCTTTAGAAATTTTTATTAAAAAAAAACACATATACAATATATATACACCAAAAGTTACATAAAAGAATGACAAACAGCATATACTTACAAGATAACATATACAGGGTGTCCCAAATTCGAAGGTGACCATTAAAGTCAACATTTAAATTATGGCAAAATTTTGAGTTTAAAGTCGGAATTTAATAACCGAAAAAAACCGAAAGTTTTTTTTTATTTATTTTCTGCTGAAGTGAGAGATTTAACAAATTGCATTTTTCATTGCCACTTTTTTAGTTTTTTAAAGTGGAAGTCGGAAGTTAACAAAATGCCTGATTTTTTATTTCAAATTTCGAAAGAGCTCAATATATCACACGAATTTAACAAAATTAATAAAAACAAAATTTAATGTTAAAAAACGTCGGATATTAATAAAAAAAAACATCTGATTTTATTTTGATGTCGGTATTTTTCTTTTACTAAATTGTGCGTTATAACTAATAAAAAATGTTTACCAAATTAGAAAAACGTGATATGAAATTTAACTAAATTCTAGACTTTCAAGTTTTTTAAAGTCAACATTTAACAAAATTGTGAGTTTAAAGTCGGAATTTAATAAAATTTTTAATACGTTTAATAAAGTTTTAATTTAAATTCATATCTTAACTTTTTTTTCATTTAAGGTCAAAGTCGGAATTTAACAAAATGAGTTGCAAATATGGCAAAATGAATGCAAATGGCTCGGAATTTCGAACAAAATTCTGAGTTTAAATTATCCGATATTAATAAAATTGTGAGTTTTTTTAATGTCGGTATTTAACTAAATTTTAACTAATGAGTTTAGTGTCAGAATTTAACTAAATTCTGTATGGGTTTAAAGTCAACATTTATATGAAGGTACCCTAACAAAATTCGCGAATTAATTTAAAGTTGGAATTTAATAAAATGTTTAGTTTAAAGTGGACGTGAAGTTGCAAATTTTTAACCTTGTTTCCAAATTCTACTGAGTTTAAAGTCAGAATTTAGTCAAAATCGTATATCGATTACCCGTATTACAAACTTCAAGGAACCAAAAAAACAAGTTCAATATTCTTGCTTGAAGATAGTTAAAAAAATGATAAAGGGGGCAGGGTACAAAATAAAAGTTTCCCTGTTTTGATTTTTGAGTGTTAAATAAGTTTCTGACAAATTTAACATATGTTTAATAGTTCATTTTATATATTTTTATTTATTTCTATTGCTGAACAAAGATGCCAAAATGAACTTTAGAAATTTTTATAAAAAAAGCCACATATACAATACGTATACACCAAAAGTTACATATTAAAAAACAGCATATACTGACAAGAAAACATATACATTAAAAAGTTCACAAAATAAAAAAGGTAATACAAAACGATAAAAATAAGTCTTAGGAAACGATTCAAATATGTTTCAACGGTTGAAGGGTGTCTCGCTTTTAGAAGTAAAAACGAAGCATACTGACAGATCTCACCCTCTGTTTCAGGATGATTCAAGTTGAGTGTCCTATTAAAAATATCTGCAGAACCAATGAATAGGAGTTTTGAGAATTTGGAATTAGATGAATATAATATACTCTGGTTATAAAATATTTTAAATTGCGCGGTGTTGCCGCTTCTACCTCAAACCGGAGGCATCATCCGTTTTTTAAATGAAATGCACTATATTTTATTAAATTTTTATATTTTTCCGAAAAATCCAAACACTTATTGAGTTACCTTTCTCATACCTAAATTTATCTGTTTTAGAGAAAATGGCGCTTGAACAATGACAATTTTGACACTTTGAAGCTCGGTAAATCTCAAACGAGTTTACTCGCAACGAAATGGATTTCACTTATCTGTCTTAATATTTAATTATCTACCTCCTGACACCAATTTCAGGTTTGACAGATATCAAAAATGCATTTCATTAAATTCTGACTTTAAACTCAGAATTTTATTACATTCCACTTTAAACTCAGATTTTTTTACATTCTGACTTTAAACTCAGAATTTAGTTAAATTCCTATTTTAAACTCAGAATTTCTTTAAACTCAGAATTTTGTTAAATTCTGACTTGAAACTCAGAATCTAGTTAAATTCCGTTATTAAACTCAGAATGTTGTTAAATTCCAACTTTAAAGTCAGAATTTAAAAATAAAAAAAATTGTGGCCCTTATACTACGGAAGCTTAAAGGGCCAAATTTTAATTTTTCAGTTTAAAGACGGAAAATATAGAATTTAACAAAATTATTTCAAAGTCGTTTTATTTATTTCTATTGCTAAAAAAAAGCCAAAATGAATACAAGAAAACATATACATTAAAACGTTCACAAAATAAAAAAGGTAATACAAAACGATAAATAAGTCTTAGGAAAAGGTTCAAATATGTTTCAACGATATATATCTTTTGTTGAAACAGTACTGACAGATCTCCCCCTATGTTTCAGGGTGATTCAAGTGAAATATCTAGAGAACCAACGAATAAGATATTTTGAGAATTTGGCTTTGGCCATAGATGAACATAATATACTCTCGTTATAAAATATTTTAAATTGCGCGGTGTTGCCGCTTCTACCTCAAGCCAGAGGCATCATCCGTTTTTTAAATGAAATGCCCTATATTTTATTAAATTTTTATATTTTTCTAAAAAATCCAAGCACTTATTGAGTTACCTTTCTCATGCCTAAATTTAACTGTTTTCGAGAAAATGGCGCTTGGACAATGACAATTTTGACCTTTTGAGGCTCGGTAAGTCTCAAACGAGTTTACTTGCAACTTTCACGTATCTGTCTTAATATTTAATTATCTATCTCCTGACACCAGTTTCAGGTTTGGCAGGAGATGTCAAAAATGCATTTCGTTAAATTCTGACTTTAAACTCAGAATTTAGTTAAATTATGACTTTAAACTCAGAATTTAGTTAAATTCTGACTTTAACCTCAGAATTTAGTTAAATTTCGACTTTAAACTCAGAATTTAGTTAATTTTTGACTTTAAACTAAGTTAGTTTAGTTAAATTTCGACTTTTAAACTCAGAATTTTGTTACTGAAAACTCAGAATTTTCTGTTAAATTCCGACTTTAAAGTCAGAATTTAAAAATTAAAAAAATTGTGGCCCTTATATGCTTCCGTAAAAAAAAGCTAAAAAGTAAAAAATAATATTTTATTTATTCCTTAAATATAGACATTTTGAAGTCGGCGCCCAAATAATGACTATCTTTAATGCTATATATCAAAAAAATATAAATACACGTATTACCTATACTCTCTAGCAACCTTAAACTTACCAACATAATACAGATTTTAATATACGTCACTATTTTGAAGTCGAACTACCGAGTAACTTTGGTCGCTGCTGGGGTTGGAGTTATTTTATAGTTTACATTTAGTTTACCTAGGTGTATCTTCTATAAGACGACCGTCAATAAAATCTTCATCCACTAACCTAGATAATATTTACAAGGTCCCGAAAATATTTCTGCGCATGTATCGAAAATGCGAATTCGTTATTGGTCTGTCTGGACATTACAAATGTCCTATAGGAAGTCAATATTGCCATTTGGCTTTGGTCTCAGCGATTAGATGGAACTAGCAGTTTGCGCTTGCGGAGTTCCACAAAGGAGCCCTGAGAGCAAGTGATTCGGGCATCAGTTTTAAAAGATAAAAGGCTAGCTATATATTTGGTTTATATGTAATGTAATATAAAATACATCAACTATATTTTGTAATGGCTGGGTGTCTATATTTAAGGAATCTAATCTAAATCTATTTTATTTATAATTTATAAATGTTGTAAAGTCTTATTATATCAGGCGATAGATTGCTGCATAAAATACAGAAAACCATGAAACCTTATTTAAACGTCAATGAAATAATTGAAATATAACTGAATTGATAGCATACCGACTCAACGCATATCTATGCGCTAGGATGTTGTACATTCCTCCGATCCTGCTGAACGGTTCCTGTTTAATCAACTGGATAACCTGGTCCGAAGGTTGATGCGTCGTTTCACAGATTTCAGCAATTATACCTGCTTGGTGTTTTACGTCGAGTTTCTTGATAGGATTGGTTCTAAAAGAATTTAATATAATTAAATTGGTGACCATAAATAGTGCGTCAAGAATTTTTTTTATTAAAGTTTAAAGATTGATATTTCAATTGCGAAACACGATATCGAGATGCGGTTTGCATATGCACATAAAAATAATACATACAGGCGCGAAATAAAACCCCTGCATTTTTGCAAAAGTTTGTTAACGTCTAAACATTTTTTTATTTTTTTTTGCTTCTGCCTAAAATGATCTTTGACAAAATTCAAAAAAAAATTTTAGCGATTTTTGATATCTTCGTTTGTTTGAAATAAACAGCGTTTCTACGAACAATTTAACATCTTCATAGTAGTGTGCGTTAAGTTAATAACCTGTATACAAATAATAATTATACTTGAAAACGTAAAGGAAACGTCAAGTAAATACTGACTTTTTGGCAACGTCGCAAAATCTTGCCATACTCAATATGGTCTCATATAAAGAATTTTGCAAGGATTTTAAATATGCATTAATATAGAAAGGTTGCGTTAGTCATTTGGTTTCTAGCATAACGAATTCTATTTCAAAAGAAACAATGAAACTTTGTATTTACGCTTTTTCTCTATCTCTGTTAAAAACCCTGTAAGGAGGTATCAAAATATAATGACTCAACCTAAAAATCCATTTCAAATTATTCCTTGATTTCTTGGCTGCAATAAAATTTACCATATATATATATATATATATATATATATATATATATATATATATATATATGTGTTTTCATTCCGGGTGTACATCCGTTCACTACTGTCATTCTGAAAAGAACAGTTTTGCTGACATACAGACGAGACAAAACGAACTTAAGGTAATATCTAGTGCTTTAAAGAAAAATGGCTACACAAATCGCACCATAGAGAAGGCTATTAATGCACAAGTTTCCCGAACAACGAACAACAAAAAATATGAACCGGGAAAGCAACGAGTACTCTTACCATATGTAAAAGGCACAACAGACAGAATCGGAAGAATTCTGAGGAAACACAACATACAAACAATATATATAAACTACATATATATATATATATATCAGCAAGAGTGGAAGAGCATAAACTCAGCATCAGAAATATATATACATATCAGACCGGCCATGAAATAAATTTCGATATATAGTTTGAAAAGCAAGGTGATAAATATATATATATATGGAAGACAATATTTTAACGCGAGAAGGAAAGCTAAATGTGATTTTGGCGATAACGACAGTAGTGAA